>CM063467.1:18675434-19275434 GCA_032191425.1 Lymantria dispar
TTTCAAAAATTCTTTCACCAATGAAACGCCATAGTATCATATTTTATCCAGATATTCTCACGGGAACGGGAATTACGCGGGTAACGCTACTCAAACCGAAGCGTAGCGAGGGCGGCTTGCCAGTCTTTCATACAGAAACATTATCTGTCAGATTACAAGTTGTACACAGACAGCTCTAAAGATATAATAGTAAACACTCACTATTGACATATTCGCTACGTTTTTCGATTCCCAAACAAAGTTCTATGAAAATTAAGATCTGTGGTGACATATCTTGCTATCTCGGAAGCACTATCCTCTCAGACATGTGTTCGCTACACCAAAACGTAACTGATGTTGATATACTTCTAACGTATCGTATCGGTATTGATATAAGCTAATATTGGCTATCAGTTAACTAGCTACAAACAACTGACGATGACGTGACATTGTCAACCAACAATAGCATAACAATTTTTGGTTAGATACTGTGAATTATGCTATATCTCTTTCCACGCGATTTCTGACGTGCAAAGGAGAGGGGGCGGGCATTGGCCAACGGCTTAGTAACAAGCAACGTATGTTAAAGCGAAAGACGCTCTTATTATATACTCTTATCATATACTCTTATTATACCAGCGTAAGACTTAACCGTCACAAACCTTGGTAAATCAGACTAATAGTAAAATAGTTGTGCTTCTCAAAGGTTATAGCGGCCAAACCGTGAATTAATAGAAATGAGATCGTATTTATTTTTACGCGTATTATGCCGATATTCGGTCAACTATTATCCGTATTGACACCAAATAAACTGTTAGTAGTCGTTGCCATAGATAGCCAGTAACGCCCAAAGTCTATATCCTATATTAAGAACAGTGCCGACTACAATGTTTTCGTTGTCTTAACAGACTCATGGAGTGCCTTAGAGCATGTGGCTTGGTGGAATTCTTATTTAAGATGCACACCGATCGCCTACATTATAATTCTAATGATACTTCAGTTGAAAAATACATTCAAAGAAAAGTTAAAGAATATTGTTACTAATTATAGAAAACACTTCAATACGAGGTCAGTGGAGAAAGACATATGGTATAGGTAGCCTTGTAAATAACCGTGGTTTTAATGTAACCACGACGTTTAGAATTCGATCCGGACACTCCACTCAATAAATTAAGTTAACAGTTAAGGACGTATTACATATGTGGTGGCGTGATTTCGGAGGCGGATTCGGAACGAGAACATGTAACGTGGACGAGTAAATGTATACACGAAATAAAATATTCGAACTAAATACGTTTCCCCCTCGGGATAGAGTACAAGACGTTAATTTGCTACCACTAGTGGTCGCCGAGTGGTCAAAATGCGGCTCAAATTCATTTTATTTAATTTCTCCGCTACAGAATTTTCTTTTAAATTTATTTGTAAGTACAAATATCTATTAGACGTTGTAGTCATAATTATGATTTTTGACTTTCAGTTCGACCACATATTTTACCCGTAAAGAAATTGTATAAACGCGCGCGCGCCTCTGTGTGTAGCGATTGCCTGGTATTGTGGTAATGCCTTTTTTTAATAAATTTAATTTCTAATCGATTATTTAACGAAATTTCAATTTTACGCATTTCATTATATACTTAAACCGTAACCAATCTCATTTTTCGAAAAAAAAAAGGGGGGTACAAAGTTTTTGCTTCACATATTATATATCACATATATAGATTATGTGGGAGGCTCGAACCCAGCAAATAGGCTTATGCTAATATGGCGTGCTATTGAAAACATTTGATTGAGTACATATATTTTTTTTTTATCAAATTCCTGCTTATTTTCTATCTGATTAAAAAGTGATTTTAAAACCAACCAGCTATGTATCAACCCTATCCACGTCCATTGGACATATGTCTTCTCAAAGGTGGATAATACTGTAAGATTTGACTTGGGTTCTTCAGGAGATGCACATTTTTGGTGAACTTAAGAACGGGTATTTTAAGACGTTCATCATACAAAATTAACGCTCATTTCAGGCTTAAATGAAGATACATTTCCGTGCGGTGACGCAGCAAGAATACAATTCATCACCCTGTTTCCTACCCAAAGTGTTGCAAAAGACCACTAAAGTATTAGAGTATAGGTATAAACAATATGTACGCAAGATATGAAGAACTTGATACAAAATTACATAATCAGTCTGACCAGCGTGGCATAGTAGGAAAGATTTAACAGCGTTGTAAATATAAATGGACGTTGTAACAGTATCCTGTCATATCCCCCGTCTGATACGGTCAAACTTTTATATAGATCAGTTCAAATTGGTACAAGACAGCGCACTGTGTTAGCCTTACTATAGGCGAGATACGGTCTGGGTGCTGTGGCTAACATCTGTTTTAGTTTCGAGGTTTAATATGTGGGAGATTTAATAGAGCGACATGCTCCTTAAAACAAAGAAATAAAAAAAAAAATATATAATTTGCTTCTAGTACCTATGTATGCCGTGAGACTGCAACCATTACGTTTATGTTGTATGTTGTTAAAAAGAAAAATATTACTGGCCTTTTAATGTAGCGAGCTGGCCGCACAACAGCAGCTAGCAGACTTGTGGACCCGGCGATGACACACCTCGCAGCACGGCACCTTGCCTTCTTCTTGTCCTTCTAATTCATGGACTTCTCTTCGGTAGGCGTAATATTTTTTCGATTGAATGTTCGTTTCACTTGCAATTGGTGCAACGACGTCTCCTTCTTCATACCAAATTCGTCAGAGTGTGGGCTGGACATATCCCACTTCTGAAATGTAGAACGAAGGCGGCAAGGGTGACGACGAAGGTAATGAAGACGCACTTTGTACTTTACAATTTGTAATTGACCTTACAGCGGTTACAATACGAATGCCCTACAATATTCAAGATGGCGGTATTTATAGATACACGCGGCGTGAACTAATATGAAATACACAAACTTAATAGATAATACTAATTATAAAATATCTTAATAATTCTAATAGTTATTTACGTGCAAATATTATACAGGATTATGTAACATTGAATATTTATTACGGCGGAAGTTGACACGCAGACGTGTTAATGATGACATCATGAATCAGTGAAATAAGAATCTAATACATGTAGTAAAATATAAGGAATATAGGTGCGATTAGTCGACATAGTGTAAGAGAGTACAGAGGTCTACAACAATAAGTACTATTTAATAGTGGCGCCGGAAGCTGACAAGCGGAAGGCGCCCATTGTATAAGAATTATTTTAACTTACAGAAATATTAATAAACTATTTACCTAATTATAAAAATATCAGTTAAATTATAAAACTATAATCAAGTCAGTAAATAATTAGGATGCATCTAAATTAGCCGTACATCTGAGGCCGGAAGTAGTACTTGATAACACCAGATATTTATTTTAGTAATCGGAACAGTAGGCCTTGGGGGTGACCCCTAGTCTACCCCGGTTATCTTCTACCCACCCTACCTATTCCCTACTTCCATTCTCGGGTGTCAGTTTGGGTGTGACTGCTCGCAAGGGCCCATACCACCCCTACACTCGAGCTGTTAGGAACCACGCCGGCACATTAAGATCGGCCGGTGGATACCAGCTTAGGGCACACCCTAGTGTTAAGTACGTCCTCCCGACCTACCCCGGTTGGGAGGGAACACACCTCACACACCCCCGGGTACTCCCCCCGGGGTGTTAGGTTGCTAGGAGACCGCGATATAGCGACTGTTTTCGAGTTTTATTAGCACAGTGGTTTTTAACCGCTATAATGTCAAGAGTAGGGCTTGAGGACCTACTCAAGGACGAGGAAATCTGGACGCTTATCGTCCGGAAATTCCGCGACAGGGCACCGGAGCGCACACCATCGCGCCCGCAATCGCCCACCGCCACGATCACCCCAGAAAGTGGGGATGAAAGTGAGCGCACCACCAACACCAACTCGGAGATGGAGTACGACTCCGCTCCGACCTCCACTTCCTCTGAAGAGGAAGACTCCCCCAACGAGGGGTATAGCGAGGCCAAGTCCCGCAAGCGCAGCTGCAGGGCGCGCAAAAATAAGGCACCAAAGGTCGCTCCCGTAGTGGAGTCGAACTCACCCACCCCGACACCATCACCCGCTGCTCCCCTCCAGGAGCAAGGTGCCCCCACCCCCTCCACAAGTGGGGTCATGACCGCCACGGCCAACAAGGCCCCCACGGTCAGAACTACCACGGCGGCGTCAACAACAGCCGCCAAAAAACTCACACCCCCTCCTCTGTACATACGCGACAAGGAGCGGTGGTTCGCCATCTCCGCGTGGTGCAACTCGCACCGCGTGGCTTACAAAAGCGCCAGATCCACCGCACAGGGGATCAAGGTCGAGGTCAGTACGACCGACGACCACAGGGCGCTATCAAAAATGTTAGGGGAGCAACGCATCCCCTACCACACTTATACAATGCCCGAGGACAAACTCCTACGGGCCGTCATTAAAAATGTCCCTCGAGAATTCGCCAAAGAGGAGATTCTCGAATCACTTCGAAACCTCCCCGTGAGGGAGGTTCACCGTATGGTGCGCGGCAAAGCACGCGCACCTATGAATATGGTATTGGTATGCCTAGACAACACCCCCGAGGGTAAACAGGTTTTCCGTATCACACATGTGTGCGGACTTATGGGCGTCAAATTAGAGCCCCCCTATAAAACCGGCATAATGGCGCAGTGCCACAAATGCCAGATGTATGGCCATACATCAAACAATTGCTATGCCCACCCAAGGTGCGTTAAGTGCCTGGGTAATCACCACACCAGCGAGTGTGAGAGGCCCAAAGACCTGTCCCTCTGCACAGAGCCGCCATCGTGCGTGCTTTGCGGGGAGATGGGCCACCCGGCCAACTTCCGCGGCTGTCCACGGGCGCCCAAAAGGACAATTCGTCCAACGGGCCCGGCCCGCTATTATAATAAGGCCTTCGTGCCCGCCCCCCTCCCGACTCACAATGCGTGGTCTCGCCCCCTCACTCAAGGTAGGGAGGCGTTCCCCGCATTACCGCGCACGCAAGCGCCCCCCCCACCCCCCTTCACGCACCCACCAAGACCCCAACCGCCAACCGTTGGGCATAAAACGCCCGCCGGGGGCCAACCTAAGCCCCTTATGGGCACACCCGTCGCCAAACCCGCACCAGTTAGGGTAGCATCACACGCGCTCCCTAAGACCCCACAAGGCCTAGACCCGGATCTAGCCCTTGTGGCTAATTTCGCCTCACTCATCGACTTCGCGGAAATCCGCGAGGTCGCCGCAGAGCTAAGGAGGAACGAGGGTAATAAGCTCGCCCTCCTTAACATTGCCATTAAATTCTCGCCCCTACTCGAACGTCTGGGGTCCCTTAGTTTTAAATAAAATGGATAAACACACTCCCGGCAGAGTCAAACCACGACACCTAAAGTTAGGGACATATAACGCGAATAGCCTCTGCTCACAGAGGGACGAGTTAGGTACATTTCTTAGGGAACAACAGCTCGACATTCTTATGGTACAAGAGACGTTTCTCAAACCTTTCAACAAGGACCCTAGAATTGCGAATTATAATATAGTTCGCAACGATAGGGTCACTTCGCAAGGAGGGGGAACGCTCATCTACTATAGGAGGTCGTTGCACTGCACGCCTGTGGATCCGCCACCTCTGGCGTACATTGAAGCGTCAGTATGCAGATTAGCGCTCACCGGCCATCAGCCAATTACATTTGTCTCGGCTTACCTGTCACCCGAAAGAAGGGACGGTAAACACTTAGTGGAGAGCGATCTCAAGGCATTGCTTGACTTGGGCGGCGCCGTCATCATTGGCGGTGACCTTAACGTCAAGAACACCTCATGGAACTGTCATAGTTCGAACAAGAGGGGCAAAGTCTTAGAGTTATACGCTGACAGATTAGGTTGTGACGTCATAGCGCCATTAGAGCCGACTCACTACCCTAACATTGTCGACCACAGGCCAGACATATTAGATATAGTACTTCTCAAAAATATAAACCTACGTTTATGTTTAATAGAAGTACAACACGAACTAGATTCAGATCACCGTCCGGTGACTCTGGAATTCGCCCCCCGCTTACCCGGCCCCTCAGGCCACAATAACGTAACAACAAGGTTGACCACCGACTGGGCACGGCTCGGGAGAAATCTCAAGGCCACCTCATCGGCACACCTTGATAAGATTCCCAAGGACATAAAGTCCGAGGAAGAAACCTCCCTGGCGATCGATTTACTCACGGGTCACGTGCAGTCGGTAATTGACGACTGCTCGCGGCGGGTGCCGGATACGAGCGATCGTAGATGGCAACTGCCGAGTGACGTACGCGACCTACTGAGAAGAAAGAACGCCGCAACCCGCGCGTACGACCGATACCCCACGGAGGAGAACCGCAAACGCCTGCGGGCCCTCCAAAGGGAGGTCAAAACCGAAATTAATAATATGAGACAGAGCAGATGGGACGCCACTTTAGAAGAGCTGAAGCCCACGCACACAGCCTTCTGGCAGCTTTCCCGCTCACTCAAAAAAGATGTAGTGTCCACACTCCCTCCCCTCAGTAGAATAAATCAACCGCCGGCATTCATGGATGACGAAAAGTCTGAATGTCTGGCAGAGAGCCTAGAGCTTCAGTGTACGCCGAGTACATTATACGAACAAGAAGCGACTCACTACAACACTATTAATTCGGAAGTGGCCAGTCGTACCACTTTATCGCGGTCGAATATAAACAACGACAATAATATGCCTATCCCAACAGTGAGCACCGACGAAGTTGAGTCGCTTATTAGGGGTCTCCACGCTAGGAAAGCCCCGGGTTCGGACGGTATTACAAATAGAGTAATTAAATTATTCCCAGCCCATTTAATAATATTACTGTGTTGTATTTTTAATGCAGCCCTCAAATATAACATCTTTCCTTCACAGTGGAAAGAGGCCGTGGTAATCGGAATCCACAAACCCGGCAAAAAACGTACCGAACCCAATAGTTATCGACCTATTAGCCTACTGAGAAGTTTAGGTAAATTATACGAACGATTAGTACTCAGTAGGCTACGCTCATACGCAGAGTTAAATAAACTTATACCGGACGCGCAATTTGGTTTTCGTGCTAAACACAGCTGTGTTCAGCAAGTACATAGACTAGTAGAATACACCAGTAGTCAGTTCATTAGGGGACGGTACACTGGTGTACTATTTCTAGATGTAGCGAAAGCTTTCGATAAAGTTTGGCATGAGGGCTTAATTTACAAATTATATTTATTAAAAATCCCCGAATACTTAATTCTAATAATACATGACTATTTGAGTCATCGCAGCTTTCGCTATAGGGTGGAAGGGACGTTGTCGACCTCCCATCCTCTCAAGGCCGGTGTTCCACAGGGCTCGGTCCTCGCCCCATTTTTGTTTACACTGTATACAAGTGATTTACCCAAGTTCACTCGTGTGCACACGGCGCTTTACGCCGACGATACCGCACTCTATTGTGCAGGTATGTCCCCGACAACCGTAGTCAATACACTCCAAAAAGCGGTTACCGCCCTTGCCAATTGGTATAGGAAATGGAGAATAGAAATTAATCCCGAGAAGAGCCAAGCGGTCATGTTCACTAAACGAACTGCCCATCTGTGCTCTCCGGACAGCATCCCTCCTCTCACTCTCTTCGGCCGACCTGTCTCATGGAGCAGAGAGGCCAAGTACTTAGGTGTGACCCTTGATAGCCGACTCACTTTCCTGTCCCACTTGAAGCGGGTCCGCGCGCGCGCCGCCTTCGTGATGGGACGCCTTCACTGCTTATTAAACGCAAAGTCCAAACTATCACTCAAAAATAAAGTCCGATTATACACTACCTGCATACGGCCCATCATGACGTATGCCAGTGTAGTGTTCGCGCACGTTAGGCAAAACAGGATCCACAGGTTACAAACACTACAAAATAGATTCATGCGACGGGCAACGGGAGCACCGTGGTTCGTTCGTAATGTCGATCTACACATCGACCTCGAATTGCCGACCATCAGGCAGTATATGAAGCGTTGCTCCCAGCGCTATTTTGACTCTGCCACGACTCACCCCAATTCACTAGTGGTTGGGGCGGTAAACTACGTCCCATCAAAAATATCCGCGGTCCGACGACCCTGTCATCTCCTTGAAGAAGGGGATGATGCCATTACGATCGCCCAAGAAAGGGCTTACACAGCTCGCGCAGCGATAACACATAAAACTGCGCGGTATCGGCCTCGCCGACGAGGTCGAAAACCGCGCCGCGTAAAAATCATTAACCTAAACGTGGCCACGCCCACTTTGCTTTCAGCGACGCCCCGAGCCGAGGTCCGTTCCCCACAGGGGGAGCCCTCGGGCGATGTTCGCTTAACTTACTTACCGGGTTGAGAGCCTTCCGCTCGCCCATTGCCCGCGTTAAGCTGTCAAGGTCATCTGCGACCAACAGCTAAATCAAAAAAAAAAAAAAATAAACAACTATTTTATAGTAAGTTAAAAGGAGACCGCGAAGCGTGGCGTCAATCGCCACGCGATGATAGCGGTCACCCTCGCCAATAGATGTTTCACATCAAAATAACTACTTTATGAAGCATTTTTCCATTGTTTCGCTGCTCCAAACTTTACTTAGAGACAATGGCGCCCTCGTCTGCGGTAGTAAATCACTAATTTTCTCATCCAGCCTACCCCTTTTTTTTAAGCCGAATTGGCAACACTGAACGGCGCGCCGGCGACGCCATTTTGTTGTGTTGTCTGTCACTCGCAACAAGACTCCCGTGCTAGTCACATTTCTGTTCGCTGAGTGCTCTTTCATATTTTTCATACGCTGTGTTGAGTATTTATATTCCACCGTATTGATTTCATTGTTCTTACTTTGATTGAGTTGAGCGTATCGTTCCTCCCAGTAAGATTTTACTTGCAAAATGCCGAAAGGTATGGTGCTTAAAGGACAATCCAGAGAGTTAGTGCTGCGGCTTCGTGAATTTTTTGAAAAGGAAAGCCGCAATGGCGGATTCCTTATACCAGTAACCCAAGTTAGAGACCGTGTTGCAGCAGCATTAGGTATTAGTGCTCCAATGGTGGCGAAAATCACTAAAGAAGCCTATGGTAGTAGTGGTATTGAACAGAACAAGCTATCTACGCCTAAGAAAAAACGTCAGCCCCGTAAAGTGACAGCAATTGACAGTTTTGATACTGATGCTATTCGTCGTCATATATACAATTATTACACAAGCAAAGAGATTCCTACTTTGAAAAAATTAGTAGCGTCTCTACGAAATTGTGGCTTGTTTCGTGGTCAAAAATCTTCTTTGTCAAAGGTGCTGCACCAAATCGGGTTCTTGTATAAGAAATCCGACAAAAGAAAAATTTTAATGGAACGTCGTGATATAGCCTTGTCTTGCTGTGAATTTTTAAGACAAGCGAAGAAAATAGAAGACTGGTCGAATGTCAATGTCGTTTTCACAGATGAAACTTGGCTCAATGCCAATCATTCCATACCAAAAGGTTGGACTGACGATACTGCTGCTTCTACTTCTGCAGTGCCAATGGGGAAAGGTGAACGCCTCATCATTTGCCATGCGGGAACTACAAAGGGATTTGTACCAGACGCTCTGTTAGCGTTCAAATAAAAAAAAAACAGGAGACTATCATGAGGAGATGAATGCGGACGTGTATGAAAAGTGGTTCAGAGAAATGCTTACATCACTTGAAGAGCCATCAACAATATTTATTGATAATGCACCCTATCACTCTCGCCAAATTAATAAAATGCCAACACAGGCCAACAAAAAACACGAGATTATAAACTGGCTTCGTGATAATGGGGAAGATGTGGACGAATCCCTACTAAAAGTAGAATTACTTAAAATATTAAAAAGTAAAAAGCAGCCAAAACGATATGTCATCGACGAAATGGCAGCAGAATATGGGCATGTTGTAATCAGAATTCCTCCGTACCACTGTCAATATAATCCAATTGAAATGATCTGGGCACAAGTCAAAGGACACGCCGCAAGAAACAATACAACTCCTCCTTTCACAGCAAATAAAATGCTTGAACTTTTAAAAAACGCATGTGCTAGTGTGACGCCTGAAAACTGGGCGAGTGTCGTCAACAAGACAAAAAATATAATATTCTCTGATTGGGATCGGGAAATTGAATTTGACAATATACCTACACAAGAGTTAATAATAAACACTGCAGATGATTCACGCGACGATTCGAGTTCGTATGAAGAATCCGACGATTCGTTATAATAAAATAATATTAAAATATTTTGGTTGTTTTATTTCATGTTATAGGTATGATGAGAAGATTTTTATATCTCCCTGATACAATTTTAACGTGTTGTCTATTACAACAATTCAAAACTCAGTTGTCAGCTGACTTAACTGCAAATAAGTGTAATCGATTATTTGCGATTCATTAGTTTGCACCGAATACTTTTGATCCTGTCACTAGATGCGATAGAACGTAACTTTTTTTATAACGGAAATGAATTATCACTTAAATTTTATGAATAGAGCTATTTACGGCATATTAATGTATTTAGTGGGTAATAATTAAGATATATAAATATTATTGGGCAGTTTATATATTCTATCTCTGTTCACTCGTTTCAAAGTTAATAATTGCGTATAATGAAACAGTTACGTCCTAAAGCATGTGTCAAAAGTAAAATAAATGGTTGGAACGAGTATAGAGGAATGTGTTTCTGTAGAACCTGCTGATTTTGCATGTGAAGTTGATTCTTTGATCATAACAATGAATGAAATTATATCTCGTGATTCAATTTTGCATTATGAGGCTAAAAAATATGTAGCAGGATATACAGGGTGTATCAGGTTATGGGGCAACTGTTCGAGTCTGTTGTACTTTAACGGTCATAGATCGTAATTAAAATGTACATTACACAAAAAACAATATATCATAAAAGTTATAGTGATTTCAAAAAAATGTGTCTAAGAGTCTATGCCTTAAATGTTACGTATTATGTAGGCATGTACAGACAGAATACATTTAGGCATGTAAACCTTCGACAGTATAAATTCATTCAGTAATACCTAGAATTGTGCAAATGTTTCAATGATATACTCAGTGCCAGATAACGTGGCAAAAGACGACCTTCACCACGATATCTTAAAATGCAAAAAAATCTATCGCTTACCATACAAATCTATCGAAAAGTTGTATCGCAAAATTCTCTTGGTAGATGCCTACCAGGAAGCAACATTACAAACAGCACAACCCAAAATTTTACGAAATCTAGTAAAATTACCATAGAAAATATGTTTTAATATCCTATAATCATGTATTTCATTGTTTTAAAATACCAGATTAACCTGTAACTGGCGACATTTCATTATTTTATAAATAATATCATTGATAACAATGCCAAATTACTTTCAAATGTCTGAATATCAAAAGTTTTTAAGTAACATTAAAATTAAAGTACCGAGAATATTTATATAAATTCAATATATTTAATATAGATCCTATAATTAAATACGTAATTAGCTTCGAAGAGTTATGTAACGCTCAAAAAATGTCAAGTTTTAAGTTATGACACATTTCTTTCAACTCATTTTACCGTCAGGTGTAATAAACCTAAAGGATCGCACAAGTAGATGCAAGATTTTAGGTTATGTGTATCAAACATAAAATCTTTTCTTAACTGATTTTAGCGTCAGGTGTACGAGATCAGTGGCGTCGTGTGGCCCAGTCGCCATTTTGTTTGACATTCCGTGTGGAGCACGTAAAAGATATTGAAAAAAAATGATGGGCCTCGATGACAGTACATACCGAAAGATTGATGCATTCATAATTCATGTATCAGACAGCAGTGATAGTAACAGTAGTGGAAGTGACAGTTCAGAACTATAGATTTTTGTAGTCATAAATAAATTATTTTAGTATATTATTTTACCTCACCTTACGTATTTTACAAAAAGTTAGCCTTAAGATAGGTTAGCTATCAGTTTCATGCTAGGGCAGTGGTAAGGTAGGTAACGTGTACGTATGCTTTATTATTGCACGTGTAGGTGTTTAATGACGTGAATATAGTGGAGCTTCGTTCGAATCTAATATAATTAAATAATTTAAATTCATCAAAATTAAATACAGTGTGATACCAGGCGCACATAAGAGAAGCGGAGCACACAGTGCGAAGAACAACTGTCATAAGTTACGCCCTACGTGAGTAATTAGCAAATAAGAACTAATCGCACACCGGCCGCTCTGGCGCATCGCCAACGCCCCACCCCATCTAACATTCGACCTCTGACTTACCTGCGCGAGCGATTAGGGCGGGGTCAACGACACTGGATCAACCAATTACAACAACTAATTGGCTGATTACTTTATATCATAGAAAGTTAGTGGTTTGTTATTATGCCACTCAAAAGAACCCCGCCTCAAACTGCATCTACTGACGCATTGTGCCATTATGATTCCGAACCAAACATTTCTTCTTATGAACGGGATAGGGAATCTATTCCTGAATTTTCCGCGAATGTGTCTCGTGCGTGGAAAAGGAAACACAATGAGGAATATAATGACGAGCTCAAGGAATTTAAAGAAGATATTAAGAAAATGCTTAAAACCTCCGCGGATGCTCAGGAGAGCAAAATTAACCAAATTTTGATGTCAATAAAAGATTTGAGAGAAGAAAATAGAGAATTAACCAAGACTGTGAAATATATTTCAGCTCAGTATGATGATATGTGTGAGAAAGTTAAGACATTGGATAATGACAGATTACAGCAACTGCAATACATACGTAAACTTGAGGATAAATTAGAATTATGTGAGCGGAATCAAAAATCTACTACCATTGAAATACGGAACATTCCAAAACCAAGCACAAAAGAGTCCAAGTCAGATCTAATTGGCATTGTGACGAATCTGAGTAATGCCCTTAATGCCAACGTGCATGAAACGGATATACGAGAAATATTCCGTGTCAACACTAAAACTGACTCATACAAGCCCATTGTAGTCGAATTCACCAGCTCTTTAACCAAAGTAAACGTATTGGAATCCTTAAGAAAGTTCAACAAAACCCACAGAGAGAGTAAGCTTAATACATCACATTTAGCTTTAAAATGCCAGTCTTCACCAATTTATGTTTCGGAAAGCCTAACCACTAACGCTCGAAAATTATTTAACCTAAGTAGAATATTTGCGAAAGAAAATAACTATATGTTTTGTTGGACCACGAATGGCCGCATTTTCTTACGGAAAGCCGAGGGCACACCCTATATCAGGATTGACAGTGAGAAAGACATTCAAATGCTTAAGCAAAAGTGACTACAAAGAAATGATTTGCTGTTCCTTATCTATTGTGGCTTAGCTGGTATACTGCAGCTTTCTTTAATATATACTCTGTTTGTTTACACACAACATATGAACACAACTTTCAAACCTTTTCTAATACTTAATCACAAAGTACTTAAACACTGCATAAAACCAAATCAAGCTGAATACTCGCACACACAACTACTAATACACATACATAAAAAAATTCTTCTTACACCTTTAACGCTAAGGAATTCATACATTTATAACATATGTAAAATCACAAAATTTTTCGTTACTTATTACAACAAAAAATATAGACAACATAACAATTTGAACTCGGCTAAATATTTACACTATATACTAATCACATTTAAAATAACAATTTTTACACTTTTACCGCTAAAAATAATAGATTACATATGTGAAACTATGAATCATTTCCTAATTTGCTATACCAACAAATGTAAAAAATATAACTCAAAGCTAGAGGAATACTTAGACACAAAATCATCACTTAAAAATATCGCATGTCTATTCATATTACTTATTTTAACTAAAATGCACATCTATGAAACATTTAAGATTATAATAATTCTGATCTATTTTAGTTGTGCCCTATGGCCTTTTCTAGAAGTCCTTGTTTCATTACCGATATATAAACTGTACACTAAATTAATTAAAATTCAATACTCTTAATGTAGATATAATTGAAGAACTGGAAAATACATATTGTGCTAATTGTACTAATATTAATGATACATTAACGTGCTCTAAGATCCTAAACTATAACACAACTTTTTACAATTCTCTAAGTATACTGTGCTTAAATATACGAAGTATTTACTGTAACTTTGACATGTTATTGGCATTTATGTCAACGATGGATATTACAGTGGATATAATTATTTTAACAGAATGCTGGACCAAAAAAGATATAGCACCACCTATTCTCTGCGATTACGATTTATATTTTTCTAAGAAAAATCTCAACCAGAATGATGGCATAGTGGCTTATGTTAAGTCTTATATACATGTGGATGCCTCTGAACCGGACCTAATGGAGGGAAACTGTCTAGTATTAGAGACTGAGAGACAGGTTATCGTTTGTTCTTACAGACCACCCTGTTATAGTAACCCTCAAAAATACCTAGAATCGTTAGACTTACTCCTTGCAAACATAAGTAAAAAGGACATTATATTCACAGGAGATATAAACATAAATACCCTGGCTATTGATAAAATAAATAGTCATGTAAATGACTATTTATGTCTTATGGCATGTCATGGCCTTCAAGTGGGTATAACACTCCCTACGAGGGCAAACAATTGCCTGGACCACTTCATGGTAAAAACTAATGCCCAATGGCAAACCCTAATATTGCCCAACTAACAGATCATAATCCTATACTTCTTTATATAAACGGAATTAATGTCAACCATTCGAACCAAAATATTAAAACTACTAAGTTAAATTATAATTCTGTGATTGAGAAACTCTCTCAGGTGGATTGGTCTTACTACTATACCTTAAACGATGTGAATTTAGCTACAGATACATTAGTCAATATATTGCAAAATGCCATACGCAGCTGTACTGAGGTATCATTTGTATCTAAAAAGAAAGTGCCACTTAAACCATGGATTACGACAGGTGTCGTTCGTTCCATCCGCAAGAGAGATAAGCTATACAAACAAACAAAAAAATTCCCATACGATCAGAAGATACGTTTAGCCTATAAAAATTATAAAAATACATGCAATAAAATAATTAAATATCTAAAGGTCCGCTTCTATCAATCAAAGTTGGAAATAAATAATGGTAATATTAAAAAAACCTGGAGCATTATTAAAGACATCTGCAATATTAATAAATCACACCAATCTTCAACAGAGTTGTTAATAATTAGTGAAACGCCGCTCATGTCACTAAATAAAGTAAATAATTACTTTACGAACATTGGTAGTGAATTGGCCGATGCGACGCTGCGTAAGCTCAATAAGACTGAGGCTCAATTAGCTAATAATGTACATAAGCATTCCATACATGCCCCCCTGGCTTCAATGTCATTTACACCTACTGACTCGAAAGAAGTAGAGGATATTATAAAATCAATGAAGAGCAGTAGCAGTTCAGGTTATGATAAAATTACGAACAAACTAATTAAGGGAGCAAGAAGTACCTTAATAGCACCAATTACCCACCTTTGTAACCTTAGCCTTAGCCATGGTACTTTTCCACAAGCGTTTAAAACCGCGGTTATTTCTCCAATACACAAGGCAGATGACAAGCATGCAGTATCTAATTACAGACCAATTTCACTGCTTCCCTGCCTTTCTAAGATCTTGGAGAAGGTGGTTAATAAAAGGCTAGTAAAATATATGGAACAGAGCAAATTCATTTCGCAGTATCAATTTGGATTTCGGGAAGGCTTATCCACTAATGATGCTATCTTGAAGTTGTTATCAACAACAACTAGGCACCTTGACGCGGGCGATAAGGTAATCGGTGCCTTTTTAGATTTAAAAAAGGCCTTTGATACCGTGTCTGTTCCAATATTGATATCGAAGCTAGAAACTGTGTTTGGCGTAAGAGGCCATGTACTCAATTGGTTTCAAGAATACTTAACAGGCAGAGAGCAGCGAGTAAGAGTAAGAGTAGGCAAACATATCAGTGACGCAGCGGCCTGCAGTTTTGGTGTTACGCAGGGCAGCACCCTTGGCCCAACCCTCTTCTTAACTTATATAAATGACCTCGCAAGAACAACACTAGATGATGCAGAAATCATAATGTTTGCCGATGACACTGTTATTCTATACCATGGTCGAACATGGGAACAGGTACAAAAAGCTACTGAATGTGGTCTTGCTAGAGTGACTTGTTGGCTTGACACTAATCTCCTTACGTTAAATTCCGACAAATCCAAATACATGTGCTTTACTAAAACTAACATATCTCGACCTCGGTCGGATTTTCATATTAGAATCCATACATTTCCATGTAACCAACAATATCATTGTAATACTCATCTTCATTGCGATTGTGATACCTTAACAAAAGTTAACAGCTTAAGATATTTGGGTGTTGTAGTGGATGATCACTTACGTTGGGATGCACATATTTCCAACTTGAGTACCCGCTTAAGGAAAATGATCTATATTTTTAAACAATTAAGAGCTATTGCACCTTTAAAATTGTTGATACAAATATATAAGGCACTATGTGAATGTGTGATTAGCTACTGTATATGTTCATGGGGAGGTGCGTCTAAAACAGTCATCATAGAACTTGAGCGAGCTCAACGTGCCATTCTCAAAGTCCTTCCGAGTTTGCCATATAGGCACCCTACAACTGACGTTTACAAGCATAGCAAAGTATTTACAACACGCCAAATGTACATATATCAGATCCTACGTAGATATCACAGGGTCACTATCCCACAGTTGCCGAAAGTTGGTAAGCGACGATATCGATGTCCAGTTCCATCTGTAAAATCTAGCTTTGCACAGCGGTACTATGAGTATAGGGCTCCACAAATTTACAATAAAATTTACTCCGTTGGTATGCAGAACCTTAGCAATTACAATTTTAAAAAATATATACAAACTTTACTCGGTAATATGGATTATAACAAAGTTGAATCACTTCTCAACATCTATTTCGCTTGATTATACCTATGTTACACACACACACGCACACACACACACACACGCGCACAGACACACACACACACACACACACACATACACACACACACACACACACACACACACACACACACACACACACACACACACACACACACACACACGTACATACACACTAGCACACACTAACAAACGCAGAAATATCATAATACTCATACATAGAAAAACGCGCGAGCGCATATACATATTAAATTTCTTAAAATTGTTATTTAACCTTTATATTTATCTTATTAATCTTTATAACGTTAGCATATTAATAGTACCTTATAATCCTGTCACTGTAAGATAATTCTAGGATTATGTTTATGTATTTCGGGAAGAAACTGTCTCTTGAGACACAGGTTTTACCTAATTCAAGAGGCAGAGACACCCGTGTAAGTGTCAAATGTATATGGTTTTTAATAAAGATATTATTATTATTATTATTATTAATAATTTCTTAATTAAATTTCTAAACAAATTACACGCAGATAAATGTTTGTAACCTCTGTACAGTCTAGACATCTTCACCACGATATTACAACGATAAGACGGTTTGTATGGAAAGCGATAGAATTAGCGATAAATTACTTGGATTTGATGATATCGTTGTGAAGGTCACCAAATCACCTCTTATGACATGCTATTTGGCACACACTATAATGTAGGTTTTTACCTACGAGCGACGAGCGGTCAACGGTCCAAGGCCGATCAGCTGTTTTAAAGCGAAGTTTGTTTTGTTTATGTGAATGTAATCATTGATTTATTCAATTTCTAATGAACATTTAACAAAGTATGATTCATATGTTGCGTATTAAGTATCATTGACTTTATACATTTCAATCAGATTTACACGAAAAAGCGATGACAAAATTGAAAACTTTACATGTCTCTAATTCCTTAACGAATCGATATTTTTCGTTCAAATTTTTTTCATGGGTTCCTACCATCATTGCCTAGCTCCCTTTTGAGTTGTTGCCCCATAACCTGATACACCCTGTATAATTAAAAAATGTAAAACAAAAATATTTAGATCTTGTAATAGGTGTATGAATGATTTGCTTAAATTAGAGAGTGATCAAGATTCGTTCAATTATATGATTGACTATACGAAATAATCTTTATTTAATGCATGTGACGATTTTATTAATTTATTAAATGACATTTATTTTATGATTGTAACATGTCTAAGAGAGTCACCTGAAATTGCTAATTTAAAAGATAAAATTTTATTCTTTATTGATTGTAGATGTTATTTCTCTTTAATTACTTGTAGCAATCATAAAACAGTATTAGTTGATTATATTATCAATTTATCGATTAAGTTAATAGTCTATAGTTGGTGTAGAGGTGTCAATAGAATTTTAATAGGAAAGATAGTTGATTTTGATATTAATGATAAAGTAAAATTACAAGCTTTTAATTACAATAAAAGACATAAAAAAAAATGAGTATTGATTACTTATTTTTGGCTGCATATTTAACTTTCATTTTTGGATTTTTTCCTGGATTAATTTGCTATTCAGTTAAATAGGAATGATAGTTAATTTAGTTTCATTAGGTAATAATTAATTAATAATTCATTATTGTACAAGCTATATATATATAAGCTATTCAGCCTAGACATCGCAAAGGCGTTCGATAGGGTCTGGCACAGGGCACTTCTATCGAAGCTACCATCATACGGAATCCCCGAGGGACTCTGTAATTGGATCGCCAGCTTTCTGGATGGTCGGAGTATTAAAGTCATCGTAGATGGCTCTTGCTCCGATACCATGACCACTAATGCTGATGTACCACAAGCTCGGTGCTCTTCCCGACGTTGTTTATCCTGCATATCAACGACATGCTCTCCATCGAGAATATGCGTTGCTATGCGGATGACAGCACGGGTGACGAGCGGTATACTGAGCAACGGAATGTCCCTCGGAGTACTCAGGAAAGAAGAGTTCAATTTGTATCTGAAGTCGAACCCTCTCTGGGGCGGGCCTCGGAATGGGGTGAATGGAACTTAGTCCAGTTCAATCCCACAAAGACACAAGTTTGCGCGTTCACTGCAAAGAAGGACCCGTTTGTCATGGCGCCTTTTTTCAGGGGGCAGTCCCATAACCAAATATTTTAAATTTCATTACATTTTTATTAATACCAGGTTTAATTACAAGAGTACTTAAAAGGCGTTGAATAGGTAGCCTTTCAGAAGATAGCACCAATAATTTTCTTAAAAAATTGTAACCTTTCTGACTTTGCTTCATATTAGAGGCTGCCATAATTTTTTGATGACGATGATGATGACTAAGGGCTAATGACAATATAACAATTAAATAGTTTGTCCAATTGTCCTTACAGGATTAGCGATTTTTTTCAAGGTTGCCAAGATTTTTCAATCTTGACGTGATTAGATAGATGTGTGGTTCGGTCGGCACGACAAAAGCGTGTTTTTTATTTTGTTGTATACTATTTTCATTTGAAATATTTTAATAAAAAGAACAGACCTGCCGTAAGGTCGCGGGGATATTTAAACCCAACAAACAAGGCGGCAGGACTTGTATGCTCATGTTTAAATAAATGCCATATTTGCAGTAAAATATATAATTCACTTCCTTTTATTTCACATGCTTAATTAATAATAAATTGAATTGATTATTTTAAGTAAACTACTTATTCAAGTGTAATTTGGATGTCACTTATGCGTGTATAATCAATACGTATAGGTATTTGTAATAATAGTTTCTTTGTGCATAATTGATGGTTATAATTATTGAGTGTTACGGGTTATAATGTGCATTATTGTTGAGTCTACTGCTTGTAGTAATAGTTTATAAAATATGAGTGGCCTGTTCATGAATATCTATTGCGTTTAATAAAAAAAATTAAAGAAAATAACTAATGTGTTTATTATTTGCGTGTTTTTTAACACTTTAGCCTTCCTAAACAAAAATAGAATCTCTACCTACGTGTATACTATACCTAAATATATATATATATATATATATATATATATATATATATATATATATATATATATATATATATATATATATATAACGAAGCCTGGGTACCAGCAGAGTTTTTAAAAATCGTGACGTCAGCATGGCTGACGTCACGATCCTCTTCATATGATTCACTCATTTTCAGGCAGTGAAATAATGCAAGTAGGTTCGGTAACAACTTATAATGTCACTTGTTATTACACTGAATAATTATACACTACACACACGCACACACTAAATAATTATAACATAAGAACAATGCAGCGAATATTGTAACACATTGAATAACTCCTATTTAAACAATAAGGTTTACTCGCATGTGGTTTTGAGCACGACCTCTCTCTATGAATACTTCTACAATAATGTCACTGCACAATAATTTTACAGCACAAGAAGGCATTGCAAATGGCGCGTCTCAAGTTGATACACTACTCAAACATACTTCCGCTTTATTAATGGTTCTAGTTTATGATGTAATTTAATTGGAATAATTCATTTAATGAATATAGAAAGCTAATTTAATTATCACGATATTTTAGAAACAGTTACTAGATTAAAAGAAACTTAAACGCCGGCCATTTCAATCCCTTTACATTGAACTTAAATTGAGTGCTGTAATTGTTATAAACTTAGTTAAAATGTGTAAAAATCACTTGGTTATAATTCTAAAATCGAGATTAGAATAACGTAAGTGTTTTAACTATTTTTAAACGATTTTCGTACATAAATGGTTGACGATTCGTTACAACAGGAACATGTAAAAACTTCACGTCCCTATTTTAAATAAATAGAACAAAACTTATCTTGAAAACAGCAATAATCGTCTCATAATTAGGATAAACAAAACGTAAACATATTTACTAATAAACTGTAGTTTAAAAAGTTATTGCGTTGTTTAGTCTTGCGTCGACATATATATATACACAGAAACTATATATATATATATAGGAACCTATGCAACGGAAATCATGCCACCTGGTGGAGAGTCCGTACAAATAAATCACTATTTTCTCAGTGGCTCATCTATTCCTATAAATATGTATATTATCTATGGTTTTGATGGGTATGGTGGTGTTGCCCTGCTCATTAAACATAACATGAATTTTTCAAATTTTCTCATTGTTTCACATAGCAATGATTTTTCTATAATTGCTGCTATTGTAAATAATGTTTGCTTCGTTTCAATTTATATTCCTCGCCCATCGTCTGTTATATTTAATGAAATTAATAATATTTTGTACAATATACCTAAACCTATTGTTATACTTGGGGATTTCAATTGCCAACATCATTCTTGGGGTAGTACATCAAATTATTTTGGTAATCTGATTTTAGATTTATTAGATAGACATAATCTTTGTTTAATTAATTCGGGATGCAGTACTCGTCCTTCTGCGCCTCACGAAGGTATTAGTGCCCCCGACTTATCTATCTGTTCGAGTAGCTTGGCTTCACAGATATCCTGGAGGTGTCTTCCTTATTCATATGGTAGTGATCATTATCCGATTATTGTCTCTTTCCCCTCGCTTAAAACTTCACGCCCAATCCCTCACTCTCCTCGTCTTAGATGTAAATTAGCTGATGCTGATTGGAATACTTTTAAAACATCTTTAGACAAAGAAATATTGCATCTTCCAGAATTAACGTCAGCTAATGTATCTGAATGTGCGGAAGCTCTTTCCAAGGCAATTATTAAAACAGCTAATGATATCTTCCCTATCAAAAATAGAGCTTTAGGTATTATTCCGTCTCCGCCGTGGTGGGATAAAGATTGTTCAGACGCGATTAAAAGACGCAAGCAAGCAGAAGCAAAATACTCCCAATTTTCTTCCAATGAAAACTTTGAAAATTTATCCACTGTCATCACGGAAACCCGTAAATTATTTAAAAAGAAAAAATTTTAAAGCTGGCAATCGTTTTGCTCATCAATCTCTCCTGATATCTCATCTACTGTAGTCTGGCAAAATATCAGAAAATTTAGATCTGCTTTTAAAGAATCTTCTACAACATCACTGCCTACCGACTTGCAAACACAATTTTTAAAAAAATTAGCTCCTGCGTTTGTCCCTGAAAAAGTCATGCTTCCATGTTTTGTGGAAATTTCAAATAATCTATCAGGTTTAAATACCCCTTTCTCAATTACTGAACTTAAGTGCGTATTAGCTAAGGTAAAAGATTCTGCACCTGGTATGGATGGTATTCCGTATTCTTTTGTCTCACATGCTACAGATAAAATTCTTGTTTATTACCTTAACATGATAAATACTATTATGATAACAGGCAAGATACCTCCTTCGTGGAAATCTCAATTAGTGTTACCAATATTGAAGCCTGGTAAAAGTTCATCTTCCGTGTTATCATACCGCCCTATAGCGCTCTCTTCCGTTCTCATGAAAATTACTGAGCATCTGGTAAAACCCGTCTAGAATGGTATACTGAGAATAATAATTTATTATGTGAAAGTCAATTTGGATTTAGACGAGGGAGAGGTACCATAGATAGTATTAGTATTTTCGTAACCGATATCCATTTGGCTTTTTCAGTCAATGAGTCTGTAGTAGCCACTTTTATAGATATTGCTTTTGCTTATGATAACGTTATTTTGTCCATTTTATACAAAAAACTAATATTATTAAATATACCCGTTATTCTTACAAATTTTATTATGAATTCTTTATTAGATCGTCATATTTATTTAGAAGGTTCTTTAAATGAATATAGAGTGGTAAATAAGGGACTTCCACAAGGGTCCGTATTGAGCCCTATTCTTTAAATAAATACTTATGATTTAAAATCTTGCCTGGACTTGAATGTACTTCAATATGCAGACGACTTACTGTTATATCATTCGCATCAATCTATTGATCAATCTTGTCACTGCTTGTCGTCTTCCCTTAAGAATCTAAAATGTTGGATGGATGCCAATGGCTTAGAAATTTCCCCTGATAAAAGTACTGCCGTGTTATTTACAAGGTCGAGGCTTCCTCCACCTATTAACATTTATTATAATGGTAATTTAATAAGTTCACAAAGTAGATTTTAAATAAAACTACTTTACGGATTTTATCGCGTTTGTATTTGATTTTTGATTACCCGACGTTTCGAACACTTTACAGCGTTCATGATCACGGGTGGACTAAGATGTCTCACGTCCAACAAGTCATCGTTACTGCAGAAAATTTTTATAATTATCTACCCGATACAGAAATTAGTTATTAAATATTGACCCACATTTTGATACAAAATTTATTGCCAGTGTAAGAAGAAAATGATTCTATATGAAAAAATTATATTGTTTATGGTTAGTAATAATTAAACATTAAAGTTAATAGTAATTATTTTTAAAAACTAACTAATAATCTAATATACTACCACCGGATCGGAACACGGTTACACTGAGAAAGATCCGGCAAGAAAACTCAGGTAACAAGATGCTAAATTAAAGTTAATTTTGAAGGCGGCTTACTTTGTTACTAAAAAGGTTTTAATTTATAAAATTATCTTTAGTTATTATTATTGTGGGTCAAATCTATACAATATGAGCTCACGGTGTCTTGCAGTCTTGTGGTGGTCTTTTTGGATTTCTTTTTAATAATGTTTATAACAGGATCCCAGCTTGATGGTAACACCCAGCCATCCTCTCTATTGAAATTTTTGTGTTTTTTAATCTCAATAGCCTCGCGTACGTATTAGGGTTACGGACGTAACGTAACCCTAATAACACCTTGAGTCATACAGTGTATCGTAAAGCAACACATACAGACAGATACTTGAACGGTGATTCTCATCATCCCCCTTCACAGTTAGCTACCGTGTGTAAATCTTTGTTGCAGAGAGCACGAGGAATCTGTGACGATGAACACCTGGCTGGGGAGCTGCAGCATGTCAAGCAGGTGCTACGTGCAAACAAGCTGCCAGTTCCTCGCCCCCGTCGCAGAGACCGAGTGAAACCACCCACAGTTGAGCGCCTTCCTGCAATACTACCTTATGTCAAAGGAGTCACTGACAAGATTGGCTACATCCTGAAACGCTCTTCCATTAAAACTTATTTTAAGCCACTGAAGAGGATTAGCCAATTCTTACCACCTGTCAAGTGCCAGATCCCTTTACAAGATGCAGGAGTATATAAACTTGACTGTGACTGTGGTCTCTCTTACATTGGACAAACAAAGAGATCCATAAGAACTCGGATCAAAGAACACATAGCCGATGTGAAGCACCGCCGGGACACTAGGTCTGCAGTCTGTGAACATAGCCAGGACCGCGCCCACCATAACATCAGGTTTGATAAACCACAAATCCTCGCAAAAGAACACCGATACCTGCCTAGAATGGTACGCGAGGCTATTGAGATTAAAAAACACAAAAATTTCAATAGAGAGGATGGCTGGGTGTTACCATCAAGCTGGGATCCTGTTATAAACATTATTAAAAAGAAATCCAAAAAGACCACCACAAGACTGCAAGACACCGTGAGCTCATATTGTATAGATTTGACCCACAATAATAATAACTAAAGATAATTTTATAAATTAAAACCTTTTTAGTAACAAAGTAAGCCGCCTTCAAAATTAACTTTAATTTAGCATCTTGTTACCTGAGTTTTCTTGCCGGATCTTTCTCAGTGTAACCGTGTTCCGATCCGGTGGTAGTATATTAGATTATTAGTTAGTTTTTAAAAATAATTACTATTAACTTTAATGTTTAATTATTACTAACCATAAACAATATAATTTTTTCATATAGAATCATTTTCTTCTTACACTGGCAATAAATTTTGTATCAAAATGTGGGTCAATATTTAATAACTAATTTCTGTATCGGGTAGATAATTATAAAATTTTCTGCAGTAACGATGACTTGTTGGACGTGAGACATCTTAGTCCACCCGTGATCATGAACGCTGTAAAGTGTTCGAAACGTCGGGTAATCAAAAATCAAATACAAACGCGATAAAATCCGTAAAGTAGTTTTATTTAAAATGTATAATACTCGCGTAAACATCAGAAATCATTATCTTCACAAAGTAGTATAAAATTTTTAGGAATTATTTTAGATACGAAACTTTCTGGTATTGCTCATTGTGACTACATTGTGGCAAAATGTGAAAAATCTCTTAACATTCTAAGATGCCCCTGCGGTGTCTGATGGGGTGCTCACCCTTACTCGTTGAAGTTACTTTACAATGCACTCATTCGAAGTATTCTTGATTATGGTACGTTTCTATTAATGCCTAATGTTAATACTTTAAAGAGATTGGATAGGATTCAATCCAAAGCTTTAAGAATTATATCTGGTGCTATGATGTCTTCCCCAAATAACGCCTTACAGGTTGAATTAGTGGACCCTCCTTTGCATTTACGTCGTCAATATATATGCGATAAATTTTTATTACGATGTTTCCAATTTTCTAAACACCCATTACGTTTGAAACTTGAACAACTTAAATATCAGATCACTTCTTCCGGATTTTGGGCTCATAAACCACCCCCTTATCTCATTAAAAGCTATCAAAAAGTTAATTCTCTTGGAGCGCCATTTTATCATTCTCCATCGTATTCGCTCTTTTATGCACCTTTTGAATCCTTATCCATAGTTCCCGATATTCGTCTTAATTTAGGTATAATAAAATCTGATGCGTTAGCACCGCTTTCTTTTAAACACTCCGTTAATACTTACTGGAAGAACTGGCACTATATTTTTACAGATGCTTCTAAATCTGGGAGAATAGGATGTGTCGGCGTAAGAATTTATCATTCAAATTATAATATTGTTCAAAAAATTAAATTACCGCCAGAATCCTCAGTTTTTACAGGCGAGTGTTTCAGATTATTAAAAGCAGTTGAATATATATTACTTATGAAACTTCAAAGTGCTGTAGTATTCTCTGATGCTAAGAGTGCACTACAAGCCTTACAATGTTTTCCTTTCTCGCGTAGAATTATTTCTCCACTAATACTTCAAATTATAAGTTTACTTTACACATGCGCACAAAAAAATATTAACGTTTCTTTTGTTTGGATTCCGGGCCATTCCGGCATTTCTGGTAATATCAGAGCAGAAAATTTTGCAAATGATGCTGTGGAGTCTGGTGACATCTACTCCTATTTAAATTATTATAATGATCTGGCCGCTTTACCTACGTTATATTTAAAGGAATCGTGGGAAAAAGTTTGGTCGAGTAGTTGCCAGGTCAAAGGCAAGCTTTACTCTCTAGTTCAACCAAATATTCCAAATAAACCATGGTTTTTTAAAGCAAAACTTGGAAAACAGGCCACCACAATTTTAATACGAATGAGGCTTGGACATATGTGTATACCGACTCATCTTGCTAGCAAGTCTAGACTAAATATCATATCATCTAATGTGTGTGAGTGTGGAGAAATTGGAGACATTAACCATATCATATTTTCTTGCTCTTTGTATGATCATACTGTATTATTCTAATCTTTGATTTCACTTAATATCCCACTTCCAACTTCCGTCCTAACACTACTTGCTTCTAATAATCTTGATATTTATAAATTTCTTGTGACTTTTATATCTACAAATAATATCAGAATATAATATTTATGTATTTAATATATTCATATCATTTTCCTAATTTTCCATCCTTTGATATCCTAACATTTCCACCAGACTCCCGTTTATACGCTATCCTAAATTCCTATTATCAATAATTAAGATTCCTTAACTTCCTTCACATGTAATTGGCAAATACTCAAACCGAGTGGCCCAAAACCTAAGAAAAAAAAAAGAAGTGCATTTTGACAGGTGTCAAAGTAAGTTGTCTAGGTATGTGAACCAAATAATCGCTATCGAAAACATGCGATTCTAGTGAGAAATCGATATTGATTCTTTTTAATTAATAATCGGTTTATTTTATTTTTCTCAAAAAGGAGACGAATAAATTAAATGCTAAATTAATACTAAACAAATTTAATTATTTCAGCATAAAATTTATTTATCATATTTTATAGGGTTAAGTAAAAACAAAAACTAGATTCGAAAATAGTTATTTATTCGCAATCACTATTATTACTTGCAGTATCATCGTCGCGAACATTAACAATTATTTCATTATCAATAAAATTGACGAAATTTACATCTCTGTCAAAATCATTCATTACATATTTTTTTTTTGTTTTCTCCACCACTTCGAACCAGTCATCCTTTGAGACTTTGGGAACATGCTTCCTTCAACAAAAGTTCCATTTTCTTTACTATGAAGGGTGGTTTCCTATTGTGGCGTGCTGCGCCTGTAAAACATATGGGCTTAGACATTGCTACATTGATCATATAAATGGAAAATGAAGTATAATATCTACATTATAAAATTTCTATTTCACATTCAAGATATTTAATACACTTTAAGATATTTACTACTTTTAATTTGAGCCCTTTACGCTTACCAATTCTTAGTGCTTCGGCAACATGTTCCTGTACTTGTGTCACTGGCAGTAGAGGCCCACCATTTTGTGACTCACGTTCAAAATATTCGTGTAATTTCACAATCAAATCACGAGCGTTCAAAGCATAACTACGTCCTTTTGTAGACATTATTTTAACAATAAATGAGCTAAGGTCAACATTTAAAGCCAGATCAGTCCAAAGTAGAGCCGAGACAAAAAAAAGTTTCACACCAACACAAAACACACACAGTCCGCTTCCAAGATGGCTGCACTACCGACTAGGTTGTACAGAGTAACTCAATTCAATAGAGTTTTGCTTTTAGGGTTTATTTTTTGACAGGTCATGGCGAGGTCACACTCCACCCGTACTGTTCTGGGCGACGATAGAGCAGAGCGCAAAATCCCTACCATGCCGTATTTCCTCCCATAGCCACCAGTACTGGGTCTTGGCGACGGTGGCTTACCCGGTGGGTGCTTTTATATTGCATTATATTATGTATTGCATTTCTACCAAAAAGTCAGTTTAGTTGTTCTTGAATGATAAGTGGTGATGTTGCTTACAATTCAGCCAATGAAAGGGAAAGTGGAATCACGGTTTTATTTTAACTAGTGGTCGCCGTGTAGTCGAAATTCGTCCATAATTCATTTTAATTAATTTTTCTGCTACACAATTTTCTTTAATTTTATTTATGTATAATTGTAAATCAAGCAAGCTGTATTTCACTAATAACTAATATATAAGCGCAAATCTCTATTAGACATTGTCATCATAATTATGATTGTTTGACATTCAGTTCGACCAGAGATTTTAACCGTAAACAAAAGTGCATAAGCGTTGCTAGGTTGCTAAGCAACACACTAACACAAAAGTGTGTGTGTGTGTGTGTGTGTGTGTGTAGCGATTGCGTTGTAGTGTGTGTAATGCCTTTTTTAATTAATTTAATGCATTTTTAATCTATTATTATATGAAATTTCACTTTTATGCACTTCTCCTCATTATATAATTCAACTGTGCCAAATTTCATACTTGTACATTCACGTTATTTTCGTAAAAAGGGGTACAAAGTGATTGCTTCACGTATTTATATATAGATACAAATATTTTGAAAGTTTAGTCTATTCGATTAATTATATTATTCTAATTTTTTTATCGATTATTTGAATATTCGTGAATCGGAAGTCGTCAAGCACTACTGTATAGGACGTGATGACGTGCCATTGTAACATCGTCAATAACAATTACTATTTTACCTGTTATTATTATTTTAAATTAGTTTTACATGTTTCAACATTAGATTATTGTACAGGCAACAATAATAAGACTTTCTTGCAACGTTAATTACGTAAATAACTTAATAGTTTTTTTTTAATTTAAGATTTATTGTTTGCAATGATGTGTACCCGTTTGACCAAGTTATCCTGTATTAAACAATGCGAAACGTCAAAATGAACTTCTTAGATTAGATGAACTATAATGCTAAATTTTGTCTGATAATGTGTCGGTACAATAGAGAAACATTAATATTATATATAATACTATATACGGAAACAAACGAAGAGCAGTGAAATATATAGTGCACATTTCAAACATGGATAAGCTATCGATGTGTAGAATATGTCTGATTAAAGACGTTAAAATGTATACCTTGTTTAGTACTGAGCTACAGGAATTGTATGAGAGGCTGACGAGGACGCCAGTAAGTAATTACATTAGATCAATACTTCAACTAGTATAGAAAAATTAAGACATTCATACATAGGCACTTAACCTTAAAAATCTACCATCCCACTTTATTAATAGCCTAAGAATGTACGGGCATCGTAAAAACCAGCCAAGGGATCTTAAAGAGAATGAGTAGCTGCATTCTCCGGAAAAATTTATAACAATTATCTGCAATAGCTAACACTTCTTCCAAGCGTAGCCATTATAGCATTCCACTCCCCTATAAAAGGTCTTGCTTCAATCAGTGGATTTCTATAGGACGATGGATGAATGAACAAACTGAAATATTGTCTTGACATTAATTATAATCAATCACTACAATGTAAAAACACGTATAATAATACTTTACAAGTACTGAACATCTTTGAATATCAATTGTTTTGTGTTTATCACTTGTCTCACAATTAGTGTTGGGTAGGACATGATATAAAAAAAGAGTTTGTATGAGGAGCCTCTTTTTTGTAGTGAGCCAGTACATTGTCGTACTTCAAATGAGGCTAGGCCAATGATGATTGGAGTGTTAGATTAGGACGCGACATGAATGAGAGTTTGTAAGAGTAAGCTCTTTTTTTACTAAGTCAGTACAATGTACTATCCTACTTCAAATGAGGCGATGGCAAAATAAAATCACACTATTCCGTGCCATTTGAAACTCTATTTGTATTAACCTAAAGTTCATTATTGATGTTCACGACGTTCACGTTTCAGCAGAAACTTAGTAGCGCCATCTCATTCTAGTACATATAAATTAGGTGAAAGAGTAGATGCAGTACTCAAGTGACGCATACGACTACGACGAGGCTCGACGCGTTCTCTCTCTCACTCACTCTCTAGAGTTTTGAAGCGTGTCCTGTAGTTCTTGCTTGTGACTACCGCGACAGAAAATTTGAAGCAGTACATTTTGAAATGCCGAGCCGCTCTTACATTTTGATATCTTTGATGCGATAAATGTACTGTCTCTTTGACATGCTACTCAACACTACTCACAATTCTGCACCACATTGATAAATTCGTGGCAATTATGTGCCATACTATATGCAATAACAAGAAGTTGAAGTCTATATGTATATATTGCTATCAATTAATACAAATGAATCACACACACCCACTGTGTGGGGTAGCCTGTAGGTAGTGGTAGGAATATTACTAACATTTATGTTGCTTGGGGGTGTCCTAAAACGTGAGTAAAATCATTACATTACCCTGGGCCATCTTCACCTGTTACCCAAGGATAATGTTAGTCAATGTTTTACACGGCCAGTTTTTAAACTATTGTTAAAACTCTCACAATATGTGTGATGTAAGATGAATAGGTAGTTCTACACTGCCTACAGTTTTCTATCTGCAGCCTTAAATCAGCTAACTGATGCAGGGGAGTGGTACACTCTCACAGCAAAATTGACCCGAGTAGAAGTATGTAGGGTCGAAATAGAAAGCTCCCAAACCACATCTGTAGATAGGCAGTGACCCTTGCATTGCTTAACGTCATAAGCAACAGCTACCACTTACCTGGTGCAGCTCTGAGCTGATAGCTTGCCTTCTATCAAAGACAAAAATCTAAATGTTGAATTTGAGTCTCCTTCACAATGGAAGAGAAATTGACCTACTGTACCATGTTTCTTACTCTGTCACCACATGGAAAGAATATCTCTTGTTACTTGTTTGTTTAAAATAAGCTGGGCGGTGAACAGTAGGACCATTTCTTATGCAGGGTAAAGTCCAACCATTACTGTATATTGTAAGGTGAGATAGAGCCGACCTCGACAACACTTGGCTCATCAAAATTATGATTTATATCTTTCAGTTTGAGACAAAAGATAAGAAACCGGTACAAGTATGTTACTTATGCTGTGCAAGACTTCAGAACTGTCATCGTCTGCAGGCTACATGTCTTAAAAGTGAAGAGTTTTTCAATAAAATTATAGCAGATAGTGAGGTAAGGTTTTTGTAATATCTATCAAAATGTAGGTTAAAATTTAATAATTAATTCTGTAGCGTGTAGATGTGTCTACCTGCTACAGAATGTATACTTGCTATTACAGAGTATTAATTTATAAATAAAATAACTTGTTGGATCTGAGACACCTTAGTTGGCCTGTGACTGTGAATGCTGTAGTGTTCGACACATTGAACAATCAAAAATCAAATACACACGTCCCATTTAAATAGGTTTATTTATAATATACTGTGCATAACAAATTTCTCAGATAAATATCCCAAGTACCATGGGACAATACAAATACATCAAATCAAAAGTGAAATACATCAAAATACACATTATTTAGAGCCTCTATACTCAAGTCCCTCAGCGGGCTCTGCTCGGAATGACTCTAAGAAATACAATCCAAAATAGGCCACTGGGGTTAAAGAATTAGCATGCTGAAGTAGCAATGGCTAGACCATATAGCTCAAGGAACTTACTACCGTTAGCGGGGGTAGGTTCTCATGTGGCCACATTTCTGACGATACAGTGTCGGATGCCTCATATCAGGTGGACCTATGACTTGGTGAAAGTTACTGGGAGTCATCGCATGGTTGTTTTATCTTGGTGAACTAGGCCAGGATAATGCAATGAATTACTCTTTATCTTGAGCAACTCTTGTCCTTGGTACAAAACTACTTTACAAAGATACAGAGAGGAATTGTTTTAAATCATATTAATTAGTTTGTTTTTAACTAATTTCTCTGTCTAGTGGCGAGATAACATTACAATTGTTGCCCGTGGGAGTAATAAATACCGGCTAGAGCTATTGAAGGAAGAGTGTGTAAGGGAAATATCGTGAATGATGCATAGCACACCTTTATGGGCAGCCAGAGCCTATCTAATGTAATATTAATAAATTTAATTGATGAGTTAGTAGAGAAAAGAAGGATATTATATTAGTTCATTCCTTTTATTGGTCCCTGCTTCGGGAAGCCAATTGAAAAATTAAAAAATGAGATGTGATATATTTGTGAGATGTTCAAAAATTTAAACAATTATTATACATACCAAGAGGTCAGTGCTCCACCAAATAAAGTAGACTAAAAGTAAGTTTATCGGGCGCCAGGTGAAGCTTTAAAGTGCCGGACAAGAATCATTGAATTAGCTTCTCGGAAGGGTCCAAAGGGGACAATTAAAGAAAAAGCAACATGAGCCTTCCATAACTTTATATTCCTTTTGAGAGCAATTATGATACACTTAAAATTTAATAAAGTAATCTAATACATACTTATTTATAAAAGTTTAAATAACCTATGGGTCATGTCTGCAATATGAGAGAAAATAACAAAATTAATTGAATACCTTTTATGCGGTTAAACCAATTTAAATTCGCCAATACCATGCGGCGTCAACTACGGTTTCCACATAATCCATTTCAGCAAGCATTCTTTCTCTCTAAAGTCGGTCCCTCATATCTGAGGATCGTGGTTAGCATCGGAGCTACATCTGGAGCGGATGATCTGCCTCCACCGGTCTCGATCCAGCGCGTCTCTCACGACCGCATAGAATTTGGAGGATGATGAGTCTTTCACTTGATCAGTCCATCTAGTTGGTGAACGACCACGCGATCTCTTGCCTTCGGTGTTCCCAACGACAATCAGCTTTTCCAGACTTTCATCGCCTCTGCGCACTGTATGTCCGAAATAGGAAAATATGCGTTGTTGGCATATTGTCGACAAACGGGTTTTTATTCTGAGCTGACTCAAGATAGATACATTGGTGCGTTTTGCGGTCCAAGGTATTCGGAGTAATCGCCTCCAGCACCACATCTCGAATGCATCAATCCTTTGTCGTTCTCGGGCTAAGATTGTCCACGTTTCTACGCCATAGAGGAAAATAGGGAATACCAGAGCTCGGATCAACCGCATCTTGGTTTTAATACCTATTCCTCTCTTCCTCCAAATGACGCTCAAACGGGTCATAGCATCTTTAGCCATTCCGATGCGTCTTTTTATCTCGGGGGCACAGCTGCCATCGTTGCAGATTTGGGAGCCAAGGTAAATGTAGTGGTCGACCACGTTGATGCCCGGAATGTTGCAGGTGACATTTGCCAGTGTCCCGGCACGATCCACTATCATCACCCTAGTCTTTGCTCTGTTCACTACGAGACCAATTTTGCCACTTTCAATTTCGAGTCTTCGGAATAGTTCCATGCATGCATGCAACATGCATGGAAAATATGAAATCTTCCATGCATGTTGCCAGGAGAACGGTATCGTCGGCATATCGAAGATTTGATAATCTCTAGCTAACGAAAGTCCAACGTTACACTAAGAAGGCTCACCAGGTTGTGCATAGGGGAGTCCTTGTACCAACCCTAACGTATGGAAGTGAGACCTGGGTATGGCAGAAGAATCACGAAAGTAGAATAAATGCTGTGTAAATGAGAGTGCTGAGGAGCATGATTGGTGTGAAATTGAGTGATAGAATTAAGAACAGAGTGATTAGGGAATGTTGTGATATGAATGTCGATGTAGTGGCAAGGATTGAGAAAGGTATGTTAAGTTGGTTCGGTCATGTAGAGAGAATGAATGAAAGGAGATTAACACGAAGAATTTATAAGGTGAATCTGAGCGGAAGTTTTAAAAGGGGAGGACCAAGGCGGACATTCCACGATCTAATCGGGGACATTCTTAAGAAAGGCCAGGTTAGAAGTACCCTAAATCGAAGAATATGCATGACGAGATTAATGAATATGGAGGAGGCGAAAGTGGTATGTAAAGATCGTAACAAGTGGAGGGAAGAGGTCTCTGCCCATCCCTATGGGAAAGAGGCGTGTATGTATGTATGTAGGGCTATCACCAGGAGGGTATGCGGCATATCTTTTCTGTCACACATAACACCTCATTGTGATGTCCAGCGTTCACAGCCAAGGGTGAAGTACTTGTAATGATGATATAGAATTGAAGTAAAAGTAAATAATTATTGTTGCAGTTAAATGAAATGGAGTTACAAGATTTGAACACACTCAAAACGGTACACCCGTTAATACTTATAAGTTGTGAGCCATCAACTGGAAAGGACCCTGAAGATGATAACATTGGTTTCAAATTTGAACCTTTAGAAATCACATCTGATGTTCAAATAAAACATGAACTTGTTGAAGGTATGTATTTTTTTTAACAGTATCCTATGACATGATATCAATGACATAAAACCCAACCTAGAAAGTGTCCAAGTAAGAAAGTTATATTCACCACACAGCAAAGGATTTACTTATATCATCGTCTACTTACAAGTCTTCAACAAAGTAAAAAATAAAAGTACTGTGAGAATACTAGCAGACATATTGAAACCCTCATGTCCAGTTACAAAGTCTATTCATTCGAGATAACGCGTATTTAGAAATTCAGAGTTAGGCAATCACTATATTTTTTCGACTTAACATGGTTCGAGTTATAGAGATGCGCCTGTACTTACAGATGAGTCATTTTCAAATGTGGCAGCTGATATTAAATTAGAGGATACTGTTACAAATGAGGGTATTTATATAGAGCATGGTGATGTATTAGATAATAGCCACACAATGGAGGATACAGAATTAAAACATGATATATCTCTAAAAATTGAAAATATTGTTCCAGAGAGAATAAACTTGGAACACTTTAAAATAGGTGAGTGTTACTAATCTTGTTTTACTTTAAAATAGACGAGCGCAAAAAAATTCCACCCGCATATTTTTACGTGTTCAGCGGATAGAAATGGCATTTTATTCGACTTAACGAGTATTGTTTTAAAAAGATTGCATTTACAGATGATTCGTTTACTACTGACGAAGTTTATATCAAATCAGAGGTTACTGTTAAAGAAGAGGATATTACAGAAGATAGTGTCATGTCCGGTAATAGACACACAATGCAGAATACACAATTAGAACATGATATACATCTAAAACCGGTCAAAATTGTTTTAAAGAGAATGGATTTGGAAGAGTCTGAAACAGGTATGTGTTACTGATATTGTTTTTTTTTAAGTCCCGTCTCCTAGGTAATAAATACATGCGTCGCGGAAGATTTAGGTCTTGTAGCGGGAGCACAAATTGTAAGAACAAATACACAATAATAATCAGCCGCCATTTCACTTTTGTTGACAACACTACGTACTAGTGTTGAGTAGCACGTCAAAGAGGCAGTACATTTGTCGCGTCAAAACGTCAAAATGTACGAGCGGCTCGGCATTTCAAAATGTACCGCTTCAAATTTTCTGTTGCGGTAGTCGCAAGCGAGGACTACGGGGGCACGCTTCAAAACTCTATAGAGTGAGTGAGAGAGAACGCGTCGAGCCTCGTCGTAGTCGTATGCCTCACTTCAGTACTGTGTCTACTCTTTCACCTAAATTATATGTACCAGAATGAGATGGCGCTACTAAGTTTCTGCTGAAACGTGAACGTCGTGAACAACGATATTGAGCTTTAGGTAAATACAAATAGAGTTTCAAATGGCACGGAATAGTGCGATTTTATTTTGGCATCGCCTCGTTTGAAGTAGGATAGTACATTGTACTGGCTTAGTACGAGAAGAGTCTTTTTTCTTTTTTTTTCGCTGTGGAAATGCAATTTACGCACTATCCCCCGCCGGTGTCAGACGAGGGGGAGTGTGGGACTCGCCGGCTATGCTTCCGGAATACCCACTAAAACCACAGCGGTCCCTTCCGCGCTTTTACGGGGTGCCGGAAAGGTCGTCTTATGACATTCGATCCCCGACACCCCTACGCATGGCCACGTCCTGTCGTCAATCAAAGCGGAGGGAGGAGATGCGCATATCGGCGCCTCCTCCTCCCTACTCGCCGCCGGCGGAGCGATTCAGCGGACGCAAGTGCTTCGCATTCCCGCTCCGCGGCCTCCTTCCTTGTGATGACCTCCTCGCAGAAAGAAGCCATCGACGTCCAGCACCTGTCGCTGTCCAGCATCTCTGAGATGATGGTCGACAGCGACAGGTCCATTCCTATGACCGCCGACAGGTCGTGGCGCTGAGGCCCCCAGGCGGGACATACTTCCAGTGTGAGTACGAGAAGAGCCTACTCTTACAAACTCTCATTCATGTCGCGTCCTAATCTAACACTCCAATCCTCATTGGCCTCGCCTCATTTGAAGTACGGCAATGTACTGGCTCACTACACAAAAGAGGCTCCTCATACAAACTTTTTTATGTCATGTCCTACCCAACACTATTCTGGGGGACTACAACGCCAAGTCCACGGCGTGGGGGTCCCCCAGGACGAATGAACGCGGGCGGATGGTCGAAGAGTGGGCGGCGGCACTGGGCCTCTGTTTGCTGAACAGGGGCTCGGTGCAAACGTGCGTGCGGCAGCAGGGCGGGTCGATAGTGGACTTGTCGTTCGCTAGCCCTAATGTCGCAGCACGTGTGAGGAGCTGATGCGTCCAGGAGGAGGTCGAGACTCTATCCGACCACCGATACATCCGGATAGAGGTCTCCCAGACCCTCCTGCAGCCCAGCAGGGGTCACACGGCGGACGAAGCTCCCGCGTTTCCGCGGTGGGCTGTAGGTCGATTGGATCGGGACCTGTTGGCGGAGGTAGCCATCGTTCAGTCGTGGCTGTCTTCACCGCCCCAGGTGGACGGGGTGGATGCCGAGGCTGGCCGCATCCGCTGTGCGTTAACGCAGATCTGAGATGCGGCCATGCCCCATGTGCGGCGTCTGCCCCCAAAGAGTGCGGTCCCCTGGTGGTCCCGAGAATTGGCGGACCTTCGGGCCGTGTGCATACGTGCCCGGAGGGCCTACACCTGCAGCTGAGCGCGTCACCACGACGCTAACCGGGAGGGCCAGCTGTACGAGGCTTACCGCAGTGCGCGGTCTGCCTTCAGGCTGGCCGTCCGTACCGCCAAGGACGTTAGTCGGCGGGAGATGCTGGACAGTCTCGAGCATGACCGCTGGGGTCGCCCCTACCTCTCGGCACTGAACAAGCTCCGCGAGCGGACCAAAACCGAGACTATCCAGCCCAGCCTCCTCACCAGAGTTGTCGAGGACTTTTTTCCACGGCGGGCGGAGCACACGGCCCCGGTCATGGCTTCGCCGGACAGCGACCGGGAGGCCGACGATGAAAGTGCTCCGCCCATCACGGAGCCGGAAATGGGGGAGGCGGTGGCGCGTATGCGAGTGAAATCCACCGCCCCCGGGCCCGACGGTATTCCGAACCGTGTGCTGGTCCTGGTCCTCGAGCACCTGGGACCACGCCTCAGGGGACTGTTCGACGCTTGTTTGACATCCGGGCAGTTCCCTGGGTGCTGGAAGGAGGGGAGGCTGGTTCTCCTACCGAAGCCGGGACGGTCTCCCGAGTCGGCCTCGGCCTACAGGCCCATCGTGCTGCTCGATCATGTGGGCAAGCTGCTGGAGAGGGTGTTGGCTGCCCGCATCGAGCGGCACCTCGTCGGGGTCGGGCCCGATTTGTCGGACGCCTAGTTTGGTTTTCGGAGAGGGCGTTCGACGATCGCGGCCCTGCTGCGCCTGAAGGCCGTGGTGGCGGAGGCCGTCACCGGTGGAGGAGTCCTGTTGGCGGTGTCCCTGGACATCGCCAACGCCTTCAACAGTCTGCCATTCAGCTGCATCAGGGAGGGGCTGAGGTATCACGGTGTGCTCGTGTACCTCAGGTGGCTGGTGGCAGACTACTTGGAGGGGCGCAGCGTCCTCTACGTTGACCGTAGGCCGTAGTAGGGGACGTTATGCGAACGCCCATGACGTGCGTTGTCCCACAGGGGTCGGTTCTGGGTCCGACCCTGTAGAACATCGGCTACAACTGGGCGTTGAGAGGAAGCCTCCCACCCGGGCTGGGCGTAATTTGCTACGCCGACGATACACTCTACACAGCCCGGGGTGGGACGCTAGAGGAGCAACTCTCGGCACCGAGAAAATTATTGTTGCTTGGGATGGATTATGAGGTATCACACCTCATAATCCATCCCAAACAACAACAATTTTGGCATGACATTGAAAAGTTACCATTACTTATCACTGGCACTACGCATTGAACGACGACGGTAAGTCGAGCTCTCCGCCCCAATACAGGTTACGATACCTGCCCATTCGATACCATTGCTTTCAATCGATACGAGTACTCGGTATCGAATGTTAGTGTTATATACTACTAGCAGTAGTATCGAATGAAAAGTATCGATACCATATGAGTACTGGGACGCGGTCGCAGCCTCCGCAACGAAGGCGGCGAATCGCCTGCGCGAGGAGCGCAGCCTCGATGAAGCGATCCGCCGCCGGCGAATGGGGCGGCGCAGGCGCGAATACCTGCACCTCATGCCGCCCTAGCCGAGGCCGCAGGTGACGTGACCGGGTTTGGCCAGACGGCCATGCGTTGGGGTGTCGGGGATTAAATGTCATCAGATGACCTCTCCGGCACCCCGTAAAAGCGCGGAAGGGGCCGCTGTGGTTTTAGTGGGTATTCCGGCCGTGGATGTGGTTGGTGAGTCCCACACGGCCCCCCCCGTCCGTCACTGGCGGGGGACAGTGCGTAAATGCATTTCCACAGCGTGAAAAAAAAAAAAAAAGGTGACGTGACCGGGGAGTTAGTCCGTCACCCGCCGCGTGAGGAAATGATGGGAGGGTACCCCAAATAGGAGGTATTCCATCGGGCCGACCACTGAAGTCAAGTCACCCTGCTCTGGTGGTCGGCTCAACGACGAAGACGACGTGTATCGTGGGCTGGTTGTGGATGTGCGACCTTACGCCCCTCTGTCGCCCCGGATGGAGTGGTGCGAGGAGTGCACCGACCGCAACCCAGCCATAAAACATTTATGAGTACTTGTTAATATCGATTCATCCCTAGTTGTGTTGTCAATAAAAGTGTAATGGCGGCTGATAATTATTGTTTTGTTCTTACAATTGCTAGCGAAAATTGGTATTATATTAAGTGTAATTGAGCTCCCGCTACACACCCCATGCCTGCGGACTGTGTGATGGGCGAGTGTTTCTTTATAGCGATGGAAAAATCGGATAAAAACAAGTAGATTTACAAGTCACTCGAGGGCCTGTTTCTCGTACGACATAGCGCCTGGTGTTCGCGATGAGATACCGTGAATACCCGGAATGAAGACTGCGAAAGTAGATCCGAGCAAACAAGAGTTGCTGCCGTACTGTGTAGGTTAGCGAACTCCCGATAGATAAAGCCCTCTGACTTTTCTTGCGTTTCATTTAACAACAGCAAAACGGAGAGCGTAATACGTTTTTATTGTGATAATATTTATTAGTTTGGAGTTCTTTTGAACTAACCGTTTAGCTATATCTGACAGTAAAACAACTTTAGTTAATTTATCAATGTTAAAACGTTATGAAATAGTTGAATTTTATATCTTATATTCTGATTACCGAATGAAATATCGAAAATTTATATGTAGACTAGTAACTCGCTTCAGTTTCAGTAGCCTTATCCGCTTAGTTCCCGCTCCCACGTGAATACCTGGATAAAGTATAGCCTAAGTTACTTCTTATATAGACCGCTATCTGTTAGTAAAATGTCAAAATTGGTCCAGTCGTTTTGAAGATTACCTCAAACAGACAAATAAATTTTAAACTGTATTTTATGCATAGATATCGTGCAAATAACTGTGTGAGCATGAAAAAAACTCAGTATTTTTACATTACAGCCTTCAAATTGTATTTATTTGTATAGATAATAGTTTAGAATAAAAATAGATATAGAAGCAAGGAGACGCTCTTCTCTTGACTTGATTTCGTGTAACACGCATGCTAGGAGGACACGGCGCAGCACACATTCGAGGTGTGTGCCGCATGGGTTGAGCAGCGCCGTGATATCGTTGCAATCATTGATACCGACCTGATGCCGCCGACCATCGCTAGGGAGATGCTCAGCAGCATTAGGAACTGGGACACGATCGCCGCCTTCTGCAAGGCAGTCATCTCGTGGAAGGAGGCGACGGAGCACGCGTGAGAGAAACGCCTCCACGACGACGCAATCCGCTGCCGACGACTCGGGCGACTGACGTCCCCGAGGGGGCACGTCGAGAGGAGAGGGTACCCCGCATCCGGGTTATTCCGTCGGGCCGACCACTGAAGGCAAGTTACTCTGCACCGGTGGTCGGCTCAACGACGAAGGCGACGTGCCATGGGTGGGTCATGGAGTCGCGCGCTGCCCCTCTGTCGCCCCGGACGGAGCCGGACAGTGGGTACACTGACCATAGCCCACCCAAAAAAAAACACGCATGCTGTAAACAAAAGGAATGATTTGTAATGTGAAAAGTTTTCAGGTGCTATTTCCAAATGAATGCTTTTTTATAATAAATATGGGATTTTTTCTGTGTGGCGACGCACAGTGTTTAACGGGAGCAAAAAAAATTCCTTCTGCTGTTTATGGCTTTTTTCGATTAAGGTATGCATTTAAAATGCACGAGTAAAACACCCACGTGTCAAATTGAAATACTTTGTTTTATAAAACTTATTGAACTTTATGTGAAATTTTACTTAAAAAAAATAAAATTAATTCTGGAGACGTAACTATGCAAGTTAATTGTTTTAAATAAATATAGTCTGATAAAACATCTTTAGGCGCATGTTCTACAATTTTTTTTTTCGAAAATCACCTCTGGTTGTTTAGTTATTTATTTTTTCACATTTTCGTAACTTTTTTTTCTCCTTAAAAACAATAGTGGGACTTGTGACTAGCACAGAAAAATAGCTCTTAAAAAGGTCTATCGATAATAAAAAGGCCATGTTCCACTTTTGCGGCCTTTGGGAGAAATAGACCATTCTGTTCTAAGGTCAAATTATACAGTATAGGGTTGTCGCAAAAGGTCACTTCTTTTTAGCATTTGAAATAAAACTAATTTTACGGATTCTATCGCGTGTGTGTTTGACTTTTAATTTTTAGACGTAGAAGTTTTATTTCAAATGTATGTATAATACTCGCGTAAACATCAAAATCATTATATTTTTTTTTCAGCTTTTGGTAATATTTTTTTCTCCTTAAATACTCAAAAGTGGGACTTGTGACCACAGGAAAATATCTCTTAAAAAGGCCTATCAATAATTAAAAAAAGTGAGCCGTCGCTCAGGACGCCTGACAGATGTGAAACCATTTTGTACGAGTAGAGACACGGTATCGAATATAAAGTATCGATACTGAACTCATGAATAGTATCGAAAGATAAGTAACGTACTGTTTAAAGTATCGAGTACTTTTATTTACTTTATCTTTAGGTATCGAGTACTTTTCTTTCGATACCGATGCTTTTGTATTCGATATTTTAGTCAATAAGTACTTTTTGGTAGGTATCGTATCGAATAAATTATCCATTTTAAAATTGACTTTACGACTCATGCGCTTGAAATAATTTGCGATTTATAAACCAGAAATAGCGGCATCTATCGAGCAAACGACCAACTCTAAGCTACAATATATTTTATAAATAACTCTCTAATCCTGTAATGATAATAAGACAAGCTGTTTAAAGTGAGTCAAAATCCAATTCTTAAGGAGTTGGTGACATACAAACAAATAAATACACAGCTGAAACTAATAAAAGCTTATAAAAAATGAAATGCTTTCATCCGTTCACAGACATTCTTTTCGCACGAAGAGTGTGATTTAGGAAACAGAAATGGCGGCATTTATCGAGCTAACGACCAACTCTCAGCTTCAATATATTTAATAAAGAAATTTTTAATCCTGTAATGATAATAAGACAAGCTATCTAAATAATTTTAACGTCATTGGTCCTCCTTAAATTTTCAACTTTTAAATGAAATTTGACTGTTTAAAGTGAGTCAAAATCCAATTCCTATGAAGTCGGTAATATACAAAGAAATAAATATATATATACACCTGAAACTAATAAAAGCCTATAAAAAAACGGTTCTCCAGTTTTCGTAGCTGAAAGTAAACTAAATACCGTACCTACTGGTATATTTATATTACTAAATTAGAGAATTTTACATTGATTTATAAAACAAGTATATATGCATAAAAGAACATTAGATTACGACAGGAACTAATACGAAAAAACTAAGGCATAAAGTATTAATATAATATCGCGATTTTTTTCCAAAAAATGATGATTTTTATTCAATAAACATTTATTTTCATTAATATACATTAAAGTAACAATTTACTTTGAGTTCACTAGATGGCGTCGTACAAAATTTTAAATCGCACCATGGTTTCGTTACAAAAATGTAGGTATATGCATCCAAATATTTATTTAATATATAATTATTAGGGGATCGCGAGGCGTGGCGTTAATCGCCACGCGACGATCACGGTCACCCTCGCCTATAGATGTTTCACATCAAAAAACCATGTTCCATTTCCGCAGTGTTCCGAAGAAATTGAATTAAAAAAAAGAGTTATCCCTCTGCTTGACTTTAATTAATTTTGTTGCGAACTACCTTTATTTTTTTTTATAGTAAGTTATCTTATTAATATGTAAAATAAAATTCCAAGCATGGCAGGCCGTTTTATTACGATAGCAAGGACGTAATATGACATAAGCTAGGAGTACCTCCACGCGGTGAAGGCGGTAACAGTTTTTACTAGTTAAAACTCCCAAAATGTACATATAACTTAACCTGTTTACTTACATACACATAAATGCCCTCGGGTTTATGTTGTTCTAGCTATCTATTAGGTATTTTTGTTTGGTGACACGGTAGCCTACCCGGTAACGCTAGGTGGCTACTCCCGGGTAGCAGCCACTTAGCATTTTTCTTCAGACCAAGAAGAATTTGTTTGTTACCATGGAGTTGAATAAATTCCATGATACTACTTTGCCTCAGCAGGGGTTAGGGGTAAGCCCTTTCTGCTGCAGGATGCTCATTCAAGCCCCAAGTAAACACGAATGATGAATGATGATGAGAACTGCACCACCGCCGGTACTTCTCATACGCCTGCATTATTCTCAGATTTGCAAAGAGTTTGTACGCAATTACATAGACGTGGGACATCTTAAAAATAGTTTATTTCAAACACTAAAAAGAAATTGGTGTGATCTTTTGCAACAACCGTATACCGTACAATTTCACCTTATAACAGAATGTTCTATTACTACTACCCCCAAAGGCCGCGGCAATAGAACGTGTTTTTTTTTTATTATTGATAGTCCTTTTTAAGAGCTATCTTACTGTGCTAATCACAAGTCCCACTTTTGAGTATTTAAGAAGGAAAAAATAATGTTGAAAATCTGAAAAAAAAAAATAATAATGGTTTCTGATGTTAAAGCGAGTATTATACATTTGAAATAAAACTTCTACGTCGAGAAATTAAAAGTCTAATAAAACGCCATAGAATCCGTAAAAATAGTTCTGTTTTAAATACTAAAGAGAAATGACCTTTTGCGACAACTCTAATAATAAACTAAATACAGGGCAACTTGTGGCGTGCTGAATGTGAGTGGCGACACTGCGGTCCTGAGTGCCTCAGAGAATCGGTGCTGGCGCTTTATTGGCTGGCTGAAGTGGCAACCAAAGAGTGCCCGTAGGATTCTCAACTATGACTTGCCTTAAACGGCTGGTCAAAGAGGGATCGCCAGAGCTATATGCTCGAGGATGGAAGTGTCATTTTCAAGGGCATAACTACGGGGAAACCACTGCGGGTTTCCGTTTATCGGGGACTTGCGATGGTGAAACCAGCGCCGCACCGCTCGACCCCCCAAGCCACTTACACCAATCTTGTCCCCCATGTTGCCCGTATAGTCTGTGTGTCTGTGGCGACCGTTTAGGGGGGGCGGAGAGGATCATACAGTGAGTTGGCGAGTCACCGTCTGCCAAATTTCAAGAAGGTATTGAAGGCAGGCGACAGTTTTAAATCAATAGTTTACAATTAATCCAGTCCATCTAACCTCCAACCTCATAATCATGTATTAGATACCATCATCACACAACAGTTTTACACCTACCGTTGGCAGTCCACGTGTGTTATGCGCAGACATGAAGTGTCATCGGTAGACGTCCCATTCCATTTTAGATTAAATTTCTCCAAAGGCCTCTGCGTGTTAGATCCATATCCCCATGTAAGCCTTTCAAAGGACCGGGTATCTTTCTTTTTTAACAATATCGAAGAAAAGAAAAAATTATAACTAAATGTACAGAGATGATTTTACAAAAGTGCATGCAAATACACTCGCGTGCAAGTAAATCGACTCAAGCGTCAAGTGCGCATAAAAAGTGATTTATCTTAACAATGACTCATTTTACCTCGTTATAATGTTTTACATATTTAAAGCCTAGGAATTGGGCTTTAAAATGGTAGCATTATTTCAGTAATTTAAATAAACACTTGTCTTTAGAATGCAACTGAACGCAACCCTCGAAAAATGCTCTGCGCTCTATACACATCTTGCGCGACTTAACCCCCTATAAAAACCCCTGTAATCGTTTTTTCTTATCAGGAAAGCTTCAGTACCGCAGTTTTCCAACGTTTTTCGTTAGTTACAAGTGTGTTCGGACTCCTCGGTTCGCCGTCTGTCGCAACTTCGGTGCTTGTGTTGGCGTCTCGGCGTCAGCATAGGCATCGGAGCGGTTGCCGACGAGCGACCAGCAACCAACATAGTCGCACGGGTACTGACCCAATAGCGTCCTGCCATGCGCCCTAGAAGGGGCTACCCCATGCGGGGTAACCACCGCACTAAGGAGCCTTCAACAACCGCTTCACCGCCAAGCGACTTGGAACAGCGCCATCAGGCGCCCCCACGTTCGCCGCCGACTTCACCGCCGCCTCAGCCGCAGCGCGCGCCCTCGCGCTTGCCGCGCCCGACGCCGCACTCTTCGGGTGGAAGCACGGGTAATCTCGCCCTGTCGCCCCCCGCACCAGCCGCCTTCACCGCCCCGCCGCCCTTCGCAGAAGACAGCCGCCGCTACTCTCTGGTGCGCTCGTCATCAACGCGTTCGATGACCATTTGCCGCAGCCGAGAGGACATCGTGGCGGCCGCCGCCGCATCCCCTCCCAGCCCGCAGCCGCCGTCGCGCCCGCCGTCGCCGCGCTATATGCGCCGCGACGATCGCTACTATTCGTCCAACGACACATTAACGTCGGGCGAATCTCAAGACGACTCCTCTCCCGAAAGGGGTAACAAGAAAAAGAAGACTCCACCTCAGAAGACGTCGGTCTCCCCGGCGCTCGACACCCCAGTGGGTGTTAGACGCCAACGCAGCCCCAACGAACACGACGATCCGGCGAAGCGCTTGTGCGCCGCTGGGTCAGCCTTGCCTCCCACGCACTCGCAGAGGGTGAGCCCGCAGAGCGCTCGCGCGCATGCGACGGCCTCCCCCCTGCCTGCCGCCGCCCTACATGCACCCGCCAGCGGTCAACAACCGCGGCCGTTGCCATCGCCTCCGAAGTCAGCGCCGCGTTCTTACGCAAGCGCGGCCGCCGAACATACATCGAATCCCGCTATTGACGAGCCTACACCGTCAACTAGCGCCCATCAAGACGCCCAACCTTCAACTTCGAGGCCCAAATATCCCCCCATCGTGGTGGAGGTCCTACCCAACTGGACCCACCACATGGCGGCGATCAGGCAGCAGCTCGGGCGAACAGCGAATGCTCGCCCATTCGACAAGGGCATTCGCTTCACATCTGCCGATGAAGATGAGTTCCGCTTTCTGCAGCGGTACTTTGACATACTGGAGAAAACGGAGAAGGTCTCCTGGTACTCATACACGCAGCCAGAGCTGAAAGATTTCAAAGTCGCCATCAGGGGCCTTCCCAACGACTCTCCCCCTGAACTAATAATGCAAGAATTCGCGCAACTTGGTTTCATAGTAAACTACGTTCGCCCTATACGAGCCAGGGGTGGTCGCCCTGGTTGCATCCATCACGCAATCTTACAGCGCAGCGCCAACGTAACAGAAGTGTACCAGGTGACGGAGCTGTTGGGTTTCACCGGCGTGGTTGTGCAGGCCTGGCGTGGCAAGAAACGCCCGGCCCAATGCCACCGCTGCCAACAGTTTCGCCATAGCAGCCACAACTGCCACCGCCCGCTAGCGTGCGTGCGTTGTGGCGGCCCGCATCCTGCCCATGACTTCAGCCGTCCCCGTGAGACGCCGGCAACGTGCATCAACTGCAACGGGCCCCACCCAGCCAACTATTCCGGCTGCCCCGCCTTACGGCGTGAGGCCCGGCATCGTCAGGCGGGTACGAAGGCCCGCACCATCCGGACCAACAAGGCCCTCCCAGTTACCGAGCAGCCCATGGTGGCCGCAGACCCGCAGGCGTTTAGCCTGATGGCGCCGGCCAACCCTGCCCCGCAGCAAAACAACCCCGCGAAGAAGAAGCGACGGGGAAACAAAAAGAAAGCCTCCATTAACATTCAAGCAACCGACGTCGCGACGCCCATAGTAAACGTCGCGACGCCCATAACTGGCGTCACGGCGCGCTCAGCGCGCTCAGTGCCCGCCGCGACGACAACGGCGTCGGTCACTCAACCGCCACCAGTGCGCCGCATCGAGTCGACAGCACCCATAATATCGAAAGAGCTCCATGTACCGCTACCCATTGTGATGACGGTCATACGAAGCATCCTAGCGACGATAGACGACGACACTTCCCGCGACGAGATCGCTCAGGCCGCCGCTGAGGGCCTGTCAACCGTCCTATCATACACGAAGACCTGCCATCATGGAAGCCAGCCGTCGGAACGCAATTCCCCCGCTTAAGCCTAACACTTCCGCATACTTATTTATAAATATGTAGTTGATGTTGGCGTCCGCGGGGAGGCGCCACCGGCGGCTATCTACAAACAACTGAAGTCATCTGCCCAGCGTGGGACGGTGTTCGACGCGTTAGTCACCCCAGGGTCGCTGGTCGTACGGAGCGGGGCCTCCTCCGGGGTAACCGGGGGTCTCACCCTGCTCGTACGGACCGCCCCTGTGGTGTGAAGATCGTCATCGGCACCGTCCCCGATTTCAAACATTTACGGTTTATAACTGCAAATATAAACACCCAAGGACACGGTACTCTTAAGTACCGGCGATGGATACCACAGCCAGAGGGCTCCGCCCTGATGCCATTTCTCCCATCCCTTGCGGGATGGAGAGCAAAACACTGATTTCTTATCAGTCGCTCATCAGACGTTGACTTGAACACATTTCTCTAAATTGAAGCCGTTGTTTGAAGAAAATTATGGACACTACACCTGAAGAAGCCGCTCAAGCTGTTGCCCTGTTGCAAGAAGGGTTGAACCAGCGAGAAGTCGTTTGTCGGTTGAATATGAGTCAGTCTGGTGTCTCGAGAGTGTACAGAAGGTTTCAAGAGACTGGTGCCTTCACTCGGAGGCCTAATACCAGCCGACGCCGGTGCACCTCGGGAGCGTGACGACCGGTTTTTGGTCTCGACCTCTCCGAAATCGACACCTTACCGGTGTAGATGTGCAGCAGGAGCTACGTCAAGTTCGCGGGGTGACTGTCAGTCAATGGACAGTTAGAAGAAGGTTAAAGGAAACCAACCTTACTCCCAAACGACCCGCTACAGGCCCGTAGGTGACCACAGCTCACCGTCAAGCACGCCTTCACTTTGCTCGAGAACACTTGGATTGGAGCATAGAGCAATGGCAGTCAGTCCTGTTCACTGATGAGACGAGGATGTGTCTCTATGGCAGCGATAGAAGAGGCCGAGTGTACCGGCGTCCCGGTGAACGGTTTTCACAGTGCTTCTTTGTTGAAACCGTGGCATATGGTGGCGGTTCTTGCATGATGTGGGCTGGAATTTCCTGGAAAAACGGATCTTGTTTCCGTTCCTGGGGGAGGCCGGGGAGGAGGTCTGACCAGTGATCGTTACATTGAAGAAGTTCTACGGGATCAAGTTGTCCCTTATCAAGGCGTTATTGGGGATAATTTCATCTTGATGCATGACAATGCCCGATGTCACACTGCTCGGGCGACACGTGAGTTCCTGAACGAAGTTGGAATTGACACTATGGATTGGCCAGCGCTCAGCCCCGATTTGAATCCCATTGAGCACATATGGGACGAGCTCAAAAGGAAAGTTAGAGCGAGGAATCCAGCTCCTACAAACATAAATGAGCTCAAGACTGCGTTGGTAGAAGAGTGGGGTCGAATACCACAATCATCAATAAAAAAGTTGATTAGGTCTATGAAGAATCGCATGAGGGCAGTGATCAGGGCTAGAGCAGGGAATACCAAGTATTGACATGAATAAATTCTTTTTCTTACACACATTTTGTTTAATTTATACACAATAACCTCATACTGTGAAATTGTATGAACTTTCAATATTTTTTACAATATCATTGACATACACCTTTTTTACTAAACTACTGAATCGATTTTCATGCAACTTACACTATTTTAAAGCCCAATTCCTAGGCTTTAAATATGTAAAACATTATAAAGAGATAAAATGAGTCATTGTTAAGATAAATCACTTTTTATGCGCACTTGACGCTTGAGTCGATTTACTTGCACGCGAGTGTAGATGCGTTTTCAAAATTAATTTTATATTTTATAAGTTTTTTAAAGGTCATGTAAAATGCAATAATTGTTATAAAAAAAGAATTTGAAATTGACACGTGGTACAGTGTTTGATGAGAACATAACACAAGCCCGAACGTATTTATTGGTTATGTAAGTACCCAGGTTAAGTTATAGTAGTATATATTTGGGGCATATTAGCCAGTGAAAACTTACCGCCTTCACCACGTGGAGGTACTCCCAGCTTATGTCATATTCATCGAAGACAAAGACCGGCTCCCGGTGACCCACTCGCTTGGCGAAGAGAGTTGCATTGCGGGGCGGGTCTATGGGTTCGTGCGTCGCTTCTTCTGTCGGACCGCAAGGATTTAGCGGGTTGTGACCATTCCATAGCCCGCCACCTAAAAAAAAACAGCTTACGACCTACCTATCAGAACTGCCAAACATGTAATTTAATTTTAAATATTAATGAGATAACTTACTGTAAAATATATAGTTCGAAACAAAATTAATTAAGGTCAAGCAGAGTGACAACCCTAACAATGTTTTTTAAAATTCAATTTCTCTCAAAGGCCGCAGAAGTGGAACATAGTTTTTTTATTGTCGATAGGCTTTATTAGGAGCTATCTTTCTGTCCTAGTCACAAGTCCCACTTTTGAGTATTTAAGGACAAAAAAAAATAAAAACGAAAAACAAAAAAAAAATAACTAAATATGCACAGGTGATTTTCGAAAAATTTAAATTGAAAAACATGCACCTAAAGATGTTTTATCAGACCATATTTATTTAAAACAATTAACTTGGATAGTTGCGTTTTCAGAATAAATTTTATTGATTTAAAGTTTAGGTTTAAGTAAAGGTCACGTAAAGTAATTACGTGACAATAATTTTTATAAAAAAAAAGGTCTTCAATTTGACACATGGGTGTTTTACTCGTGCATTTTAAATGCATACCTTAATCGAAAAAAGTTAAAAACAGCAGAGGGAAATTTTTTCGGTCCTATCGAACACTGTGCTACGGAAGTAAGAATGTAAATTTAACAACTGATTGCCCGCCCGTGAGTGTCTTTAAACACTACTGAAGGATGTGCAGATGACATCTATTTAACAAGGAGACCCTCAGACGTGTGGGTCGGGGATTTCCATAATTTTTGGTAGAGGGGGCCCGAGGGTATCACAACTACTAGATATTAGGGTCAACTGGGCCTTCATTAGAAAGATTTTAAGGGTCATCGTTGGATGGGTAATTTATATACTAGAGAAATTCGCACTCCAGTCGACAGCTAGTGGTAGCCTCGTGGTAACGTGCTCGCCTGTGAGATCAATGTTGTATAAAATTTGTTATTTTATTTTTATAATTTTACGGAGAATTATAAATTATTTTGCTTTTTTCACGATCTCCTCCTTTTGTCGCTCTCTCCCTTGTATCAACTCTTCAATATGAAAATTAAGGCGTTAGGGAAGGAAAATAAATAATTATAAAATTGAGTAAAATCATTATTTATATTTATCGCATAAATGTACATTTTTCATCATCCTTACAAATTTTTGGATGGAATTCCTCGTAATAGCACACAAAACACTGACACTGTCTGCACCGGCTATCGCTGCGGGAATCACCTCCGAGAAAGAGCGGAAAAAACCAGGTCATGAAATAAAGGAAAATAATTTATAATTCTGCGTCAAATTATGAAAAAAAAACTAATTTTACACAATATTGTGATAATTAAAAAAAATCAAGTTGTTGGGTCTCGAACCTGAGACCATAGATTCATTCCGCAGGCGAGAACGTTACCACGAGGCTACCACTAGCTGGTGATTCGAGTGCGAATTTCTCTAGTACATACTAGTAAATTACCCATCCAACTTTGACCCTTAAAATCTTTTTAACGAGGGCCCAGTTGACCCTAATGTCTAGTTAGTTGTGATACCCTCGGGTCCCCTCCACCAAAAATCATGGAAATCCCCGACCCACACGTCTGAGGGTTTCCTTGTAAGTGACGAAACACTCCAAAGAAAATTCCATAAAGCGCCTTGACCAATGTGGTCTTTTGCGAGTTTTATTGTTGGAGTTACCAGTGTTTGACGCCTCTGATTCACTGCTGCCTTATTGCTGGCCTTCGCGTTTGTGCCTTTTCTCATTTCACCTACTAATTTAATGTTTTTTTAATTTAGATCCAATTGCAGCTAAGAAGCCAAAACTACCGAATGTAAATACTGACAATGGTGAAAACCCATATACGTGTAAAATATGTGAGAAAAGCTACGCACGGAAGAGTCAGTTGATTCAACATACACGAACGCACACTGGTGATAAACCATATGTATGTAACATTTGTGAGAAAAGTTTCATTCAGAAGATTCAATTGGTGAATCACATACGTATACACACCGGTGAGAGACCACACAGATGTAACATATGTGAGAAAAGATTTGTTAACGAGAGCCACTTACGTAGACATAGCCGCATACACACTGGTGATAAACCATATGTATGTAACATTTGTGAGAAAAGTTTCATTCAGAAGACTCAATTGGTGAATCACATACGTATACACACCGGTGAGAGACCACACAGATGTAACATATGTGAAAAAAGATTTGTTAGCGAGAGCCACTTACGTAAACATAGCCGCATACACACTGGTGATAAACCATATGTATGTAATATTTGTGGGAAAAGTTTCATTCAGAAGACTCAATTGGTGAATCACATACGTATACACACCGGTGAGAGACCACACAGATGTAACATATGTGAGAAAAGATTTGTTAGCGAGAGCCACTTACGTATACATAGTCGCATACACACTGGTGATAAACCATATGTATGTAATATTTGTGAGAAGAGTTTCATTCAGAAGACTCAATTGGTGAATCACATACGTATACACACCGGTGAGAGACCATACAGATGTAACATATGTGAGAAAACATTTGTTAGCGAGAGCCACTTACGTATACATAACCGCATACACACTGGTGATAAACCATATGTATGTAACATTTGTGAGAAAAGTTTCATTCAGAAGACTCATTTCGTGAGTCACATGCATATACACACCGGTGAAAGACCACACAGATGTAACATATGTGAGAAAAGTTTTATTCAGAAGAGTCATTTAGTGAATCACACGCGTATACACACCGGTGAGAGACCACACAGATGTAACATATGTGAGAAAAGTTTCATTCATAAGAGTCATTATGTGAATCACATACGTATACACACCGGTGAAAAACCATACAGATGTAACGTATGTGAACAAGGTTTTACTAGGAGGAGTACGTTACTAAGACATAGCCGAATACACACGAGTGAAAAACCGTATGGGTGTAATATATGTGAGAAAAAATTTATTACAGAGAGCGACTTAAGTAAACATAGCCGTGTACACACTCGTGAGAGATCGTATAAATGTGACATATGCGAGATAAATTTCACTCAGAAGTCGAGATTAGTCATTCATAGACTTATACATACTGATGAGGAACCGTATAGATGTGACACATGTGGGCGAATTTTTGCTCAGAAAGAGAGATTAGTGATTCATACACGTAAACATACCGGTGAGAGACCGTATAGATGTAACGTATGTGGACACAGTTTTGCTGAAAAGAGAGATTTGAGTGTACATGGTCGGATACACAGTGATGTAAGACCACATAAGTGTAATATATGTGAGAAGAGTTTTTATCAGAAAGGCGCTTTAGCGAGTCACACTGTTGTACATACCGGTGAGAGACCCTATAGATGTAATATATGCGAGAGAAGTTTCGCTTGGAAAAATAGTTTAGTATTTCATATGTCTAATAGTCATTCTGCTCAGACGCCGTATAGAAGTGACAATATGTGAGGAAAGTATTAAAAAAAAGAGTGATTCCAATGAAAAGCCACTAAATGTGTTTATGTGAGAAACGTTTTATCTTTAGATATATGTACTAAATTACCTTCTTCCATTCCACATTCACGGGCAGAATGGTCTTAACATAGATTTTTGCAGAAAAGCACACAAATCCCAAACTTAACACGTTGGTCACACGGACTTAGTAGCCCTTCAAAAGCTATTCAATTCCGTTATCCTCGAGGGCGACGTTCCAGAGTCGCGGACCAGGAGTGAGGTGGTGCTGTTCTTCAAGAAAGGTGACAAAGCTCTTTTAAAGAACTACAGACCCATCTCACTCCTGGGCCACGTTTATAAGTTGTTTTCGAGGGTCATTACCAATCGACTCACGCGCAAGCTCGATGACTTCCAGCCGTCCGAATAAGCCGGCTTCCGAAATGGCTATAGCACCATAGACCATATCCTCACGCTTCGACAGATTATACAAAAGACCGAGGAGTATAATCGGCCCCTGTGCTTAGCGTTTGTGGACTATGAGAAAGCCTTTGATTCAGTCGAAACTTGGGCGGTGCTGTAGTCCCTTCAGCGGTGCCAAATCGACCATCGCTATATCGAAGTGCTGAAGTGTTTGTATAGGAACGCCACAATGTCAGTCCGTGTCCGGGATAAGAGTACGAAACCGATCCAGTTGCAGAAAGGCCTGAGACAGGGAGATGTCATCACTCCAAAACTGTTCACCACTGCACTGGAAGATGTCTTCAAGCTCTTAGACTGTACTGGACTCGGCATCAACATTAACGGCGAATACATCACTCATCTTCGATTTGCAGACCATATCGTCGTTGTGACAGAATCCATGGTGGACCTTGGCACCATGCTCAATGATCTCAGCAGGGTATCCCAACAAGTGGAGGAACATGGATAAGACGAAAGTGATGTCAAATGCCCATGTCATTCCTGTACCGGTCCTAGTTGGCAATGCGATTCTCGAAGTTGTCGATCACTATGTTTACCTAGGACAAGCAGTCCAGTTAGGTAGATCCAGTTTCGAGAAAGAGATCAGCCGACGAATCCAACTTGGTTGGGCAGCGTTCGGGAAACTTAAGAGGATCTTCTCGTCCAACATACCTGTGTCTCAAAACATAGGTCTACGACCAGTGTGTGTTAAGTTAAAGTATATAATGAGGAGAAGTGCATAAAACTGAAATTTCACATAATAATGGATTAGAAGTTCATTAAATTCATTAACCTTCGTATACTCGCGTGTCAAACGTTACATATATACTCGCGCACGGTGCCTCGCACCGAAAGTTGAACTTGTCTGTATGTTTGTACTTTTATGATTATTAAGTAACATTATTTTTCCCCTAAGAAGAGGTTATAAATAAATTTTAAAAAAACTAAAAGAAACGTCATCACTAACTTTATTTGGTAGAAATAGTCTTTTAAATCAACTTCTTAAAAATAACAAAATTTTAGTACTCTCAGTTAAACATCATAATGAAACTTTTTTATTGTGTTAACTCCAAAAATACTATGCAAAATAATTAAAAGAGTAACAAAACTAATACAATGGCATAAAATAGTATCAAAATACATTATTCCCTAATGGTAATTTTAAGTTCAAAATTAACACAAGTTACATTTCGACGAGATCCACCTATTACGCTACAAAGTCGCTTGACCTAGGGCCTGAGAGCTGGTATCGATTTATAAGTCCCTTCATGTTGTTGTTCTATATAAACTTTTGACATATACATCATTTTAGCATCGCCTCATTGTAACCGCTATCTTCATAATTTGAATTGGAATATTCACCCATCTAACAGCGCTCTTATTCTACTTCGTTCATTGTGTTGACAAAAATGACTGAAAATAATTGAAAATGGTCTAAATTAATGTTAAACATTATATTGAATAGATATTATATACCACTAAAATTAATTAATTTATTTAATTCAATAATATTGTAAAATAAGAAAAAATCTGACTTACCTAAAATGGCGACACGTACACTCGCGTCGGTCTCACGGACCGAAACCTGTAAAAAAAGTGCCACTTCTATACGTCACCAGCGCTTGCAGCGCATTAAACAATGACGAAAAACAAATGAAGAAGCTACTGAAAACCACAAAGTCGCAGTGTTGATATTTTTTTAGAAAATAACGATTTAATAGTCCGTCCTATATCTATTCTTCCCTTTCTCTCTAAGGTGCTGGAGGCTTGCGTGCATAAGCAATTATCTGATTTTATTTTCAAAAATAATCTATTATGTCAATTCCAGTCAGGCTTCCGACCAGGCCACAGCACAACATCCGCTCTCCTAAAAGTGACTGGCGATATTAGGGCTGGTATGGAGAAAACCAATGTTACGGTTTTAGTCTTGATAGATTTCTCTAACGCCTTCAATACTCAGTCACGATATCCTTCTAGCCATCTTATCTCACTTTTTGATCTCGCCCAATGCACTGGAATGGTTCTCTTCTTATCTTCAGGGGCGTCAGCAATGTGTTCGCATCGAAAACAGCTTTTCGAATTGGTGCGACCTCAACGCTGGCGTCCCTCAGGGCTGTATTCTCTCTCCTTTGTTATTTTCTATCTTTATTAATCTCCTTACATAAGTAATCTTCAGTGTTCGTATCATCTTTATGCCGATGAAGTCAGCAGCTTTACTGTCAAGCGAGTGTGGAGGATATTTCGTCAGCAATTGCCATGATTAACAGAGATTTAGAAAATATAAAAAGTTGGTGTTGCCAGTTCGGGTTGACGGCAAACCCTACCAAGTGTCAGGCAATAATTGTGGGTAGTCAGCGTATGATAGGCCGAGTAGACGTCAAATCTCTCCCCTCTATACTGTACGACGGCTCTATTGTACCGCTGTCCCCTGATGTTAAAGACCTTGGCTTATATATAGACTCCACTCTCAATTGGAGAACTCAGGTAGCCAGAGTATGTCAGCGAGTCACCAGCAGCTTACGTGCTCTCAATCGGTCGAGACACTTTTTACTGGTTAAAACTAAAGCAACGCATGTTCAAACTTTAATTTTTCCTCTAATTGACTATGGTGATGTGTGTTATTTTGACCTGAATGCAGATCTTCTTAATAAACTTCTTTTCTTCTTCTTTTCTTTTCAATAACTGCATTCGATTCATATATAATCTTCGCAAGTATGACCATATCTCTGCTTATCGTTCTCAATTAAATTTCCTAACTATCCGCCAACGCCGTAGTTTGCGTGCCCTTTCTTTCTTATATTCTATCCTCAACTCTCCTAATTCTCCTAATTACTTATCTTGTTTCTTTCAATACCTCTCTACTAATCACGACAGAAACCTTCGGTCCTCCAACAACTTGCTCCTACTTTGTCCATCTCATCATTCTGATCGTGTGCATTCTTCTTTCCTTGTCCAGGCAGTTCTCCTCTGGAATTCGCTACCTCTCGGTATAAGGATGGCCACCAGCCGTCAAACATTTAAGAAGAGCGTACGTCTGCATCTCTTAAACGAGTTAGCAGAATCATCATAACTGATATAATATCCTTATAATTATGTATATATATTGTGTATATATATGTGTATGTATATATTTATATATCTTAATACATATCTATCTATGTATTTGTGTATGTATGTATCTTTTATATATCTTGTATTATATATTTTTGTATATACCTATTTATCTATGCAAAATGTATTTTTTGTTCATTTTATAATAAGATAACTAGGACATCTAGAACATGCACCTACCTTTTTTCATCTCTGCATCACCTGTTGACTAGTAGAGAATGCCTCTGGCATTAAGTTCGCCATTGTTCTCGTTGCATGAAGTTTAATAAATAAATAAAAATAGTTTGTCGGTCTTAGAGACCAACGCGCGAGTATACGAAGGTTAAAAAAGGCATTATGCACACTAGCATGCAATTGCTACACAACACACGCAGACCTGAGACAAACGCTTATACACTTTTGTTTACAGTTAAAATCTGGTCGACCTGAATGTCAAAAATATGACAATGTCTAATAGAGATTTACACTTATATACACTCATTTGCAAAAAAAACGGGCGGTTTTGATTTTCATTCATATTTAAAAAGATACAATACCAAAAAGGTTTCAATCGTTTGTACACGTTACTGGCCGGTTTTAAAAATGCTGTGGTATTTAAAAAAGTACGTTCTAAATTCAATTTTTCATTTGATGTTCATTTTTACAGAAAACCCCTTTTTATCCTACATTTTTGGCGCGAAGTTCCAGAAGTTAACATCGACTTTCATAACTTTTATTCAATTTTTATCGATTAATTTCATATCCTTGACTGTCAAAGCTTTATTTAATGCTGTTTGGCTGTATCAAAAATGGTAGATAAAGTGGTAAAAGCTACCAAAATTATCGCGCTGCTTGAAGAGGGTTGCAGCCAATGTTTCGTGGCTAGGAGGCTAAATGTTAGTCGCTCGACAGTCCAAAGGACCTGGCAGCGATATCAGGAGACTGGTTCCGTCGAGAGAAGGCCTGGTTCTGGAAACAAACCATGTACCCAACCACGGGATGATCGTTTTCTTGTGAGTCGCGCATTGAGAAATCGCAAATCTTCGTATGTGGATCTTAAGAACAACCTCCAAGAAGTAAGAAATGTGCATATTAGTCTATGGACGGTCAGGAGGAGGCTTCTCGCTGCCAATATACGCAGTCACCGCCCGGCCCGCGGCCCCAAATTACTCCGTGAGCACAGAGTTCACAGGCTTAGGTTCGCTAGAAATTGTGAATCATGGACTCAAGACGATTGGAATAGGGTTTTGTTCTCTGATGAAGCCAGGATATCTCTGTTCGGTGAAGATCGACGTCGGCGAGTGCTAAGAAGACAAGGAGAACGCTTTGCAGAGGCATGTTTCGAAGAAATCACACCTTATGGTGGGGGCTCTGTTATGTTTTGGGCAGGAATAAATTCAATGGATCGTACAGAGTTAGTCTTCATTGAAAACGGCTCACTGACTGGGCATCGATACATAACGGAAGTTCTAATTTCTCATGCACAACCCGCATTGGCCGCTCTAGGTGAAGACTCGATTTTTATGGACGACAATGCTCGCGCCCACCGATCCCGCGATGTTAATGCGTATGTGCAAGAGGTCGGCATTCGTCGTTTGGATTGGCCAGCTCGAAGTCCCGACCTCAATCCCATAGAGCATGTCTGGGACGTTCTGAAACGGCGTGTGAGATCAGTACACCCGGCTCCGCAGACCATCAGAGAGCTGAAGAATGTGATTACTGCGGAGTGGGAACGTATTCCGCAAGCAAGTATCCGGGATATACTCGCTAGCATGCCCAGACGAATTCAAGCTGTGATTTTAGCTAGAGGGGGTCACACTCGATACTAAACATTTATCTGCTTTTACTTTATTAAAGAAAAACAAACAAAAAAACTTTTTTATTTTTACTTCATGAGCATATGCACTACTAGCGAATATACACTACTAGCGAGGTTTAGCATTATTTCCCATAAATTGTATCTAAATTTTATGAAATACTGATGAAAACGATTATTTTCTTATTAATTTAGCAAATTGTGTGGATAAAACTACCTATAATTATCAAACAAAGAAATATTAACATTTGAAATGGTTCATTGCTTAGGTGCCCGTTTTTTTTGCAAATGAGTTTATTAGTTGTTAGTGAAATTCAGCTTTCTGAGTATACAATTATATATAAATAAAATTAAAAAATGGCTGAATTTCGACCACTCGGCGACTACTAGTAATAGAGTAAATAGTTGATTCATATTTCTGTAAGTTGATATAATTCTTATACAATGGACGCCTCTGCTTTTCAGCTTCTGGCGTGACTATTAAATAGTCTTTATTGTTACCTTTGTACATTCTTACACTATGTCGTTTATTCAAACCTATAGTCCTTATGTATTAACTACATGTACTAGATTCTTATTTAAATGATTTATGATACCATCGTATTGAGACTTCTGCGTGCCAACTTCCGCCGTAATAAATATTTAATGTTACATAATCCTGTATAATATTTGCACGTAAATAACTATTAGTATTATTAAGATATTTTATATTTAGTATTATCTATTAAGTGTGTGAATTTAATATTAGCTCGGGCCACGTGAATGTATAAATACCGCCACTTAGAATATTTGATTGTAACCGCTGTAAGATGAATTATAAAATTGCAAAGTACAATGTGTCTCTTCATTATCTTCGCCGCCATCCTCGCCGCCTTTGTTCTACACTTCTGTGTAAATTATAAGTTCAATATTTTTGTGGAAAGATAAATAAATAGTCTATAATAATCAGTCAGCTTTTACTCTTTACCAAACATAAAAAGAAACTTACAACATTTATAAAAACAAAATTATTTCGATTTATAATAAACCTAGATGATTTGCCACTTGTGATTGCCTTGTTTAAAAAAAAAATCCGTGGCATCTGGAGGCGGAGATGCTTGCCGGTTGTACCCGCGGGTGTCAGAGACGTGAGCTGGCGGCGCATCATCTCATCTCATGGAGATTGCCACCTGAATCGTTATTGCCCGTTGGGCAGCCAGCGGTTGGAGGCCCCTCCGCCTTGGTTCGTTGTCAGGACCGTAGAGACCTTCCGGTCGGTGGCAACACTGGCATTGTAGGTCGGTATCTTAACCACTACGCTGGCAAAATCTATTCGTTGTGATAGAATAGCAATAAAATGCACCAAATTGTAATACTGTAGCCAGTCCAATTTTGCTCGTACATATATTAATGTAAGCAGAAAATGGCATAGTAACAATTGTCGCCCTGAATGTAACCTAAAGCTGTAGCGACTGCTTTCAATACTTCAATGAATGCCTACAAGTATTTATGTAAAAATGTATTTTCAAGCCCTAAGTATTTAAAATACAAACTACAAAATAACCCAACGTACTTAAACAACTTATGCATTTGAAGTACCAATTACAAATCTGGGGGCACGGAATTGCCCCCGCCATGTCGAGCAAAAAAAAGTCGGGCAAAACGCAACACTGGCGTAACATACTTTTCTCGAAGCCATTCAGGCCATTTTCGACCCCTATAACTTCGTTGTTAATAAAGCTAGAAACCTGAATTTTTAGTAACTTAGCAGGCATTGTATACACATTGTGTATTTCAAATTTCAATCAATTTGAACCAATAGTTTAAGAATTATAACTAGTCAAAATTTCTTAACTTTGTCACTCACTGACTGACTGACCGATCATCAATATTAAAGTGGCACTTCTAGCAGACATAGAAGCTTCAAATTTAGAATGCAATTAGTGTTTAGTGTATAAATGAAGGAAAAATTATGAAACATTATAATTTTCATCCAATTTCCGAGATACACTAATTGCATAAATAATTTTGTAAACTCATATAAATATATAGACTTACAAAGTTACATTTGCAGATAATTAAATGTAACTTTGTAAAAAATAAGAATACATTTGTCACCATCAGTACTTCTCTATGGGAATCGTAACAACCGGCTAAAGACTGCGCAGATGGCGTAGCGGTTAAGATACCAACGAGCCGCGTGCCAGTGTCGCGGGTTGGAATCCCATGCAGGACTGTTGTCTTTTACGATCCACAAATTGTTGTTCTAAGTCTAAATGTAATTTGTGTCGGTTAATTATATGTTCTTTCCGTGTGGTGACGAAGTAAGAATACAATTCACCGCTCTCTATCTTGCCCGTGGATATCGTATAAGACGACTATGGGATATAATATGCACATACCATCTGTGCAAGAGAAGGAAAACTCGAAATGAAACCCTACATCAACATGTCTGACCAGCATGGTATGGTGGGTTAAATGCCCTCCCATTGTGGAGGAGGCCCGAGCCCAACAGTTGGAAATATGAGGGCTGTGATGTTGAATTATATGTTTGTAAAGTCCACCACATTATAAGGATTATTATTCCCTTAGTGCAAGGCGTTGTCATTTAAACAAAGGATTCAACAGGAAGGAGAGTGGGCAGCAGCTCTCGCCGGGGAAATATATGATATCTCACTGAGAAACCAACCCGCCTACCAAACGTGGCGACTTCATTATTATTCCTCATTTGGCGAAGAAAAATGAGTTCTAGTCATGGCAACTCTGTTACCCTTGAGCGTCGTTGGATGCAGGTGCCACAGTTCCGCACTTTATGGTGAAGCATAAGGAGGGTCTATGTTCTACAGTGGACGACGATAGGCTGAACGATGATTGGCATAATAGGTGTAGACAGATACCTAGATATAATTATGTTCAAAAATAACTTGTAAAATCTTAATATATAAAATTCAAAGTCCTGACTGACTCATCAACGCCCAGCCCAAACCCTTGGACCTAGGAAGCTGAAATTTTGCACAGACATTGTCTTTATGACGTAGGCAAGGAATAAGACGGGATTTTTCGAAATTCCCACGGGAACGGGAATAATAAGGATTTATATTTTCGCTATAAAAGTTGCCCTATCTCCGTTATTATATTTATTAGAGACTTGAAATTTGGCATATAAATATGTGATTGCAATCACTAAAAACCGTTTTTAGGATTTTTCGAAATTCCCTCGGGAACAGGAATAAAAAGGATTTATTTATATTTTGTCGCTTTAAATTTACCCTATCTCTGTAACCATATGTATTAGAAACTTAAAATTTGGCATATAAGTAGGTGATTATGAAAACAAAAAACAATTTTCAGGATATTTCGAAATTCCCACAGGAACGGGAATAAAAAAAGATTTACTTATATTTTCGCTTTAAAGTTGCCCTATTTCCGTAACTTTATTTATTAGAGACTTGAAATTCAGCTTAAAAGTAGGTTATTACGATAACTGAAAACCATTTTTAGGGTTTTTTGAAAATCCCTCGGAATATGATGAAAATCCTTGCTTAAAAGTTATATTCACTCGCAAGCGGTACGCCGTAGTGAACGCAAGTGTTCGGCTATCGGTTTATACGTTTTACAACTACCCACAGTAATGTTATTATATAATTATGAGTATATTGAGTGATAATTTACAATTTTGTGACTCAAGTGGAAGTGATGATATGGAAGAAGAGGTGCAAAATGGAGGTGAACAGCAAACTATTGCAGACGTGCACCATGTAAATATTTGTAGTAATAAAAGAATAGTTGAAAAAAGAGTGAGAGAAGATAGTGAAGAAATAATGGAGGATGATGAGGGATTTCAACGTGTAGTGAGAAGTAGAAAACGTTTGGCTAGAAGGGTTTCTGAAAAATCAAGCAACTTAGACCAAAACGATTTAGGGATGCAGACAGCACAGAATCAAAGTGATTCTAATATGGTGATTATTACGTCTAAAGAGATCCTGCCGAAACAATTCGGAATGGCAAAACTACTGAGAGCTGAAAAAATACAAAGTGTGATGAGAATTCAATATAAAAATCCATACAGAGTAATTATATCTTTTGAAAGCTATGAATATGCAAAAGGACTCATTTCCTGCGAAAAATTTAGCACTATGGGATACAGATGCCAAATGGACAATGAAATACACTTAACATACGGTCTCGTAAGGGACACAGACCTTGAAATTGATGTTAAAGAATTAGAGGAAAATTTAAAGTGTGAATATGAAATAAAGTCTATAAAAAGACTAAAAAGATTAAATAACTGTAATGAATGGGTGGATAGTGAAACTATCCGAATTTGCTTTATAAGTGATACTTTACCACTGAATGTATATGGGTATGGGTGTAGATTTAAAGTAGAACGCTACACGTTTCCTGTGTCGCAATGTTCTGGGTGCTGGCGGTTTGGACATTTGAAGGGATTTTGCCCATCAAAAAAACTATACTGTCCAAAATGTGGAGGTTTACATGATAATTGTAGCACTGACGATTTTAAATGTATCAACTGCAAAGGATCTCATATGGCTCTGGACAAGAATTGCCCAGTGTTTCTCAAAGAAAAAGAAATAAGAAAAATAATGTCTTTGCACAATTACACCTACAGGAAGGCCACAAAAGAATATTTTAATACAAGAAGATACTGAAAAGAGAAATACAGTTATTCCATCTATTAATAGTGAAATATTAAAAACCACAAAATCATATAGGGACGCACTAATGAGTGAACAGCAAACATTAATATCAAAAAATAATGTTGACAATGCTGAGATTACCGAAAAACAAATACAACGCCCTATACATAGTTCACATTTAGGCAGAACAAAGACATCTACAAAAGAAAAAAGAAATAAAAGCACAACATACTATAGTCAGCAGCAAAGTGAATCAGAACCCGAATCAATTTTCGTAGAAAACAAAACAACTGCAACAGAAACAAGAAAAGATAGAAGGGACTTTACGGTAATTTTTAATAAAATAAAAGAAATTTGTTTTTCAAAAAATAGTTTTGAGACTAAGATTAAAATAATTTTTGATTATGTGGTCACGGAATGTTTAGAGTATTTTACACGATTGATACAAAAGATTGATATATTGTTACTTTACTTGTTTCACTTTTAAACAATGGTTAGTAAACAAACAGATAATATATTTTTGAATATAATTCAGTGGAATGCACAGAGTCTTAGACCAAAAATAGATGAATTCGAAGTGTTACTAAGTCAGGATAAGATTCACATCGCGTTAATCTGTGAAACATGGTTTTCAACTAACACAAATATACACGTAAGTGGGTATGCTTTATTCCGTAAAGATAGAGACGACGGCTATGGTGGCGTTGCCGTTTTTGTCCATCATTCAAATAAAGCTCAAGAGGTAAAAATTACGTATTCTAATGCCGGCATAGAACTAATATGTATTAAACTAATTAATTGTACACAAATAGAAAATATAATTTTAGTCTACTGCCCCCCATCTGTTGGAACGGTGCAATCTGACTGGGATACAATTTTTTCAAGTTTTTCACGTAAGTGCCTAATTATTGGTGACTTCAACGCTCACCACAGTAATTGGTCGATTAAATCTGACTCTAGGGGCTTACAGGTATACGAGGCTGCTTTAGAACATTTTGTCTCATTAAACAATAACTGCGAAGCCACCAGGATAAAATTAGTTAATAACAGACTTCAAAAGTCATCCCCAGATGTTACTTTTGTGTCAAGCGATATAGCCTTACACTGTGACTGGCAGGTTAGTAATGAAAATTTGGGTAGCGACCATGTAATAGTTAAAATAAAATGTAATTTTAAAAATACAGTATGTATAAACACTAAAAGAAATTTCAAGTTAGCAAATTGGTTAGGTTATAAAAACGATTTGAAAAAACATTTTGTACATAATGACTTAACAGAAAATAATGATTTACAATTCAGTTACAATAATTTTATAAAACAGATAAATGGTGCAGCAGATAAGCATATCCCGACAGTAAAAGAATTTAATAATCCTAATCGTAATTTCAGTCCTAAGCCATATTGGAATCAAACAATTGCCAAACTGGTAGCACAGCGGCGGTTGGCATTAAAACAATTCCGAAACAATCCTACGCCTACTAATCTTAACAAACTCGAAATAATTACTATGAAGACAAAAACTACTATCAGACAGTCGAAATTACACAATTGGTACAACTTCTGCGATAGCATTGATGAAAAGACATCTATATCTGACGTATGGCGAAGATTACGCTGGTTAAAAGGACGTAAAGCATGTAGGTTATACATTTCTCATGAGCAAAAAAGTGATCTTTTAAGTAATCTTGCACCAGACTACGTTGTCCCAGCTGCACCTGAGTTTTATTTAACCAATGAGGCACTAGAAAGCCAATTTACAATGCAGGAAATTTGTAATTGTTTAAAAAAAAAAGATACTGCGCCGGGTGAGGACGGAGTAACGTACTCAATGATTTATTACTTGCCTCATATTGCTAAAAAAGAATTATTATGTATATATAATACAATAATGGATACAGGCCAAATTCCAACACAATGGCGTAATATAAAGATTGCCGCAATTCCGAAACAGGGTAATAATGCCGATTTATCTGTTAAATTACGGCCGATATCACTAATGTCGTGTGTTTGCAAAATTTTACACTCGATGATAAACAAACGACTGGAATGGCATATTGAGAGCAAAAATCTGATGTCTCCATTGACAACCGGGTTTAGAAAAGGTCAGTCAGTATATGAAAACTTAGTACGTTTAGTCACACATATACAGATAGGATTCTCACAGAACACCCAAACATTAGCATGCTACTTAGACATTGAGAACGCCTACAATAATGTGTTGGTTAAACAACTAGTAGGCATACTTGATAAAATAGGGTCGGGTAGAAAAATATGCGCCTATATATGGAATTACTTGACTGAAAGACATTTAAAAATAAAAGATGAAAATAACGATAATAATACACTTACGCGACATGCCGGTAGGGGTCTAGCGCAAGGCGACCCATTGTCTCCATTATTATTTAATATAGCATCTAGTCAAATATGTCGCGAGATTGAAAACGTTTCAATATGTCAATATGCGGATGATTTTGTGATATATACTAGTAATAATAATTTAATAACAAGTGTAAACAATATTCAAAGTGCATTAAATTGTATAGTTCATCTGTTAGAGCAGTTGGGTTTATCCCTATCACTAAGAAAAACTAAAGTATGTTTATTTAGTAAAGGACGTAAAAGACCACATTTGCAAGTGCTTTATAATGATTATCAACTCGAAGAAGTGGACTCATACAAATATTTAGGAGTATGGCTAGACAAGTCGTTACGGTGGACGAAGCACATAACTGAGTGTGTTGAAAAATCTCAGAAACATACCAATCTACTTAAGGTTCTAGCGGGATCAAAATGGGGCATACACCCAGGACATTTACGTAGACTATATATTATGTTAGTGAGAAGTAGAATGGATTACGCCTCTTTTCTGTATGATAATAGCGCTCAAACTAATATATATAAGTTAGACAAGGTACAAAACCAAGCTTTAAGAGTAGTAGGAGGATTTATACGAAGTACACCAATCCATACTATGGAAGCTGAAATATGTGTATCTCCATTATTTATCCGTAGAAGATATTTAGGTTACAAATATGGTTTAAAGATTCGATCAATGTCTGATAATACAACAATAACTTTATTAGCTAAGCTTAGGAGCCTTTGTAATCGTACTGGAATAAAAAGAAAGTACCATTACTAATTAAGATCTTCGATTCCATTAGAGATATACCAATATCGTCATCCTCAAAGCTACACATGTTTAAGATGAAACCTTGGGTTACGAATATTAATGTCCACAATATAATAAAAACTGATCTGGAGAATGTAAAACAGGCTAAACGATTGCATGATTATAATTTATTAAAATACAATGTTATTGCAGAATTACAAATTAAATATCATGGTCACTATGCCATTTTTACCGATGGTTCAAAGGATAAAAAAGGGTGTGGGGCTTCATATTATGATGTACAAAAAACAAAGGTTGATAATGTAAATAATTGTTTTAAATCTGTCTACAAATTATCTGTTATGTCGATGGAACTCATAGCAATTTCAAAAGCGCTTCAGTATGCACGTACAGTCAATAATAAAAATATTCTCATATGTACAGACAGTAAAAGTGCTTTACTACATATAGCTCGATGCGCCTCTGGCCTCAGAGGCTCACCGGTAGCATATACAATTTTGGAGGCAATATACGAGGCCTACTCCAATAATATCAGCCTAACATTGCAATGGGTTCCATCACATATAGGGTTAAAAGGTAACGAGGAGGCTGACCTATTAGCTAAAAAAGGAGTCATAGAAGGAACCGAAGTATCTATCTTGCCACAATATTGTGAATACCTACCTCATTGTAAGAAAGATTGTTACCAAGAATGGAAAGAATACTTTGATAAGAAATCTTTAGAGAAGGGTATATGGTACAAAACGCTACAATGTGAGCCACCTCATATACCTTGGTTTATTAATGCAAAACTAAATAGAAAACTAATTGTAACAGCGTTCAGGCTTAGATCTGGACATATGCCACTCAACAGGCTAGCATATATGTTTAAAGTAAGAGACTCTCCGAATTGTGAACTATGTGGTATTGTAGAAGATGTGCAACATTTGTTGGTGGAATGTGTCCGATTTCAGTCAGAACGAGATACTTTGATGAAAAAATTAAATTTAAATAGACTTGACATGGGTACCTTCCATGGAGTGCTAGCCTCACCAACTTCAAATGCCGCGAAATACTTATTTTTGTATATTAGTCGTCGTTAGTTATACTAGATTTTTTTTGTAAAATGTAATAATATACTCAAACGGAACTGACATGTACTCAATGTATAAAAGTTCCTTAAATAAAAGAAAAAAAAAAAAAAAAAAAGTTATATTGTTCGTTTTTTCTTTCGTAGCTATTGTTAAGTATAATAAGTGTATAAAATTATTTCCCCATTATGAAGTAGGCAAGGAATAAGACGGGATTTTTCGAAATTCCCAAGGGAACGGTAATAAAATGGATTTATATTTTCGCTTTGAAGTTGCCTATCACCGTTACTTTAATTATTAAATACTTGACAGTAGGTAATTTTGATCAGGCTTCAGTTATTTTTTTTTTTTTTTTTCGATTTTTTTTTTGATTTTTCGAAATAGGAGGAAAATCGTTGCTTTTAAGTCATAAAACTAAGTTTTGCTTTCGTTACTTTTGGCAGGTGCCTACACTAAAAAAAAAACTTGATTGAATACGTATCTATCACACAAGGTTGATGCTATTGTTAAACAAAATTATCGTATTAGTCGATGAAAGTGTTTGACTTCAACGAAATGTTTGACTATAATAATAATTATATATGCAAAAAACACAATTTTGCAGTTTATTCGTATTTGAACAAGTTTTTTCACCGTATATTAAAACTAATATTCGGACATTTATTATTTTTTCGTGGTTTCCTTAAGTAGCTTCAGCAATAATGAAAAAGTCGCGCACGCCAATCTCCCCGGAGCTCGGAGGGTATACGAGGGGTGATCCAAAAGTAATGATAATCAGTTATTTCTAGTGCACACAAAAATACAAAAAAATTTCAGTCACTTGCTCAGTTACCCACTAGTTCAGGAAAAAAAAATCATATAAATAGGCCACAATTCCCGGGAGCTACATTCATTTGAATACGGACTGTCAAGGAGTGAACATCAAAATGGAAAAACACGAAATCAGAGCTGTCATTAAATACCTCTGCTTGAAAAAAATGTCTACCAAAGACATACACAGCGACTTGGTGGAAACATTAGGGGACTCTTCTCCTCCATATTCCACAGTTGCACGCTGGGCTAAGGAGTTTAAGCTGGGAAGAACATCGACGGAAGACGAACACCGCGAAGGACGCCCATCGACGTCCCTCACTGAAGAAAATGTGAAAAAAGTTGAAGAAGTTGTATTGGAAGATCGAAGAGTGACTATCAGGCATGTAGCTGAGGTCACAGGGATCTCATATGGCAGCATTCAAAGAATCCTTGCGAACGAATTGCATATGAGAAAGGTCTCCGCGCGTTGGGTACCGAAAATGTTAAACGACGAGCAAAAGAAGAAACGAGTCGACATGTCAAGAGCAAATCTCGAAAAGTTCCAGGCAGACAAGGACAATTTTTTGTCACGTTTTGTGACCATGGACGAGACCTGGATCCACCATTTTGATCCTGAAACAAAACAACAATCGATGACATGGAAACGATCCGATGAACCGACGCCGAAGAAATTCAAAGTGTCAAGCTCAGCAGGGAAGGTTATGGCGTCTGTTTTTTGGGACGCTGAAGGAATAATCATGGTGGACTACTTGGAAAAGGGGGCCACTATTACAGGCTCCTACTATGCAGAACAAATAAGAAGATTGCGAGAGGCTATTAAGGAGAAAAGGCGAGGCAAACTGCGGGCTGGAGTGTTGTTCCATCAAGACAACGCACCTGTTCACAAAGCTGCAATTGCCATGGCTGGCATTCAGGAAGCGGGCTTTGAGTTGGTGGAACACCCCCCCTATTCACCAGATCTAGCCCCCAGTGACTTCTATCTCTTTCCACGACTCAAGGAACACCTCCGAGGCAAGAAATTTGATGATGATAGCGACGTGATGGCCGCGGTTGAGGACTTTTTTGAGAGTCAAGATAAAGATTTTTTTTGTAAGGGAATTTTAGGTTTAGAAAAGAGATGGACTAAATGTATAGACTTGCTAGGAGACTATGTTGAGAAATAAATATATTTTTTTATTTTATTCATTGTGTTTATTATTGATTATCATTACTTTTGGATCACCCCTCGTATAAGCAGCGCGAGGCGGCACGGCCCCATGCGGGTTGAGAGCCCTCAGCGCTCACCCACCAGTCCGGGTAAAGTTGTCACAGCCATCTGAGGCTAACAACTAAGTCACACAAAAAAAAAAAAAAAAAAGCACGGCCCCACACATTATAATTGCAACCTTGGTCTTAATAACACGTCCAGCGCAAACGCTGCGATAGATTATACCATACAAGTAAACTGTACTTTTCAGTGCAACACTATCTTTTAAAAACTGTGCTTTTCAGCACAATTCTTTGCTTTTCAAAATATTCTTTCTTATCTTTTAAAAATTGTTTTGCTAATCTTTTCCAAAAAAATCTATTCTTTTCCAAATTGCTTTTCTAATCATTTCCAAATATTGTTTCCCATTTTTTTTTTTACTTTTATTAAGTTTATGATACTACTATTTTAATTGCCTTGATTCCTTAGTGCATAACTTTGCTTTTCAAAATATTCTTATCTTTTGCAAATTGTTTTGCTAATATTTAAAAAAAAACTACTCTTTTTCAAATTGTTTTTTCTTTCTTAATCATTTTCGAATATTTTTCTATTTTTTTTTCTTTCATTAACTTTATAATACTATATATTTAATTTTTTTTTTTCAAATTAATTTTCAAAGTATTCTTATTTTTCACAAAGTTCTTTGTTAATCTTTAAAAAAAAAATTTCCAATTGCTTTTCTTTTCTAATCATTTTACAATATATTTTTTGATTTTTTTTTACTTTCATTTTGTTTATAATACTATTTAATTAGCTTAAATTTGTAAGTGCATAACTTAAGTACATAGTTTTTGTTCGTTATTTGAGTAGATTTTGTTTATTATCTATCACAATGACTGTTGAAACATTGCAAATTGATGGGGCTATGATCCCTCACACCGTAGTTCCTATAATTGGAGACGGAGCCTGTCTGTTTCGGGCCATCTCCTATATATTGTATGATACACAGGTGATGGCCAGGGAGGTGCGCGAGCAAATCGTAGACTATGTGGTGGACAACTGGGAATCGTTTGCCATTATGTCACATGACAGTAACGGGGACAATTACTTCAGTGCCGCTGAATACCGCATTGACATGTCACGCCATTTTACTTATGGTAGTTTATGTGAGCTGGAAGCGGCAGGGCAACTCTTTCCATGGGTCTTTGAAGTTTACCGAAACGGTGAACTGTATATGAGTTTTGGTACTACAGGTAACCCTGTGGGACGACTACGCTTTACACATGATCTGTCACGTGGCCATTTCGATGTTTACGTCCGTAGTGAAGTGACTGCGACAATGGCCGAGACCGCCTCCCCTTCTTCACTTCTCCCCGTCGTTGCAAAGAAGATTACTACGAGAAGAAATGAAGTGCCTACTAATTCACCGCCCATATTAGAACCAGATCATGACGTATCTCAGTATCAATCTCTTATCTTTCCTACTAAATGCTCCAAGAAACGTCGTGCCAGATGCACCGACGCTACTCGGAAAAAACAAATTCAAAACGCTTCAAAAAAATATGCGCAAACAAACCCAGCAGTTCACCGTGCTGCCGTGGCCAGATACCAGAAAACTCACCCTGAGGTACACAGGGCGGCACAGTCTCTTTATGAGCACAATAATCCTGGAAGACGAGTACAAAGGAAAGGACGCTCCTGGAAAACCAAGGCTCACTCCGGCATGGCCTATGATCTTGATAAAGAGTATGAGACGGACAGTACTGTATCCTTGGGTGCCATGAACAACAAGTGCCATTGGTGTAATGCTCTCAAGTGGAAGGAGGAGCCACCCGGCATGTGCTGCAGTGCTGGTAAGGTGCAGGTCCCGCCTTATGAACAGCTACCTCAGCCTCTCTACAGTTTGATAATGGATATACATCCAGAACACGACCATTTCATGAACCGTATTCGTAAATATAATAGTTGTTTTCAAATGACTTCTTTCGGAGCGAAACAGATAATAAAAGACGGTTTTATGCCAACTTTTAAAGTTCAGGGCCAGGTATACCATTTGGTGGGAAGCTTGCTGCCAGCTCCTCAAAAGGAACCACAATTTTTACAAATATATTTTGTTGGCGAAGATGACAGGGAAGTACAATTGAGGTGCAGTATCTTTCCCGAAGTAAAACCCGGCTTAGTCAAGCAACTGCAGAGAATGCTACATATGTTTAATACTTATGTAAGAGACTTGAAGATCGCCCTGGACAAGGTGCCTGGAACGTCTAAACCATTTAAAGTAGTCATTAATGCTGAGAAGAAACCGCCGGAGAGTCACAGGGGTCGTTTTAATGCTCCTACGTCAAATGAGGTGGCATTAGTAATAGTTGGTCAGCAATTTGAGAAACGAGACATTATCCTTGAGAGCCACGATAATTCATTGCAGCGCATTAGCGAGATTCACCGTTCGTATGACGCCCTGCAGTATGCGCTTTTGTTTTGCCGTGGCGAGGATGGGTACTCCATTTCTTTACCTCAGCGTGATCCTGAGACCAAATTAATACTTAAAAATACAATTTCAGCTGCAAGGTTCTATTCTTTTCGTATAATGATTAGACAAGGAGAAGATAATCACTTGGTGTATTTCCGTTCCCTTTTTAGTCAGTTTTTAGTGGACATGTACGCCAAAATAGAGACGGAAAGGTTGACCTATATCAGGAACAACCAGGCGCAGCTGAGGGCTGACAGTTATATACACTTGCGGGATGCCATAGGAAGGCAGGATGTTGATGTTCAGCAGCTAGGTCAGAAGGTGGTGCTCCCGTCATCTTTTACCGGGGGACCACGCTATATGCACGAGCGTACACAAGACGCTATGACATACGTGCGTCAGTACGGTCGTCCTGATCGTTTTATCACATTTACGTGTAACCCCCGATGGAAAGACATCACAGATATACTTTTACCTGCCCAAAAGTCACACGATCGCCACGATATTATAGCTAGGGTATTCCACCTAAAGGTGAAAAAGATGATGGCTCTTCTTACCAAAGGCAATCTATTTGGGGGGATGCGTTGCTTTATATACTCGGTAGAATGGCAAAAACGGGGTCTTCCTCACATTCACATCTTGCTATGGCTAGAGCAGCGTATCACCCCAGATAAGATCGACAATGTTATTAGTGCAGAAATACCTGACCCTGAGCAAGACCGTCTCCTCTACGATATTGTGAAGGCCAGTATGATACATAGTCCTTGCGGAAGTTTAAATTACAACTCGCCCTGCATGAACGATGGCAGTTACAGTAAGAGGTACCCTCGACCGTTTCTCAAGGACACCCAGACAGGAGACGATGGATATCCGCAATATAGGAGGAGGTCTCCAGCTGACGGTGGTAACACAATAAAAATTAATGAAATAGAGTTGGACAACCGCTGGGTGGTGCCTTACAATCCTGTCCTGTCACGTACTTTCAATGCATATTAATGTGAAGTACTGCAATTCTGTTAAATCTATCAAATATATTTGTAAGTACGTGAACAAGGGCAGTGATCAAGCGGCCTTTACTCTAGAGAATGAGAAAGATGAGGTAAAAATCTACGAAAGCGGCCGGTACATAAGCAGTTCCGAAGCAGTTTGGAGGATCTTAAGCTTCCCCATTCATGAAAGGTTCCCCCCTGTCGTACACCTCGCTGTTCATCTTGAAAACGGTCAGCGAATATACTTCACCTCAAATAATTTGTCAGAAAAGATAAATAATCCACCACAGACAACGCTCCTAGGCTTTTTTGAAATCTGCAAAACAGACAATTTCGCTAAAACTCTGCAGTACTCCGAAGTCCCTTCTTACTATGTCTGGAACAGCAAAAAATTTTCAAGGAGGAAAAAAGGGAAAGATGTTGAGGGCTGGCCCGGAGTGAAAAAAGTGCATGCTCTGGGCAGGGTCTATACGATTCATCCAAACAACACCGAGTGCTACTACGTACGCCTTTTGCTCCATGAGGTTAGAGGACCGACATCCTTTGAGGACTTAAAGACTGTGAATGGTATCCTCCATCCAACATTTCAATCTGCGTGTAAGGCACTTGGTCTGCTGGAAGACGACAAGCATTGGGACAAATTGCGAGAGCAATTCAATTCAATTCTCCTCTCAAATTGCGAGAGCTATTTACAATAATGTTAGTTTTCTGTCAACTTTCTGATCCTTTAAGCCTTTGGGAGAAATACAAAGAGAGTCTCTCAGAAGACATTAAACGGCAACTGGAAAGAGAGTTGCAAGATTGTGTATCTGTTGTACACCTCACTGACGAGGTGTACAACAGATGTTTGATTTTGATTGAGGATGCAGTATTAGCTCAAGCAGGACAAAACTTGGCACAGTACGGATTACCTCAGCCAAAAAGATCTGCAGCAACTTTGGACAATAGAGAATATCTGAGGGAGACCAATTATGATCTATGCGCCCTAGGAGAGGTGGTGTCATGCAATGAGGAGTTACTGACGGATGAACAGCTTTACGTTTACCAGAAGATCCTTGGCAATATTGAAAAAGGAATAGGGCAAATTTTTTTCCTGGATGCTCCTGGTGGCACTGGTAAAACATTCCTTATCAATTTGCTATTGGCAAAAGTTAGGAGTAATCGTAGCATTGCCTTAGCTGTCGCATCGTCAGGAATCGCAGCAACACTGTTGGAGGGAGGCAAGACAGCTCACGCTGCTTTCAAGCTGCCACTAAACCTTATCCATGTGGAAACTCCACTGTGCAATATCTCAAAACAGAGTAATGCGGCCCAAGTGCTGCGTGATTGTAAACTCATAGTTTGGGACGAGAGCACAATGGCGCATAAGGGGGGTTTTGAAGCGCTAAACAGAACACTAAAAGATATTAGAGGGAACGATGACATGATGGGTGGAGTCACCGTGTTGTTAGCTGGAGACTTCCGTCAGACTCTGCCGGTAGTGCCGAGGGGAACTCGAGCTGACGAAGTTAAGGCTTGCATTAAGGCATCAAGTCTTTGGCCCCTAATCAAAAAGCTTCACCTTAAAAAAAATATGCGGGTGCACCTGAAGAGTGATGTTTACGCTGGACAATTCTCCGATCTTCTTCTTAAAATAGGAAATGGAGAATATCCAGAAACTGATGGCAAGATTACAATTCCATCAGATCTTGCCTCACTTGTACCGACCGTTGATGACCTAATAGCCCGAATATATCCAGATGTTCACAACCTACACAACAAATCCATGGAGTGGCTGTGTGAACGTGCGATTTTGACACCTAAGAACGATCAGGCTTCAGTTATTAATGACACTTTGTTAAAGTCATTCGAAGGTGTAGAATACAAGTACAAGTCTGTGGACACTGTAGTGCATACGGATGATGCTATACACTATCCTGTGGAGTTCTTAAATGCACTCAACCCACCTGGTCTACCGGTTCACACACTTATCCTCAAAGTGGGTGCTCCAGTAATGCTACTCCGAAACCTCAATCCGCCTAAGTTGTGCAATGGGACCAGGTTGCGTGTGAAAGCCTTACATAAAAACTTAGTAGAGGCCATTGTAATTACTGGTTGTGCTCGAGGTGAATCGGTGTATATACCACGGATACCACTTATACCATCGGAGTACCCATTCGAGTTTAAAAGGCTGCAGTTCCCTCTTAAGGTCTGTTTCGCAATGACGATTAATAAGTCTCAGGGTCAGTCACTAAAAACAGCAGGAATTGATCTTAGGGTAGACTGCTTCTCGCACGGTCAGTTTTACGTGGCTTGTTCGAGAGTGAGCTCTCCTAGCAGTCTGGTCATCTTAGCACCTGAGGGCAGAACCGCTAATGTAGTTTATAAAGAGGTACTATAAGTTTGGTATAAGCTCAAAAAATAGCCTTACCCCTTTACAATGGTTTTAGAATTTTGGTGTCTTTCAATCTGTATGTTATGGCATAACACAAAAACCACTGAATGGATTTCGATACAATTTTCACAATTTTGGTAGTTTGGGGGTCCATCTTAAAATCTAAGCCACGTATCATTTAATTTCGTTAAAAAACAGAAGATATGGTCATTTTTTTTTTTTTTTTTTTTTATGGGTGGGCTATGGTAAGCGCACGCGCGGTCCTGTCCTTCCGGGGCGATGAAAGTACGGCGCGCGGGCCCATAACCCACCCGTACCCACGTCACCTCGTTGTTGGGCCGACCACCGGAGCAGATGTGACTTGTCATCAGTGGTCGGCCCAACGGAATACCCTTTCGGGTAACCTCTCACCTCTCGACGTACTGGGACGTCGGTCGCCATCGCGCGGTCAGCCTCTCTGCGGGTGACGGACAATTCCCCGGTCCGATCACCCGCGGCCTCGGCTAGGGCGGCATTAGGCGCAGATATTCGCGCCTGCGCCGCCCGAGTCGCCGGCGGCGGAACGTGTCGCCGAATAGGAGCTCTACTCGCACACGATCCGCCGCCTCCTTCCGTGAGATAACGGCCTCACAGAAGGCGGCGACCGCGTCCCAGTTCCTGACGCTGACGAGCATCTCCCTGGCGATGGTCGGCAGCGCCAGGTCGGCACCGATAATTGCGACGAGTTCACGGCGATACCCCTCCCATGCAGCACACTCCTCGAGCGTGTGCTGCGCCGTGTCCTCGTCGCAACGGCAGTGGTGGCAGGACGGTGTGCTCTCCCTCCTGACAATCTTGTGCAGGTACTTCCCGAAGCAACCGTGCCCCGTCAGCACCTGCACCAGTCGGAAGGAAAGCACCCCGTGCGTCCGCTCCAACCACTCCATCAGCACCGGCCGGAGAGCCTCGACGGTCCTGACACCGTACCGAGGACTCTCCAGCCGGACTGCCCAACGGGCAATGACTTCTCGGCGGGCGTCGACCCGCCAGGCGGTGATCTCTTTGATGGAGACCATGCCGCCGCGGGCGCGCGTCTCCGACACCCGCCGATAAATGTCGGCGAGCATCTCCGCCTCCAGATCCCACGGGGGAGTTCCGGCTAGGAGGCACGCTGCCTCTGTCGCCACCGTGCGGTAACCCCGTATGGCCCTGATCGCCATGACCCTCTGTGGTCGCCACAGGAGGGCCCTAAGACGGACGGTCAGGGACCCCGCCCACACCGGTGCTCCATACAGAGCCATTGACCGGATAGATAGATAAGATATGGTGCATAGGGTGATTTATTCTGTAGTCTACGCGGACGAAGTCGCGGGCAAAAGCTAGTGGTCAATAAACTTAATAAAAAAGTAAGAGTGGGACGTGGCTTACGAAATTGTACCAAAATCTCCCAAAGTATTGAGCAAACTAAATTGCCTTAAATTTATATGAAAGAAAGAACGCGATCATTAGGCTCGATTGCCATCAAAGCGGAGAGGAGACTAGAGGAGATGTGTTTCGAAAAACCAATCAAATTTCTTTATTTCCACATATCTTCGCTTAGTTGCTTAATGCAGAACTCAGTGAGGCTGTACAGGTTCGGGATAGCCTCCAAATTATTGTAAATGGATTTCAAGAGTGTAGTCTTGAATATGTAAATAATTAGAATCGCATAAATACACTGGAACATGAGCTACAAGAAGCTCACAATCAAATATCTGAAATGGAAAATTCTAAATATAATGTGACAGCCTCGCTGAATCAAAGCTTATTTGATGAACTTGTCGATAGTGCCCCAAACTTAGTTTCTATTGCACCTAAGAATTCCTCTATGTCACATGATACAATTAATGAACTATTACCACCTTGTAATGAGGAGATGCCCAGGTGCAGTAGGAATAATACATGTAAAAAATATAAAATCTTTAAAAAGTTTGTTAACATAAACAAATATATTAAAAAAACTAAGAAACTTGTTAATAACCATAGATGTTTTATTAAAACTGTAAAATCTAAAAGGGAACGCTTACAGCTGATAGATAAGCTTGATTTTTATGTTAGTATGTTAGAAAATAAAACTAGAGAGCATAATGTAGATATTCATGACTTCCAATTAAAAATTGACTCTCTTCAAGATAAATTGGCAGATTTGACTATTAAGTACTCCAATTCAGAAAAACTGATAGCGGAGTATTCATCAGCAATTAATAAAATAACACTGGATAAATCTATTCAGTGCACTAAACAGTTTGATACCAATAACTACTCATCTGTAGAGTGTTCTCATTTTTCCATCTCCCAGACTAAGCAATCTAATATAAGCTTAGAAAATACTCCATTTTCTACTAACAGTTCCCTCTTAACAACTGTTGATGTAGTCCAACTCTATCCACAGCTAAGTCATTTTTAAGTATTAAAAATGAAATTGTTATGTTTAGTGATGAAATTGGCAAGAATATGGGTGTCCTGCTGTCAGATAAAGGGCATTCAATTGTCAATTATTGCTCACCGGGTTTGTCATACCATGATATAATGGAAAAAATCTTTAATTATAAGTTTAAGCCTAGTACTACATTACTAGTCTTTATTGGCAATATGCGAAGTGTGAGCAAAAAGCAATTGCTAAAATATAATGACAAACTTTATAGATTAAATGTAGATAAAATTGTGTTGTTCACATTTCCTTATCGCACGTGTTTGACACAGATGGAAAATGAATCCATCTATAATTTAAATTTGACATTACATAATACTACTAATTATTGTACTGACAACAAAATGCATGTAATTGACATTAACAATTTTGTTAAAAAAAAAATGTTTTTGACAAAAGATAGTTCTTATCTTTCAAAATATTACAAAAAATTGCTAGCTGATTTGCTATCTTATTATTTATTTACATCAGCCAAGAACTTGGCTACCAAAACTGCTTTTATTGAGCAATGTAATAACATATCCACTATTGTAAATAGTGATATTAATTCAAAAACTAATTTAAATTAGCTATTAAGACAATAGAGAACCCCTCTTGCCTTAGCATTTTAAGCACTAAGAATAATAATAAATCAATCAACTTGGTACATCAAAATATTCAGGGTATGTTAGGTAAAGATTTGGAAATTGAATTATTTTTGAATGATTATCAAATAGACATTTTATGTATTACTGAACACTGGCTCAAAGGTAATCAACTAATGTTCAATTTTCCTAATCACCAGGTTGTTAGCTCGTTCAATAGAGTCAATAGGATACGAGGCGGCTCATTGATAATTTTAAATAAGATGGTTAAATTTAAAGAAAGAAATGATATTGTGAGACTCTCTATTGAACGTGTTATAGAAATTGCTTGTATTGAGTCGGAGCAGTTCATAATTGTATGCGTATACAGACCTCCATGTTCACCATATGATAATTTTGAAAGATATATGGAGGATATTTTGTTCAAAATCTCTACCTCTAATAAAACAGTTATTATCTGTGGCGATTTTAATATTAATTTATTAGACCACAACAACATCACACAAAAATTTATAACTCTTATGAAATCATATAATTTATATAATGTCTTCTTGGAGCCTACTAGGATAACGTCTGGGAGTGCAACTTGTATTGATAATGTATTTACAACTGTTAAACCCATTGCTCACTCTATTCTGAGTGCTCTAGAATCGGATCATTGTGGTCAATTTGTTGTATTTCCTAGAACTAGTAGGATTCAACGAGAAAGTATTAACTTTGTTCCCATGACTGCTAGCCGCTTAGAGCAGTTTAAAGATGAACTGAGTATGAAGGTACCGCTGTTGCCTATTCATGACAGTCCTAATGAGCTATATACATCTTTATTTCACACAATTAATACCGAATTTAGTAAAATTTTTAAACCAAAAACATTAACATTTGGAGTGCCTGCTGGTTTTAGTGAATGGGCTACTTGTGGTATCTACAAGAGTAGAAGAAGGTTATATGATCTTTACAGTGAAAAATCTTATAACCATAACCCAGTATTTTTAGAGTATGTCAAAAATTATTCAAAAATTTTTAAACGTGCCTGTTCTAGTGCTAAATCCATTTATTTAAGGAGGAAAATTAAAGGATCTAGTGATATAATTAAAATGACTTGGACAGTGATTAATAGTGAAACCGGTAGGAACATTGTGCGGAAGAAGGACTTTAATTTAAAGATTGGTGATAAAAATGTGACAGTAAATAAAGAAGTGGCACATGAATTTGAAAACTATTTTACAAATGTGTTAACAACAAAATCCTTAGCGTCGTGCCCTATTTTGGCGGAATCGCTCCTTAAACAAAGCATTGTAAAATGTGACACTTCCTTTGAATTTTCAGATGTAGGTGTGGATGATATTTTAAAGTCTTTTAAAAATCTTAATATTAAGAAAACAGCAGATTTATGGGATTTATCAGTAAAGACTATTGATTTTATAATACCTGTTATTGCTCCCCACCTGGCATTTGTATTTAATGGTTGTGTTGCTCAGGGTGTGTTTCCTGATCTCATGAAAATTAGTAGAGCAATTCCTTTATTTAAATCTGGTAGTATGTCAGATATTAATAATTTTCGTCCTATTTCCATACTACCAACACTCAGTAAAGTATTCGAAAAAATTATGCTTAATCAGATGTTGATTCATTTTAAGAGACATGGTATTTTTCACAAAAATCTATTTGGCTTTACTAAGAATTGCTCTACTACTGATGCGGGCGTAGAGTTATTGAAAAATATTTTTGCAGCCTGGGAGGAGTCACATGAGGCCTTAGGTGTTTTCTGTGATTTATCCAAGGCATTTGATTGTGTACAACATGAAACACTCATCAGAAAACTATACCATTATGGGATCAGGAATAACGCTCTTGAACTTGTAACTTCTTATTTAAGCAACAGAATCCAGAGGGTTGATGTTAATGGTGCACGATCATCTGGTTCTATTATAAAAATGGGCGTTCCACAAAGGTCCATTCTGGGGCCATTTCTGTTTCTTGTATATATTAATGACCTACCCTACCATATAGGGGACAATCTGGACATTGTGTTGTTCGCAGATGACACTTCTTTGTTATTTAAAATTAAAAGACAAATGTTGAATTATGACGATGTGAACAATGCACTGTCTAACGTTGTTCATTGGTTTAACACTAATAATTTGGTTCTCAATGAGAAAAAAACTAAATGTATCAAATTTACTACTCCTAATGTGAGGCAAGTGGAAACCAATGTCCAAATGAATGGTGTGGCTCTAGACCTTGTGGAGTCAACAGTCTTTTTAGGTATCACCATAGATGCTAAACTTCAGTGGGGACCTCATATTGAAAAGTTGTCGAGTAGGCTTAGCTCAGCGGCTTATGCAGTAAAAAAAATAAGAATGTTAACAGATACTGAAACAGCTAGAATGGTTTATTTCGCTTATTTCCATAGTCTTATGTCTTACGGTATATTACTGTGGGGATGCTCCGCGGACTTTAATAGAATCTTTGTTCTCCAAAAAAGGGCTGTCCGTGCAATTTATAATCTAGGCCCAAGAATCTCACTTCGGGAGAAATTCAAAGAAATAAATATTCTAACTGCTGTATCACAATATATATACGAAAATATACTATATGTCAAAAAAAATATCGCTAACTTTAAGAGATATTGTGACATTCATGAAATGAATACTCGTAATAAGGACAGATTAGTTGTACACACTACTCGTCTCCAAAAAGTTAACAAATCATTCATGGGGCAATGTATACGCTTTTACAATAGATTACCTAAAGATATCCGAGACCAGCCTATGAAAAAGTTTAAAAAAGCCATCAAGAATAGACTTTGTAAAAAAGCTTATTATAAAATCTCGGATTATGTAGATGATAATACAGATTGGTTGTGAGCAGCTCCTCATTCAGCAATTTCCTTGTTATTTTAAATATACTGTTTGTAAATGTACTTTTAACTTTTATTGTAAAGTGTAGCGTGTTTTGCGTAACGAATTTTTGTATTTTCAGGGTTTGTAACATATTGGTTCCGTTCCGTGTGGTGACGGATGACGGTGACGGAACATATTTTCCGTGTGGTGACGGAGTAAGAATACAATTCACCACCCCCTATCTTACCCGTGGGTGATCGTACGAGACGACTAAGGGATATAAAACGCATATAATATCTATGCGAGAGAAGGAAAACTTGAAATAAAACCCTATATCAACACGTCTGACCAGCGTGGTATAGTAGGTCAATTACCCTTCCATTATGGAGGAGGCCCGAGCCCAACAGTGGGACATATATAGGCTGAGATGATGATGATGATGATGTAACATATTGTGGTGTTGGTCATGCTCACATAGGGATCTACTTGCGGTAGCTGCGTGGAGTGGGTCTCTCCCTTCCCTCCATAGTGGTTGAGGGGAGTGATGGCTGCTCTAGTAGTTAACTCGTGATCGGGTGCCGCTTGTGGGATCTGGTCCAGCCATAATCGTTTAAATTATATTAAGTGTCTTGCGGTTCGAAGGGCATCACACTGGAGCTTGTTCTTACAAAACATGTACACAATTGTATAACTAGTAAGAAGAAAAAAAAAAATTAAAAATAATGACAAGCCCGCTGAGTTTCTTGCCGGATCTTCTCAGTAGCGGTCGCGTTCCGATCCGGTGGTAGTATAATTTTTTTGGAAATTGTAAACCTGACAATATGTAAGTGCCCTCTCAGGGTTTATGCATAATAAAATAATTTGAATTTGAGTTTAGGTAGAATTTACTCAAGCGGAAAGGAGAGATGTCTCATATTTCAGAGAGTGTGCTCTAAGAAAATCCTTTGTTGGTATTCAAGTAGTAGAAGGTACCGGAGAGGCAAATAAGTGGGTCTATCTACAAAAATAAATGAGATATCAAAAACAAGACTTGTAAAAACAAGCCAAGCCTCGCAACTGAACTCTACCATAAAAATTTGTGAGATCCATGTTATACCAAGTCGGTCAACTCATTCAGTCCCTGCTTAAGGGACCTTGCTTCTTATGTTATTACGTAAATAGCTAACCTAACAACTTCATATAGTGACTATATCAATATTAAAGTGTGAAGAAGAAACTTGATAAATTTAAACGGTTAAGAAAACCTGTAAAGCGTTTTGGTTTTGAAATAGATTAATTGTATTGTGAATTTATATAGAGAATAGATAACGTAAGAATGTATGTACTACAAATATAAAAAAATAAAATGTGTACCCAGCAGTAAAAATGTGTAGAATGAGCGTAACGTGTTATTTCTTCATAATGTATATTGGATTGTCATCGATTAATATGTTGTTGTTTTATTATTATTGTTATTTTTATTTGAATTTTAATTTAAGGGGGAAGGTGTTATGTCGGTAACTAAATAATAATGTGGTTCACCTCTACCCCCTTACAGATATTATGCATTCAACGAATAAACATATTGTGTGCACATCGTTCTATCATTTAATTAACGTAAATACAGACTACTTACGAGGTACATTTTAGACATGAATAAATATATTTATGTTTATAATATATTGCAATTCAGTTGCAATAAAACTGAACGAAAAAAATGAAAATCTATGTGATAAAAAATAAAATTGTAAACATGTCGCTCGTTCAAACTTACTTCGTTGGTTTCGTTGACATTTGTCACAGAAATCAAGCTATATTTTATGGACTATAGTGATTCAGCATGCCTTATTTTTTTCGGCAGATCATTCCACAAACGGATGTCAGTTACGGTGAAAGATTTACCGCTGTAACATGTAGAATGTTTTGGTGTTTTTAATTGTAGATTTAGTGATGATCTTAAACATTTATCATGTATATCGTGAAAGAATATAAAACGACTCTTTAATATATATATAGTAAGTAATAAAATATAGTAAGACAACTATACCATACACATATACCCTTTATAATAATAGACCAATAACTGAATCAGTTCACCTCTGGTACTATATTTTGCAAACAGCAACATGGACATGAAAATGTAAATGGAGCACCATCATGAATGTATATGTATACCTTATTGCATAAGGTATTCTTTATTAAAGTGTTTGTAACAATTAAGGCAATTAAGCATACATTCAGAACTAGGATTAATTTGTTAAAAATAACAATAAGCAATTGATTAGTAGTGATTGGAAGGCCTGCAAGAGGCTTGTCTATTAAACTTATATACATATATCGATTTCTACATCACATATTTTTGGGATAAGAACCATATTTAGAGTTGGAAATCCGCATTATGTATGTATGGGCATATACAACATGTAACATAATTAACGCACACCCTCAAACACCCCAATTAGAATATAATGATATAAACGCAATGCATACACGAAATATTATTTATATGTACGATAACATTGTTTATTTGTGAAATTAGTTATTCCCATTTCGTGGAAATAAAATGGTCACCGACTGACCAACTCCGAGTGCCGCCCGACAATAATTACCTACTTGGTAATAATAGGTACACGAAATAACTATATTATGCTTTATGATAGTAAATATTTACGATTCTTTTTTCCATCACACTTTTCAGGCTTTGGATTGTCGACATTGAATAATTTTGTTCAATGTGAAGCCAATATTTCGCAATTACTGATTTGTTAAACTAAAAAATTTGTAAATAAGAATGATTAAACTGCTGATAAAGTTTGATTTTATTAGACGCCAAAATACCTACGACAAAGTTAAACAAAGTCGGCGTAAAAGGTGTGAATTAAAATATTTACAATAATTTAAATATCATAAACAAACTTACAGTTTAATTTGCACTCACACGGCGTTGTCGTTTTAAAACATGTTCAAAATGTCCACCGCCTTGTTCAATGCATTTTAATGACCGTTTTCGTAATTGTTGTTTTATTTTACATAATACTGCAGTGTCACTTTTCACTTTTTCAAAGGCGGTTATTATCTTATTTTTTAGTTCCTCGGCACTTGTTGTCTCTGTGTTATAAACTAGCGATTTAATTCGCCCCCACAAAAAAAGTCGTGTGGCGTCAAATCAGCTGATCTAGGAGGCCACTGGACAGGCCCCCCGCGACCGATCCAGCGTTCTCCGTACTTGGTATGAAGATGCTGGCGAACACTCCAGGTGAAATGCGCGGGGGCACCATCGTGTTGGTAAAATAACTCTTGTAAATTAACAAGAGGTATGTCCTCTAATAGAGAAGGTAAAGTTTCTCGCAAAAACAGTAAATATGATTCTCCTGTTAGACATTGTAAAAATACGGGTCCCAGTATGTGTGTACCGATCATACCCGCCCAGACATTGATTGAAAGTCGATGTTGGAAGGAGTCTACTCTGCATGCGTGTGGATTTTCATGCATCCATAAACGCGTGTTATGTTGATTATACATTCCCACACGAGTGAATGTACTTTCGTCAGTCCAAATAATGTTTCGCTGCCAATTTTGTAATAACCAGCGGCAGAACTCTAAGCGTGGTAAGTAGTCACTTGGCGTCAACTCCTGGCATCGCCTGAGGTGGAATGGATGCTCGCCATCACCACGAAGCGTGCGCCATATGTGCATATGACTACACCCAAAGCGTGGCGCTACTTCCCGGGTACTACTATGCGGATTTTCGTCGAAATAATCGAGAATTGCGTTTTGAAGACGAGTGTGTGTACTAGTGTTGCCCAAAAAAGTCTTGGTCTTGCGGTCTTGGTCTTGGTCTTGCGAGAAATGCGAGACCGAGACCAAGACCAAGACCGCTTAATTTTTGCAAGACCAAGACTGGCCCTGCAAGACTTGAGCAAGACCAAGACTGGGCCTGCAAGAGTCTCGCGGTCTTGCATTTAATTCAAATCACCATTTCAGCTTATATACGGTTGAGCTCGTGTCTTCTACATAACAGGAGGAGAATCGGCCGTGGCCGGAGGGGAATCGCCACGGTGATCGGCCGTGTTGTTACAGGTAATACATGTCAAGTTTTCCTGCTCTTGCACCGATGTTATATATTATAGCCCTTAGTCGTGGGTTCGCAGTCACGGGTAAAATTGGGGGTGATGAATTATATTCTTACTCCGTCACTACACGGCAAGTCAAATCAGTCTTGAGATATCCATCTATTGGCCAATCGATTCCCAATGTTGGTGTTGGCTTTTCAGAATTACTCTTCGGAAAGGCTTAAGGACAAAAATACCGTAATCACGAGAGTGCTCTCGCCCATTATACATATTTATATATCCGTTTATTCATTAGCCCAACGACGTTCACTGTTGGACATAGAAATATGCCTACAATTAATCTATATATATGTCCATGTAGGGACAGAGTACGATCACCATCAGGCAGTACATGAAGCGTTGCTCCCAGCGCTATTTTGCCTCTGCCACGACTCACCCCAATCCACTAGTGGTTGGGGTGGTAAACTACGTCCCCTCAAAAATATCCGCGGTCCGACGTCCTCGTCATCTTCTTGAAGAAGAAGATGACGCTATTATGATCGCCCAAGAAAGGACCTACACAGCTCGCGCAGCGATAACAGATAAAACTCCGCGGTATCGGCCTCGCCGTCGAGGTCGAAAACCGCGCCGCGTAAAAGTCATTAACCTAAATTTGACCACGCCCACTTTGCTTTCAGCGACGCCCCGAGCCGAGGTCCGTTCCCCACAGGGGGGAGCCCTCGGGCGATGTTCGCTTAACTTACTTACCGGGTTGAGAGCCATCAGCGCTCACCCATTGACCGCGTTAAGCTGTCAAGGTCATCTGCGACCACACAGAACAGCTACACACACACAAAAAAAAAGACAGAGTACGAATATAATTCACCACTCTCTTACCCGTGGATGTCGTATCAAATCGGATCGGGCAATGGTGTTAGGAACCCATGAAAAAAAATTGAAATAAAAATATCGATTCGTTAATGAATTGAGAGACATGTAAGTTCTCAATTTTGTCATCGTTTTTTCGTGTAAATTGATTAAAATGTATAAAGGAATGATACTTAATCTACAACATATTCGTATTTTGTTAAATATTCATTAGAATTTGAATAAATCATTGATTACGTTTGCATAAGCAAGACAAACTTCGCTTTAACATAAATCAGCTGATCGGCCGATGACCGTTGATGAGTCGCCTTTGTACCTACGTAACCATTGAAAGGTTCGCGCAAATCTAATACCTATTTATACTGTCGGAATTTTACATGCTTACATATATCCTGTCTGTACATACCTACATAATGCATAAAATTTAAGGCATAAACTCTTAGACACACATTTTTGTAATCACTATAACTTTTACGTTATATTGTTTTTGTGTAATATACATTCTAATTATGATCTATGACTGTTGAACTACAACATACATGAACAGTTGTCCCATAACCTGATACACCCTGTGTATATATGTGCAAGAGAAGTGAAACTAGAAAGAAAACCCTGTACCAACATGTCTGACCAGCATGGTATAGTAGATCAATTTTCCTCTTACTGGAAGGAAGCTTAAGCCCAGCAGTGGCACTTTTATGAGCTGTGACGATGACGACGAATATCATACATTTTACAAGTATTAAAACCATAAAATTTTAAATCAGTTTTATATGTTCTTGAATAAATAGTATATTAAGAACTACATGGATCCAGCGGCCAAAGTATTTATATAGGCAATAGAGCAACAGGTTTTTTCAAATATCCAGAGTATCAGTAACTAAACTGGAAATACAATAGATACATACCACTTAACTTGAAGGGGAATATAAACAATCGCATTAATTGTAAAATATCGCATTGATTATAAAATGACATAAAATTTATTGTATCAACTGCCTCGTGTGGTGACGTCTTAAGAAAATAGGGTCGAAAGTCCTGTCATAAGAGTAGTAACTCTGTCTAATGGAACACCAGGGGAATAGAAGAGTAATTTTCTCCAGTGGTAAGTATTGTATTCAATAGTGAACTATAGGCTAGCAGATGGATAGATAGGATAGGATATTTGATTAATTTAGTTGGATTTTTCATTGCCATAATAAATTACTGTTACGTTATTCTAACTGCAAAACTTTGCGAGACTCTTGCTGCAATACCAAGACTCGGGTGCGCAAGACCAAGACGAGACCAGGTGTGATGTTGCAAGACCAAGACCGGTCCAAGTCTCGTCTTGGTCTTGCATTTGGGCAACACTAGTGTGTACGCATATTGTCTCCCCTGTCGATAGCCGTGTTTGGACGAAAAGTGCCGTGGTCTCGAAGCCGTTGTGTTGCTGATAACATAGTCCGGCGGTCTACACTAGTACCGTATCTCGCGTTAAATGTTCTACACGCTAGTGCCACATTATCATCACACCGTGCCAAAGTTCTCACCATTTCCGTGTATTGAACGTTGGTATACTGAAAAGATATAGCGAAATGCGGGATTACGATATTTTATTTGCACTTTACAATTGACCTCTTATCAATAACGTGCACACGGCGTGACTGATGACTTGTCCCAAACATATTTTGTTGATTTCGTTGTTTAGGCTTTTTTGATCGGCGCCGGCGCAGTCGTCTCGCTCTATTGTAAGGAATTAGCCGCCGAAAGAAAGAGAAAGTAATTATTTTTGTATTAGGTACGTGGCTTTCTTTTATGTAGGTACTGTAGTGTTGCTGTGCGCCGGCTGACACTGTAGGTATTTGTAAAAGACTATTAGCCTTGAAATAAGTATCAGATTTCTTTAATTGAATGATGAAATTTGCTTACTAATTTAATATTTCATTTTAAAAAGTCTTAATACACTGATTTACGTTCCATTTTTGTTTCTATGAACTGTTTAGCTAGCTGTTTAGGATGACTGTAATTTACTTAGTTCTAACTAAATTTGAGAAAAAAATTAGCTACATAAAAAACAATCAAAATCGATCCAGATACCGATTCTGAACAAATTACTGTCAGGGTGTGCGTTAATTATGTTACATGTTGTATATTGCATACCAATGGGAAATTAGTCCCTTAATACAGTTTATCTTGTTCCTTATTCCACAAATGAGTATTCTATATCCTTATACCACTAGAGTGGTAGGACCACACTGTCGGCAGTTATCTGTCTACAGCCGCGGGCTGGTCTGTCCGGGGTAGTACCACACTCTCACAGAAAATCCACGTCTAAGTAGTAGCAATTTGTTACTGCGCTTTGTTCGGTAAGCGAGAGAGCCGGAAGCCCAACTTTCTGAGGGTGTTTGCATGTGGAGGGTTTTGGTTGTGCCCTTGGTATCACCGAGCCTCAAGGCACTCATTCACACTCCCTTCACTTTTTTCGCGGTAGGCAGCAGCCTTGTAAAGGTCCATGAGCGGCAGCAACACTTACCATCACATGTACTGTTTGCTCGTTTGCCACCGTTTGCAATAAAAAAAAATCTAATTCTATACACACATGCATAATTAGTTAAATAGAAAAAGAAGCCAAGAAATCTTTCATAATATTTTTATTATGAAATGAAATAATTAAACCCTATTTACTTATTATAACTTTCAAGTTCAGCATGTGACCACTTGTAATTAACATCAAAGGTAAATTGATCTTTATGATAAATATACTCCTGACACACTCTTTAAAAAAGGTAAGTTAATACATTAAAAACTAGTAATCCGCCCTCGCTTCGCTTCGGTTATAGGTTATAGTCGTTTCACCCGCGTAGTTCCCGTTCCCGTGAGAATACCGGGATAAAATATAGCCTAGTTTACGCCCTGATATTATAGCTTTCCATTGGTGAAAGAATTTTTGAAATCGGTGCAGCCGTTTTGAAGATTACCCGGAACAAACAGACAGAAAGACAGATAGACAGACAAAAAATTTTTAATTGCTATTTTAGGCATAGGTGTCGTGCAAATAACCGTGTGAGCATGAAAAAAGCCTATTATTTTGACATTACAAACAGACACTCCAATTTTATTTATTGGTATAGATTACAACTTAATACCACATATTGCCTCCTTATGCTCTAACTAAAGTTTGTAAATGCATATTAAGAATGATATTATTAAGTGTCTCTTGAGATAAACACTATCATTCTTCAACTACAATGATTTCCAGTTCACACTCATTGACTGGAGCTGAGATTCTTGAATTGACTTTGTATTTTAGCAAATCTCAGACGGGCTCTGTAGCATTCATTTGGGGTCCACTCCATTACTGTGATATTCATTTCATTCCCAGTGGAGCTTTCACTTGAGTTGAATGAGCGATATGGGCTCAAACATTAACTTCCATCAATACAAAGCCATGTAATATTAAAATATACACGGTGACTTTTTTATAGTCTTACAAAAAAACCATAAAAGTATCCGACCTAAGAAACATATCTAACATATTTAAATGTTCAATAGTGGTAGTTATAAAAAAATAATTAAATTAAAGTTAATATTTTGTAACAGCCTGTTTATCATATTTACATTTTAAATAAAAGAATTCATACGGTATTTCGTTAGCTAATAGCCAATCATAGCACGCAGACTACGCTATAGTCCATAAAATATAGCTTGATCTCTGTGACAGTTGTCACTAGTGCTGTCACGCTTACGATGAAAGCCGTAGTTTTTTTATCGATAAAACTCTTTATTTTTATAATTGTGATTTTCTATTATAATTGAAATACAATCAAAGAAAATCTTTTTGAATTTATTTCAAACGAAAACTGTTTTACGACTATTTTAATTATTCGAAAGGAGTACAATCAAGGTCAACGTCACTATTATCGTCATCACTGGAGCATTTCTGCTAAAACATTTATATTGTTTTGCCAAAATAGGAACATCAGTTAGATCAATTGGGACTGTTTTATGGATAAATATGTTTAGTTTATTGACAATAATGCGTACATATTATTATCATTTACTCTGAGACAAAAGGTAGTTTTTTAATGTTTAATTAATTCAATTTATGTATTTTATAATGTAACTGTCTGTTGTAATTGTAAAAAATATTTTGAAAGTTTAAGTAGGTACTGTATTGGGTTTATTTATTTTATGGAAAATTTAATAAAGATCGGTTATCGATTTACGTATATCGACTGTCCCATCTCTTTTTTATTTTCAGACCAGTATGACCTTGTACGTGCGTGAGCGTCATTTCTCTATAAATTGTTTACTAGGTATTTCAGTAATTACGAGGTACATTTTAGGCATGAATATTAATATCTTTATATTTATAATATATTGCACTTCATTTTCAATAAAACTGACACGTTAAGAATGAAAATATATGTGATGTAGTATAAAATTGTAATCATGTCGCTTGTTCAAACTTACTTCGTCGGTTTCGTTGACATCTGTCACAGAGATCAAGCTATATTTTATGGACTATAGGTATAGGCTTTATGATGCTCGATTCGCCGCTAATTGTTTCAGACTTTCAGTATGCCTAATACTTACAATTCCCTTACAAGTAATTGCCTATTTCGCGACATCGTTGTGTGTTTGTGTGTGTGTGTTATTACAAAATGTCTAATAGACATTATCAATACTCAAAAATCGCGTAGGTACGAAAAAATGGTGCGTCTATATGGGATAGCTGGCGACAATTTAAGAGAAGCGAGAAGACTACGCAACTACCCAAGAGCACACATGTCTCTGTTTCGATAGTTAATTGAACATCTGCAACATTAATATCTACAATGAACACTGGTGGACTAGGAACCATCCTCATTTGATCAGAGAGTATTCCCATCATCAAATAAGATTTGTGAGAGGTGGCCAACCTCGCAGCGCGGACTTAAGCATCGTTAGATTTTTTTATGGTTGCTAATAAAAAGACTTGTTTATACCGAAGAGGCTCGCAATAGAGACCAATTAAAAGAACAAATTATTGCAGCTTTCAATGTGATAGGAAGTGACAAAGTGATACTAAATAAATTAAAACGTAACCTCCAAAAACGTGCCCGTTTATACATACACAAAAAAGGGGTGAGTAATTTGAACAAGTAATTTCCGTGTGGTGACGGAGTAAGAATACAATTCACCACTCTCTGTCTTGCCCGTGGATGTCGTAAAAGACGACTATGGGATATAATATGCACATAACATCTGTACAAGAGAAGGAAAACTCGCAATAAATCCTTATACCAACATATCTGACCAGCATGGTATAGTGGGTCAAATTACCTCCTATTGTGGAGGAGGCCCGAGCCCAGCAGTGGGACGTATGTGGGCTGCGATGAATTTCAACAATTATTTAAATATCAATAGAACGATATTCTTGTATACCTATTCTTACTTTATTCGCAATTATTTGTAAACTAGCAACCCGCCCTCGCTTCGCTTCGGTTATAGTTTATAGTTGTTTTATCCGCGTAGTTCCTGTTCCCGTGGGAATATCGGGATAAAATATAGCCTAGTTTACGCCCTGATATTATAGCTTTCCATTGGTGAAAGAATTTTTCAAATCGGTCCAGCCGTTTTGAAGATTACCCGGAACAAACAGACAGACAGACACAAAAATTTTTTAATTGCTATTTTAGGCATAGGTGTGCAAATAATCGTGTGATCATGAAAAAAGACTATTATTTTGACATTACAAACAGACACTCCAATTTTATTTATTGGTATAGATAGTGTAAATAGCTGATTCAATTTTTTTCTAAATACATCTGAACCAATTTACTTTATTGAAATAATGATCTACTAGTAGGCTAGTATCGGACGGTCTTAAGTGCGTAAAAAGTATTAAGAAAAAAATTTGACTCCGTACTTAGTGAATACGTAGTGGTATTTCTGAAAAGGACGTAGGTAGATTATGGTAGGTACAATTTTACGAGTTGATAATCGAACTTTTTCTAAGGTTTAATATGAATGAACGATGCGGGCGGCGCGGTAACGTGGTTGCCGCGGTATAAGTACCTACATACTACATAGTAAAACAGCTGTCGTCGCTACAGCCTGTTCACTTACTATTTTAATTAGTAATTATTTATAATCAACTTTATTAAAAAATATTCTAGTAAATATTTTTTTTAACCTTCTAATTGTACGAATGTATAATAGATACTGGATACTTTAATTGACCTGCTTTTGTAAGACGACATAAATGTCACCGTGTATACCAAGGTCATCTCGCAAAAAAAATTATTCCTATATACAGGGTGACTGGTAAAAGATTGTTCATATTGAAGGAGGGTATTCAGTACTCGATTCTGATACCGAATATATAAAAAAAATTGGTACTTAAATATTGAACTAATTGTCTTATAAAAATATTTAGTTATGGACACATGGGATAGGTCAACGTACGTCAGCAATTGTAGGTACTAAACAGTTCGCGCATTGAACTAGTTACATTTTAGGTAAATATTCTACCTATGCGACTCGACCCAGTAGGTATTTTTTTTTCGTCGCGGGCCGCAGACAGAGGTCAACGTACGCTGGCAAACCTATTGTTGTGATTAGAAACAAATCACTTTATCTCAGGATTGGTAAGAGCTATGAATCTGCAAATAACTTTAGTGTTTTATGACATTATTCTTACACCTAGTTTAAGTAATTCTAGTAATAAATATCCAAAATCTTGACAACAGTGCTAACAAAACGGTTACTCGATATCGGTATCGGTGTATCGCCAGTAGAGTGACAATATTTTTGGAAGTCTTGTAACACTAATATTGTTGATGTGTACTATGTAGTTAATTAATATTATCTTCTTTTTACACTTTTATTCACAGAAAAATTAATAAGATAGAACGGCCATGTGGGCGGGGCAAGCGTGCCACAATTGCGATCAAACGGTCTTAATATTGACGAAATTCGTTTTACCGGTTCTTAGTTGCGCTCATATAGTGACCTTGAACGAAGCTCCGACAAAAAAGAGAAATATGCCGTCTTGCGCTGTTACAACGCGTCGAAAAAGAAGTCAGTTGCGTAGTTATAGTCTAAGAAGGCATTTATTTTCATCGTTAAGTCCATAAACTTATTAATTCAGTGATATTTCTTAATTTTATGAAAGTATTATGTCGTTTATAAAGAAAAATTATGAAATCGCAAAAAGAGCCAAACATTATACATCGTCTGCCACACCTTTTATTAGTCCAGCAACCGCGCAATGTACTGCGTTCAATGCGATATCACTAAGAACCGCCTTACCAGCGTGGTAGTATACGTTTTCATTCAAAACATTGACGTTGATCCACGCGTATCGATAGTGCTGAGGCCTGAGTGTGAGTTTTGTCGTTAATATTACGCGTTCTACCGTGAGCGCGTAAACTGTCATTTGTATGAAGAAAAGTACAGCGCCACTAGCAGTGCGTATTTGAAACAATGTTTTAAATACGCACCGCTAGTGGCGCTGTACTTTTTTGTTTTCATTCTGTCCAACATACTATAAGTTATCGATTTCATTAATTAGCTATGGGTTAATTTTATCATATAAATAAATATTTTTAACACTTTTAATTTAGTGATCGTTATATATAATTATATTAACAATATTTAAATAGGTATTTAAAAATCATTGCTGTGTGGTAGCGGCTTCGAATACTACCAACCCTTGCTTTGCTCGTGGGTGTCGTAAAAGGCGACTAAGAGCCCTAGATTGACCCGGACCAACTCCATCTGGTACCATTTGGGTCAACGATTAGATTCCCAAGGAGGGTTGACGTCAAGCAGGCGGCCGGTCATAAAAGTCATTGCCGAAACTTTTTGCAATATGTCAAAACAAATGACATATTGCGTCGACCCCAAGTAATTGGGATAAGAGCAAGCTGATGATGATGATTTAAAAATCAATTATTCTGGTATACATTACCTACTTAATTTATTTTGTATATCTATAGTACATTCTTGTATATTTTCCGCGTGGTGACGGAGTAAGAATACAATTCACCACTCCCCCCTATCTTGCCCGTGGATGTCGTAAAATACGACTATGGTATATAATATGCGCATAACATCTGTACAAGAGAGGGAAAACTTGAAATGAAACCCTATACCCACGCGTCTGACCAGCATGGTTTAGTAGGTCAAATTCCCTCCCATTGTGGAGGAGGCCCGAGCTCAACAGTGGGTGGTATGTGGGCTGCGATCATGATGATCTATAGTACAAACTTCATAGTGCTCTTTAGTAATTAATAAAATAAAAATAACAAAATAATAGTAATAAAATATCTATGTTCGGGACCAATCACCAAAGATAATTTTATTAATATATATACATATTAATAAAATTATCTTTGAACAAAAGATCTCACATTTAAAACTATGGATTAAGGCAACTGGTAGTTAACTAAATACCAACTAAATCTAGCACAATTTGTTCACAACATTTTGTAGAATACTAAAAATAATGGTAAAGTGATCAAATGTTATTGTATTTCATTTTTATTGGAAAGCTAAATGTTTAATTAAGTAGGTATTTAATTGTCGTACAAAATAATTGTTCTATTCTTCCTTAAGATGGAATAATTTATGACAAGAATGAATTTCTTGAGACTGGTCATTAATTACTAGTTATTATCATTATAAGTGTTGATTTCGAACTTTTCGTAAGTGTTGAATTTTTATTCCAAGCAAAGTTGACATGATAGTCATCATCTCGGCTTATATACGTTCCACTGCTGCGCTTGAGCCTCCTCCGCAATTATAGGCAAATTTACCTTACTATACTGTAGTAGTCGGACAGGTTAGTATAGGGTTTTGTTTTGAGTTTTTCTTCTCTTTCATAGATGTTATATGCTTACTATATCTCTTAGTCGTCTCAATATATTAGGATGGGACATCCGCGGGTAAGATACGGAGTGGTGATTGGTATTCTTATTCCGTCACCACACGGACAATGTTAGTACATTTTTGTTTACAATAAACAAAAATGTACTAACAAGTAGCAGTACCAGTATATCTAAAAAAATAAATAACTGTTTTGTTTTTTAAGTTAAATAGTAACACCAATAAAAATAAACCAAATTTCAATAAAAAATAATATTTTAACATATTTTAAGAATGATATCTGATGCTTACGCGAGCACTACACATTGTAAATAAAACTACTTATACGGGTTATATCACGTTTGTATTTGATTTAAGATTGCCCGATGTTTCGAATACTTTACAGCATTCCTGGTCACGGGCGGTCTAAGATGTCTGACGTCTAAACAAGTCAACGTTATTGCAGACGTCCATGGTCCCCGTCGCAGAGACCGTCTGAAACCATCCACAGTTGAGCGCCTCCCAGCAGTACTACCTTATGTGAAAGGAGTCACTGACAAGATTGGCTTCATCCTGAAACGGGCTTCCATAAAAACATATTTTAAACCACTCAAGAGGATTAGTCAATTCTTGCCACCTGTCAAGTGCCAGATCCCTCTACAAGATGCAGGAGTTTATAAACTTGACTGTGGTCTCTTTTTAATACATTTTAATTGTATCTTGTGTACTGGTGTGTACCATTTATGGGAACAATATAATATACAAATCGCTACTCGCTTACGTAATTAATTATAGCACTTAAATTTTCTGTCACCTATACAGAGTGTAGTGAGGAGTATTTCATTTGCATGATTTTACTGTTAAATTACTGACTTGCATTACAAATAACTTCAACACATCACACAAGTGCTTAATTTAAAGACATTAATATTTTTTTTTTCGATAAAACAGGCTAAATAAATATCGACCATGGCAAACACTAGCGTACATGTGCTTTTTTATATGTGGGTATACGTTGCCTACAGAACTTAGTTATAGTTTGTGTACCAACTGCAGCTTCGAGATTGATGTGTGTGTGTTATGTTAGTGTGTAAAATTGTTGTAAGCATAGACCTTGCATATGTGTTAAGATTAGCGGGAGGGGGCAATTATGCCACACTGGTTTTCGAACAAAATCAGCCGAATGGCCTTTCTAAAGTATTAATATTTCTGTGCTTTTATTAGTTACATGTGGCCATTATCTATCGTTTCCTTGAATATGTACAATCTTTTACCAGTCACACTGTATAACTTTATCTATACATATAATAAAACTATAGAGGCCGAAATTCTGTACATTGAAAAAAGACGCTAAAAACCGAATCGGGGGGTGGGAAAAATGAAAATCCACCCCTCAGAGGATATACTCTTTTTATGGGTGTAAAATAGGGAAGGAATTGATATGGATCCAGATATAAATGGAACCTATTCTGAAAATCCACCCCTCAGAGGATATACTCTTTTTATGGGTGTAAAATAGGGAAGGAATTGCTTTGATATTATTCACTCTTATATACAAGTAATAAATTCATACAACCTCAATGACTAATTAACTGCACCGATAGCACAGTGGTTAAGATAGCAACTTACTATGTTAGTGTCACGAGTTCAATTTCAACGCCGGACAATTATTTGTGTGATCAATAAATTGTTGCTAGGTAGAGTAGACTAGATAGTAGTAAACGGAGTCTAATTTGTGTCTGTCACTTATATTTTTGTGAGGTTCCTTAGTAGAGGGTGTAGCAGACGAAATTCGTAGTTTGTAGAATAACCATTAAAAATCGTCCAAGTGCGAGTCGGAATCGCGCACGAAGGGTTCCGTACCATTAACTAGGTAAACAACAGTGGGTACACAAATTTCATATTGTAACCTTCACCTGTTACCGTTTACTGATATCAAGCAAAAATAGGCAAAAAGTAGCGCGATTGCGTTTGTTGTTATAGCGGTAACAGAAATACATAATTTGTAAAAAATTCAACTGTCTAGCTATCGTGGTTTCTGAGATGTAGCCTGGTGATAGATAGACGGACAGACAGCGAAGTCTTAGTAATAATGTCACGTTTTCATCCCTTGGGTTCAAAACCCTAAAAAAGAGGGCTGTGCAGGGTCACTCAAATACCCTTTTTTTGACCCCAGGCAGCAAATTATGTTATAGTGGTATTACCCGTGCGCAGTCATTGTTGACAAACGAGCAAACAGCACACCTAATGGTAAGTGATACTGTGCATGAACTTTTGCCAGGTCGCTGCCTATCGTGAAGAAAGTGAAGGAAGTGTAAATATGTGCGTGTAAAGGTATGGTAATATTAAAGGTAAGGTATAAAACAAAAGCCACCACATGCAAACACGGTCAGAAAGTTTGGGTTCCGGCTCTCTCGCTCTGGACGGACCGGCTCGCGACGCTAGATGGACGACTGTCGAGGGTGTGATTCTATCGTAAAGATAGTAAAGCGCAAGTAGGTACTTGGGCTAGCCCCCCACTCGATACGATAGCTTAGAAGTTTTTCTTCCTAACTCGCCTCGCCGAGTTCTTACGCGAGATAATTGCCAAGCAGAAGATGGCGACCTCATATGGTCTAAGTAATGGTCGGTAGATTTGGCAGTGATGCTTGCGATGAATTCACGAAGCTGCTCCAATCCGGCTACACAGATCTTTTCTTTTTTCATTGCAAACGGTGGCAAACGAACAAAGAGTACACATGATGGTATGTTTTGCTGCCGCTCATGAACCTTTGCAATAACAGGTGCACAGCTAGACCGCTGCCAACCATGAAGGAAGTAAAGGTATTGTGAATATTTTTTATTGCAAATGGTGGCAAACGAGCAAACAGTACACCCAGTGGCGTAGCGTGTGTCACTGTCGCCCGAGGCGGAGTTATAATTTACCGCCCTTTTGACATCGTAAAAATAATAATTGTTGGTGTTGGTAAGAAAAAACGTAACGAAATGAAAGAATTGAGTGAAAAATATTTATTACAAAACTATATAAGTACATGTGTAAGTAACATGACTGTGTTAAAACTTTAATAATTTACACTATTTTTTTTTTCGGGTGGTTGCGGTCGGCGCGCTCCTCGCACCACTCCATCCGGGGCGACAGAAGGGCGTAAGCACGCACACCCGCAACCCACCCACGTGCACGTCGCCTTCGTTGTTGGGCCGACCACAATAATTTACACTATAAAATTAATGTTTAATAAAGTCTAAACAGTCTAAAACTCTACTTTTCGCGACTTACACGCAGCGAAATCATTTATTCGGTCCTTGGATCCACCCTGTGTAACATCGGGTACGACTGGGCGTTGGAGGGGGAGCCTCTCGCCCGGGTTGGGCGTGATTTGGCGGGCTCGTCATAGCCCGCGGTGGGATGCTACAGGAGGCGACAAGCCTGGCGACTCTAGGCACCAAAGAGATCGTCAGGCGGATCGGGGCGTTGGGGTTGAGGGTAGCCCTGGACAAGATGAAGGCCATTCTGTTCCAAAGGCCCCGCATGGGCCCTCCCATCGACGTCTCGATCACCGCCAATTCGGTTGATATCAGCATCCGGGCGCATATGAAGTATTTGGGCCTGGTGTTCGACGGGCATTGGTGGTTCTGAGAGCATTTCCGCAGGCTTGCTCTACGGCTCATCGGCGCGGCGTCCGCCCTATCGTGGCATATGCCAAACGTGTCGACGACTGTACGCGAGGGTCATCTGGTCGATGGCTCTGTATGGCGCGCCGGTGTGGGCGGGGTAGCTGATCGTCCGACTCAGGGATCTACTGTGGCGACCACAAAGGGCCATGGTGGCCAGGGCCATACGTGGATACCGCACGGTGTCGACGGAGGAAGCGTGCCTGTTGGCCGGGACTCCCCCGTGGGACCTAATAGTGGCGCCCGGGGCGGTCCCCCCCTCCCCCCCCCCCTTGCTACGCCACTGAGTACACCTGATGGTAAGTATTGCTGTCGCTTATGGGCGTTTGCTAAGCCGCTGCCTGCAGTGGAGGAAGATAAGGCAGTGTGAATGCCTGCCACACGCAAACGCCCTCAGAAAGTTGGGCTGCCGCCTCTTTCACTCACCGAACGAAGCGCTGTAACAAATTGCTACTACTCGGACGTAGATATTTTGGCAGAGTATGGTAATACCCCGGACGGCCCTACCCGCGGCTGTAGACACACAACTGTCAACAGTGTGGTCTTACCACTATTTAATAAAAAAAATATCAAAGTATGCCTGCTGTATCTTAGCTGGAACCACAATTGTGGGAGGGCTCCGTGTATTTCCACATATAAGTCTCACGGGAGGGTGCCGCCCAAAGCGCACGCTGCCGCCCAAAGCGCACACTGCCGCCCAAAGCGCACGCTGCCTCGGTCGACATGGTACGGTATCTGCGTGTAGCATAAGCACCATGCCTTTCTGTGAATGCCAGAAGAAAGTTTTAAGACAAGTGCTCAGAACTCATCCACACAGATGCACCGTACATGGCCATTAATCAAACCAACCTCGCGTACAGCCGTCCACATGTAACACCGCTCAACGAGTCGGGGAGTAATTTGGTAAATATGCTCCTGAAAGCACTGTCGCCCGTCGAGTACTAAGCCCAAATATTTTATCTGATCCTCGATTGAGTGCAACCGAATTAACAGTGATTGCTGTGCTGATGGGTGTATAGTTACAAGGTCTATGAAACAGCAAATAATTCGTTTTATATAGAGCTACTCATTGAATCATCATCTAGATACTAATTATGGTCAAATGTATCGCTTATTTAAACTAAGCTCAGCCCGAAGTGAGTCCAATCTCAGCTAATAAACCATACTGTCGCCCGCACGAACTACCTCAGCTGAGAGCAGAACAAAATAGGCGTTAGCTCAAAGTCCTCTGCGCGCTTCACGCAGAGACCACTTCGTCATTTCAAATAATCTGGAATCAGCCGCTTAAGTATAGCAGCACCCCCTGGTAATAGCACCTGCCTTATATACCAGATTGGCAAACTATTAAATGACTTGACGAAATCTAAATACACCGCCAATAGCACCTCTCTACCAGTGAGTGCCTTAATGACAATGAACCACAAACATAGAAGGGCTGCAATCATCTGCCAGAAAGAGTTGGTCTGATCGAGACAACCTCGCTAACGTGCTGGCTGATGCGGTCAATCAAGATTCTCTACACTAGCTTGCTATCCAGAGCAACACGGTGGACGTGTAGAACCTTGAACACACTACATAGTTATCTGTGATTGCCCCTGCCACATATGATTTCTACGCGGACGAAGTGGCGGGCAAAAGCTAGTACTGCAATATAATATTATGGAAGCTTATGACTAATAATACTTTAACGACAGATTGAAATTGAAATGATGGCAGTAAAGCTTACGGTATTGTAATATGTATTGCAATATCATAACCTTACCAACATCATTTACTATTTCCGTGTGCTGACGGAATAAGAATACAATTCATCACCACCTCTCTTGCCCGGGGATGTGTGATAAGCAGATAACATCGATGTAAGATAAAAAAAATCGAAATGAACCCCTATATTTACGTGCCTGGCGAGCGTGGTATAGTCCGTCAAGTTGCCTCCCTAGAGGAGGCCCAAGGTCCAGCAGTAGGACATATATGGGCTGAGATGATGATGAGAAAATATACATATGTAATTGATATTGTAATATGGCGTTACGTGTATGGATATTTAAAATTGACTTCCATAACTCGTTCAGTTCAGTTATTTGAAACTAAAACACTTAATATATAAAAAAATACATCGTGACAAAACACCCATAACCTGTTATCCTGTATAAATAGTGATATAAACCAGATTTAAACTAGCCGAGTTCTTCTTATTTAATGGTAATGAGCTACAGTAATATGAGCTATTGGTGCCAGTGTCGAGTATTATATTAGTTATTCACGTCTTTAAGTCTTCATCTTTCAGTCAGTCACTGTCAGTCGTTGGCGTGACTTGGTATGGTACTGATCAAGTCATGCCTTCGACTTTTGACGCGAATGTCAAAATGTCATGTAGCGCTTTTATATTCTTTTCATTATTTTAGTGTTTTAAAGTGTTATATTCAATAATTTTGCTGATATTTTATGTAATATAATGCAGATAAAATTCTGAAATGTAGTGAAAATGATATAATGGTGAATTACGGACATTCTGCCCAAATTTCCTGAGACGCATGACTTGTATCAGCACCAAGTCATGCTAACGACTGACTGAAAGACTAAGACTAAAGACGTGAATAATAATCAATATACTCGACACTGGCACCAATAGCTCATATTATTGTAGCTCATTGCCATTAACTAAGAAGAAGAAGTCATTGCCTTCTCTGGGTATTTTGCCAGAATGTCCAAATGCACGCAATTCTCTATTATATCATATTCACTATATTTCAGAATTTTATCCGCATTAAATTACATAAAATATCAGCAAAATTATTTAGTATAACACTGTAAAACACAAAAATCCTTATCCTTACTAATATTATAAATGCGAAAGTAAGGTTGTTTGTTTGTTACGCTTTCACGCTTGAACCACCGCACCGATTTCAAAGATTCTTTCGCCAATGGAAAGTTATCATATCAGGGAGCAACATAGGCTATATTTTATCCCGGTATTCCCACGGGAACGGGCATTACGTGGGTAAAGCGACTCAAACCGAAGCGAAGCGAGGGCGGGTTGCTAGTAATGAATAAAATATAAAGCGCTATATGACATTTTGACATTCGCGTCAAAAGTTCAACTAGCCGAGTTAATAATGGCAACATTATTCGTGAGGTTGCTATTTTCACTGATTAAGGTCGCTATTTTCACTAATTAAGGTCGCTATTGCGACGTAGGAAGATTTAATAGGTATTTAATAGTCTGTGGTAGGGGTGTCCACTTAAAAAATATATCGATATTTATATTCGATGTAAAACGTCGGATTCCAGCATCGATGTTTATCGATATATCGCCAGAAAACATCGATATTTTTCTACTATCGAATACTTTCCAAAAAAGTTTAATATTACCTTTTTTCAGTGAAATGCGCAAAATTTGTGGTCTTTGATTTTGCACATGTGAATGTAAAATCGGAGACCAGAGTAGAGATGTCCACTTAAAAATAGACTTGTAAAATTTTATCTGTTTAAGACTGCTCCTTAGACAAACATTAAAAAAATTGTAATTAACCATAAACGCTTAGAATAATAACGTATAGAAGGATAGTGTCAGTACTTCGAACTTTCAAAATTTGAATCTAAAAATACTAATAACACGGAAACCACTATACAAAATATGAAATCACATTTTGTTTTTATCAAATGTGTTGTGTGGTGCCCCATTTGAATGCACAAGCCGTCATAATTACCTATTTATTTTTTAAGAGTTGCGTACGTTCGTGCAGTGCAGTGACTTGTACATTACGGGACTGTTCCAGCGTAGACTCCAATTGAAATGCCTCACTTTTTGTGCGTCGACTTACCTTCTATATGTTATTATTCTAAGCATAAACGTTTATTATTATATTTATTTGTTGATTGATCGTTCGAAAAAAGGCTGCTCAAATGATAACGATATGGAAATAAACGTTTCGATGGCACAAAAATTTCAATAAAAGTTAAGTATTTAAAGGCCATACTTATTATAGTGACTGGATATTAAAATTTTAGTTTGTCAAATCTGTAATGTATTCTCATTGAGCTTGTCTGCTATAGGACCACAGATTAAACATATTATGTATTATGTAGCTACAGATGCGACAGCAACTTTTAGACTTTTCTCAATAATTTCGTTTTGGCGCTGTACTCGCCGAGTGTGACGTCAGCTATATATTTGTGTACGTATATATATGTATATGGACGTTACTTTTTTTTTTGTGTGACTTAGTTGTTAGCCTCAGATGACTGTGACAACTTTACCCGGACTGGTGGGTAAGCGCCGAGGGCTCTCAACCATAGGTACGTGCGTATATATTGTAGTGATTAGAAAAATAAGTATCGATAACTAATGAGGAATCGATTTATCGATCGATTGCTAATGGGAAACATTATAAATGAAGTAAATATATGTAAACAGCATTTGAAATAAAACCAATTTTAGGATTTATTTATTTATTTACTTAAATATTTTTTTCTTAATTTGTATTTCTTAAGGGCCTGTTTTTGAGGCTGTCCCATTTTTTCTACGTATTTGGCTACAATATCGCCCTTCGAAATTGTGTTAACTATGTTGCACCAATTATGCACTTGCAATCTAATCATCGCATTGACACATGTAGCCTTTACAATGTTATTGTGTATGGAACACCCTAATCAGGAAAACTTCAATGTGGTGAATATTTTTTAAATTAATTTAGATTTTATATTAGATTCATAACAATGAATATCCAAATAATTATGTATTAATTGAGAAATATCCCTGTACAAAATCAAAAACTTTGCATTAGGATAACATAAATTATTATATTTTAAAGATTTGTACTCTCTAAATGTTATGTAGGTGTGAATATTTTCTGATGTCCTGCTGGTATAGGTTTTCAAGCAGGAGTTCCAATTTACTGCCTTCGAAATTTGCCTACAAATATAGCCTGCAACATAAGCTGAGCAATGAACTTTAATTGTTTCCAACACTAACTTTAATTGTTTCCAACACTAACTTTAATTGTTTCCAACACTGCTTGATCCACTGTCAATGCCATTGGCATTGAACTTTCTTGTGAAGAGGATGGAACGTAGAAGGAACTTGCGTTATTTTCCTTATTGTCAGCCTGTCTCAAAAACAAAACTAATGTCTAATAATGTTTCTCCGCTATCCTCTTCACAATTTGAGAATTTAGAATGTGTGCCGAGTACATTTGACAATATTAAAGATTTAAATGCATATATAAATGTATTTGCGTCTGGATTAATATTTCTGTAATTGAGAGCCCTTATTCTGCCAAAACTAGGATAAAAATAGTCTACATCATCATCATCTTGCTCTTATCCCAATTACTTGGGGTCGACGCAATATGTCATTTGTTTTGACATATTGCAAAAAGTTTCGGCAATGACTTTTATGACCGGCCGCCTGCCTGACGTCAACCCTCCTTGGGAATGTAATCGTTGACCCAAATGGTACCAGATGGAGTTGGTCCGGGTCAATCTAGGGCTCTTAGTCGTCTTTTACGACACCCACGAGCAAAGCAAGGGTTGGTAGTATTCGAAGCCGCTACCACACAGCACAAAATATGAAAATAGTCTACATCATATTTATCAAATAATAATTTGGACATTCTTTGAAAACTTTTAAAAGTTGTAATCCGACCATGTAGAGAAGGTACGTACAAGTCGAGGTTTTCCTAACTGAGTAGCCAATTTACTACATGTGTGTAAAGAATTTAAATTTTTAATTGAATTGAGAGCATTTGTCCAAAACAAATGATGCGGTCAATTTCTTTTCACAGCTCATCTTAATTTTCCTTCTTTTTGCTCCCCCTGGGTAGCCATTCACACTGTCAAACAATGTGTCGAAAAATTCAATAACTTCTGCTGTGGTACCCATAGTTTTTTGAGCATATTCATTTTGTAGATGTAGAGTAGAAAGAAAGTGGTGCTGACATGTTGTTTTTGTTCTGTCTCCCTATACTAATCCCTTTGACCAGTGTGATACTAATCCCTTTGACCTATACTAATCCCTTTGACCTTTGAGTGTAGGCAAATTTCCATTGGAACACACACCTAACTGGATGAAGTTCAAGCCAGCAATAAAAAGTATATGAGCTAATGATTCTATCACCGCAAGGAAAAAGTAAATGTAGCTTCATCTATACCAATAAATAAAATTGGAGTGTCTGTTTGTAATGTCAAAATAATAGGCTTTTTTTCATGCTCACACGGTTATTTGCACAACACCTATGTCTAAAATAGAAACTAAAAAATTTTTGTCTGTCCGTTTGTTCCGGGTAATCTTCAAAACGGCTGGACCGATTTCAAAAATTCTTTCACCAATGGAAAGCTATAATATCAGGGCGTAAACTAGGCTATATTTTATCCCGGTATTCCCACGGGAACGGGAACTACGCGGGTAAAATACTATAACCGAAGCGAAGCGAGGGCGGGTGAGATATCATATAAAATGTATACTATAACTAGCAGTTATCTCATGCTCACTAAGTGTATTTTTTTTTTGTTGTGTGTGTAGCTGTTGGTCGCAGATGACCTTGACAGCTTAACGCGGTCAATGGGTGAGCGCGGATGGCTCCCAACCCGGGGACTCACTAAGTGCATTGGTATATTTAAGCATTGCAGCAGTTCGAGCACTTAGAACTTGTGCAGCAACACTGACTTTCATTTACTTAATTTTTTTTTAATGTACATGGTGAGCTGTTAATTTTAGCAAGGCTCTTGTGTGTCCTAATTTACTATCTATATTATAGATAAATTCTATGTCTTTCCATGATGCAATTTTACCATTCCAAATGATTTCTTTGTTTAAAAAATTGTTTCGTAACCCTTTTTAAGAGATGTGGTGGGTCATAAAAAACACTTATGTCCAGCGACATTAATGGATCCATCTGAAAATTTAAATTTTTATTTAATATCTTACCAAGATTTCTTAGAATAATAATTATTGAAAATAAATAACTGTGTGCACCATCATGAACATGTAGGAGTCTTCTCATTTGTATCGTATCTTGCCTTAATTTTCTTATTGCTGTTCGAAAAGTGGAACCTTGGTCACAAACTATTCCTAAAGGCTGTAGACCAGTTAGAGCTACTTGTGGAACTATTTGTTTTAAAATGTTCTGCAACTGTGCGGATGAAACTGTGCCTTCACAGAAATAATAGGCTCTGTCTCCATGAAGAACATATTCCTCCAAGCATGAATACTAATGCATGATCACAATATTTTAATTTTCTTTCTCCAGCTATATCCACAATCCCATAAATCTTTTCTTTCTTTTCATTGAAATTCAAATGAGGTGTCAAAGATACCTCATCAAAAACAATAGTACACAGTTTTTGTTCTGTGTGCCAATTTTTGCAACTGTGGCTAATATGATCAAAGATTTTAGGATTTAGCCCTGGTTCTATTGATACCTTTTCAGACAGGCGCATTAAAGTCCTTTTATTTGGTAAGGAAAACATTTTTTGTAATAATTTATACCCTTTGGGACTGTGTTTCATGAAGAGTAATGCCATTAATTTTTCTTCTAAAGTAAATCTTCTGGCCATTTTACTTTTTTGCACTTAAAGATTTTTGTTTGTTGATTTAATAAATTAAACTTTTCAAGCAGCTCCCCACTATTTGCTAACGTCTGTGCTTGAGTAAGTCTTTGCGATACTGAGCCACCCAAACTATGGGCTGCAATTTTTGTTACATGTGTAATAAACTTCCTTTTCTTTAAATCAAACTGTTTCCATGAGGCACCTGAATAGAAATATCTTTATCAATATCGAAAATTATATAATACTAGCAAACCGCCCTCGCTTCGCTTTGGTTTTAGTCGTTTTATTCGCGTAGTTCCCGTGGGAATACCGGGATAAAATATAGCCTAGTTTACTTCCTGATATTATAGCTTTCCATTGGTAAAAGAATTTTTGAAATCAGTCCAGCCGTTTTGAAGATTACCCGGAACAAACAGACAGACAAAAAATTTTTATCTGTATTTTAGGCTTAGGTGTCGTGCAAATAACCCTGTGAGCATGAAAAGAGCCTATTATTTTGACATTACAAACAGACACTCTAATTTTATTTATTGGTATAGATTGTTATTTTCCTCGCAAACGCTACGTCCCGCAATTTTTAAATCTGTAATATCTTCGAAAATATTCATTTAAATCATATGCTGTAAAGGGCCATATAGATCTATATTAAATCAACAATGTATTTAAGGTATTTAATTGGATAAGGATTAATGCTGTATTGGTTAAAATCGCTTCGAAAATTAGCCATTATTTGTCGTAAAAATTAAATAACAAAAAATGTTATTGTGGGATATCCATAAGAGATAGGCATATACCATTAGACCTTTTCAATGTGTACAATACTTAATACATTATTTTGATAAATCTCGTAGGGTTCAGCCTGCGTTTGCAATGTAAGCGAAAAAAATGTAATTATTTACGACATCACATTAGAAACCTCAAAAATAACAGTATTTCTCCACTATTTAATGAATGTTATTATACATATAAACCTTCCTCTTCAATCACTCTATCTATCAAAATCCGTTGCGTAGTTTTAAAGATTTAAGCATACATAGGGACATGGGGACAGAGAAAGCGACTTTGTTTTATAATATGTAGTGATAGTGATGTGAAACTCCAATTGGTAACCCGATAGTTAAATAGTAAATACAGTAGAACCCCCGTTTAATACGATTTCTCGCATAATACGCCATTTTGCGTCAGTCCCAGCAACTTGAGACATGTTTTCATACATTTCTTATCGCTTAATACGATTTGTCATCCCGTTTAATACGCCAACACGTGCCACACAAATACACATATTATCCCAGCAGCCAGCGACTGACCAAGTGACGACTATCGAGCGACCCTAGTCCCTAAGTAATAATGACCAAGACGAAAATAAGTCAACCGCGATTTTGTGACACGCCCAGGCATTATCAGCAGTTTATGATTTAAGACGCTATGTAACTTCTTTGAATCAAAGCGAAGAGGCACTGGGAAAATTTAATTACGTTGAAAATCAAATTTTAGGTAATTTTTAAATGTTAAATTCAAGACGTAGGTATTCAAAATAAAAATTGAATATAATAAATAATAATGGCAGGCTTTTTCCCCTTTCCCGCATAATACGCTTTCCCGCCTAAGACGCGTTTCTGGTACGGTCCCTGTGAAAACGTCTTCAACGGGTTTTACTGTATAAGTTTTTGTCCTGGTAGTACAGTATCTTATCTACTATGCCATCATCGCAATTATCATTTACATAGCTATACCAATAAACAAAATTGGAGTGTCTGTTTGTAATGTCAAAATAATAGGCTTTTTTCATGCTCACACGGTTATTTGCACGACACCTATGCCTAAAATAGCAATTAAAAAAATTTTGTCTGTCTGTTTGTTCCGGGTAGTCTTCAAAACGGCTGGACCGATTTCAAAAATTCTTTCACCAATGAAAAGGGCGTAAACTAGGCTGTATTTTATCCCTGTATTCCCACGGGAACGGGAACTACGCGGGTAAAACGACTATAACCGAAGCGAAGCGAGGGCGGGTTGCTAGTTATGAATATAACTTTGAAAATCCACATCTGTAAGGTCTGGATTTGTACCCGAAACACCTTTTCTTTTTTCTTTTGAGGTGGGCTGCAGTCTGCGCGCTCCTCGCACCACGTCGTCCGGGGTGACAGAGGGGCGTAAGCCGCAACCCACCCGAACACTATGTCGCCTTTATCGTTGGACCGACCGCGCGACCACTGGAGCAGGGTTACTTGTCATCAGTGGTCGGCCCGACAGAATATCCCCTAGTGGGGTACCCTCCCATCCACCAACGAATGGGGAGGACGTCGGTCTTTGCTCACGCGGTCGGCCTCTCGGCGAATGACGGACTAATTCCCCGGTCACGTCACCCGCGGCCTCGGCTAGGGCGGCATCAGGCGCAGATAGTCGCGCCTACGCCGCCCCAGTCGCCGGCGGCGGGTCGCTTCATCGAGGCTGCGCTCTTCGCGCGCTCGACCTGCCCCCTCCTTCTGCGAGATTACTGCCTCGCAGAAGGCTGCCACCGCGTCCCAGTTGCCGATGATTGCGACGAGTTCTCTATTTGAAAAGTATACATTATCATCATTTCAGTCCATCTACATCCCACTGTTGGGCTTTAGCCTCCTCCACAATAGCAGAGAAATTAACCTACTATACCATGACATGTTGGTATAAAGTTTTATCTTTAGTTCCATCTCTTCCATAGATTTGATGTGAATACTTAGTCCTTTCGTCGTTTCACGACATCCACAAGCAGGAGAGAGACAGTGGTGACTTGTATTCTTACTCCGTCACCACACAGATTTTATTAAGTTTCAGTTTCTTACTACATGGTTAAACTGCTATCAATATTGTGTAAACTGTACTTTGTTCTTCATCACGTGTGATAGAAATGAAAAACCTACTTATATATAAGGTATATGAAATTTGTTCTTAATATATACATTTAGAGAGGAGATTGGTTCGGCCATGTAGAGAATGAATGAAAGGAGACTAACAAGGAGAATTTATAAGGCGAATGTGAACGTAAGTGTTGGAAGGGGAAGACCGAGGCGGACGTTCCACAATCAAATTGGGGACGTTCTTAAGAAAGGCCAGGTTAGGAGTACCCTGAACCGAAGAACATGTATGAGGAGCTTAATGAATGTGGACGAGGCGAAAGTGGTATGTCAAGATCGTAGCAAGTGGAAGGAAGTGGTCTCTGCCTACCCCTATGGGAAAGAGGCGTGATTATATGTATGTATGTATGTATGTATGTATATACATTTAAATTTTTCATTCTTACCTTTGCCTTGTGGACATTGAATTTTTTGTGTCTTTTGCATAGTCTTAGTGACAGCTATGCCTGAACATGAAGGCTGTTCTAATGTTACATCTGAAAACATTTTGTAAAACATAAAAAACAAATAATATTTATAATTGCACATACATAAGTTTAAAAATAGGCTGACACGGGTCACCCGGTAAATGTGAAGCTGTTAATATTAGAATTTATAATTAATTTTTCTTCGAATCTTCTAAAGTGAATCATCTGGCAATTTGCCTTTCTTGCACTAGTTTAAGTTGCACCAGCAAAAAGATTTTTGATTATTGATTTAAGGGGTTCGGGGTAGTCAGCTTTTTCAAAAAATCTTTTTTTTTCTTGTTACATTTTCTTAAATTATAGTATCTTAAAAATATTCTCTGAAAATTTGAATTGAATCCGACAAATATTTTTCGAGTTATTCAGCGAAGAATAAAAGAAAAAAAAATAGATACACGTAGAGAAATTGCTGATCGTCGTGCTAACAACAAATTGATGTATTAGAAACTTCGACAATGGCTGAAGAACTGTTATATGGTCCAGGAATAGATAGATGACTCAGTGTAAGTAATGCAATTATTCTTATTACTATATACATACTACTACATAAATCGACTGTAAAATTTTAAACGCATTTTTCTCAAAACTATGTTTCTTGGACTGGTGACCACTGTGACTCAAAAACCGCTCGATATATTTTAATGAAATTTATATAGCTTTTAGAAAACATAAAAAGCTAGTGCCTGATCGAAGGATTTTTGTTCTTTTTTAAACTTCGATTTTTTATAAACAATTGACTGTTGGTTTTTACCCGAAAATCAGAAAACAAATTTAATGAGGCCGCCATTTTGTTAATTTTGAAAAAAAAATAAAAGCTTCCATCAGGCACAAGATTATCTATTTATAAAAGTTCTTTTTTGTTTCGTTGATTTCAGATGAATCTCCAAGGAGTTATGATGGTCACCGCAAGGACCCATTATTAAAACCTGTCCAACATAGACCGCCATAACTTTTAAAATAATTAATATTTTTCTTGAAATTTTAAAGAAGTCATGTTGAAACATGATGCTATGTTTTTAATTTTGTTAAATAAAAAATTTATTACTGATAAAAAAAAATATTGAAAAATGGCATTTATTCACGCTCCTGACTACCCCTAACCCCTTAATAAATTAAACTTTTCAAGTAGCTCCCCTCTATTTGCTAATATCTGTGCTCGAGTAAGTCTTTGCGAGACTGAGTCACCCAAACTATATAAATGTAATTTATCCTTAATATATATACATTTTAATTTTTCATTCTTACCTTTGCCTTGTGGACATTGAATTTTTTGTGTCTTTTGCATAGTCTTAGTGACAGCTATGCCTGAACATGAAGGCTGTTCTAATGTTACATCTGAAAACATTTTGTAAAACATAAAAACAAATAATATTTATAAATGCACATACATAAGTTTAAAAAATAGGCTGACATGGGACACCCATAGATGTGAAGCAGTTAATATTAGAATTTATAATGAATACAAATCTTTAGCAAAAAAATGGAATATATAAATGAATTAAAAATACTATAACCACTTCAAAATATATATAAATAATATAATATTGTAAAGAAAAGATTACATGTATTTGTGAAATGTTATATCAATATGGCTCTTAGGTAGATTAAAATAGTCTTGCAAAATAACTAACATTTATTCATTCATTCCATTTTAGCATGCAAGTGCATACTATAAAACAATATAAATTAAATGCAATATTAAATATAAGATAATATAAATAATAGTGAACAAAAATAAAATGCTACCCTAAATAAAATATTGAAAGCATATTGTACATGTAACCTTTGGGTGGAATGTTGTCAAGCACAAGTTTTTCTAAATTAAAATAAATACCTTAGAATTAAAGAATACACATGGTAACTTACCATTCTCTAATGATGCTATCTTAACATTATGTTCAACGTGGTCTTTAGTATAATTATGGTCTGAAGGCATATTTATTCCTGAAAAAGAAAAATTATTTATTTAGTCTACATATGTATAAACGAATGTTTGTCTGTATGTCTTTTATAGAACCACAAACTATGCATTTGATCATTAGATGATCATCAGCAAAACATTGTGCCTAAGCCCGCATAGATTTCTGAGTTTGTACGACCCAATCTTGTGGAACTGGTAGGTTTCATGGTGATCGATTTCAAGGAGAATTCCTTTTGCTATTTTTTATATTTAAACAGAACAATGTCTGTTGGGTCAGCTAGTAATATATGTAATATAAATATTTAATTACTTGTAATGAAAAAAATATAGCTATTCATTTCATCTGATACTTAAGAATTATGTTATGGTGTATGAATTACATTGTATATAGAGTAATAAATATTATGTACATATGTATTTGAAAAATCATAATAAAAATATAGAAATTAGTCAACAATAAACTAGGGCTAAATACACACCTATGTTTACCTAGGACAAACAGTCCAGTTAGGTAGATCCAATTTCGAGAAAGAGATCAGCCGACGAATCCAACTCAGTTGGGCAGCGTTCGGGAAACTTAAGAGGATCTTCTCGTATAACATACCTCAGTGTCTGAAGACACAGGTCTACGACCAGTGTGTGTTACCAGTGATGACTTACGGCACGGAAACGTGGTCCCTAAATGTAGGCCTCATATCAAGACTCAAAGTCGCTCAGCGTGCTATGGAACGGGCTATGTTCGGAATTTCTCTGCGAGATAGAAACCGGAATACGGAAATCCGCAGAAGAACGGGTGTAACCGACATAGCACGAAGAATTAGCATGCTGAAGTGGCAATGGGCAGGCCACATCGCTCGATGAACCGACAACCGCTGGGGAAGAAAGGTTCTCGAGTGGCGACCACGCATCGGACGACGCAGTGTAGGACGCCCCCCAACTAGGTGGACCGACGACCTAGTGAAAGTTGCTGGGCGTCATTGGATGCAGGCGACACAGGACCGCACATTGTGGCGCAACATGAGGGAGGCCTACGTCCAGCAGTGGACGGCAATAGGCTGAAATGATGATGATGATAATGAAATACACACCAGTGTTTTCAAACACAGGTAGTTCAGAAATATCCTCCTCATCTTGCTCTTTAAAATAATTGTGTTCAAGTTTGACATCCCAACCTGAAACATTTTTTTTTTTTACTTGCAACTTATTGGTATTACGGCATAAGCATGCAGCTGATGACTATGAGGTTCTGGGTTCATAAGTTAATGTTATTGGACTATTCTAACAAAAAATCTCAGTATTATTTTGGAGCCTTAAACTGTAGCCCCATACACTCTAATAAACGTGCCAGCTTATTCATTCAGGAGTACAGGTGATATGATATGATACATAACATAACACACTCAGGCCTTAATTACTGATTTAAAAACATAATGAAATAGTTAGCCGTCTTTAATACACACCGACTAATAGTCAGTTGCAGATGACTGTACAAATTCAAATTGTTTATTGCAGTCATGTGTACAATTTGGTGTTATAGACATAATACAGATCAACGTGAACTCTGATAGGGCGCAGCAACATTATTAATGTAATGTGTCGATATAAATTTATTTTATTACCAAATTATAACTATTATCCTTTATTAATTTAATGTCTTAATTTTTGTTTTAATTTAATGTGTTAAAATTGAATTTGAATATGTCAATTTAATAAATAACTATACTATTATACGCCATTCTATTATAATTATTACTAATTTATTTGTTACATATATTTTCATAGCTTAATATATTAAAGTATCTTGGTTTCATTCATGTCCTCAAAAAATTATTTTAGATCATAGTAACACTTTTGATTAAGGTATCTAGTCAAATTATTTCTAAATATATTTAAATATGTTTTATGTTTAAGTATTCTTGGTATTTCATCACTTTCTATATTACTTTTATAGCCATAACATAGGGTCCTGTGTGGAATAAAGTTAAGCTTGAGGTAGACATAGCAAGTCTATTTTTATTTCTTAGGTTACGGTCCTGTTTGTGGTGATCCTTGGTAAGGGGCAACAGCTCTTGAGCTTTTTTTCGCAAAACGAGTAGAGACGTTTTGACATAGCTGATTCCAGGATTTTTGAAAACGTAGGCAAGAGAGCTACGGGATGATAATTTGTACATTCTCTACAATCACCTTTTTTATGCACAGGTTTTTCAATCGAACATTTTAATAAGTTGGGGACTGAACTCTCTTAGAAGGATTGATTTATCAGAAACGTTTAAGGTTTTACTAGATCAATAGCACATTTTTTATCAGACTCGGTGGTAGTTCATCATGTCCGAAAGTGTTTTTATTTTTCAAATTAATAATAATGTTATAAACTTCAAGAGAATCTACTGGTGAGATAAAAAAGGAGTTATTAGCTTGCTCTATAACAGGATAACCATATTGTGTTCCAGGTTCCCCTCCCACTTCAACAAAGAATTTATTAAATATTCTTACAATGCGGCTTGTCAATGATTTTATGTTCCGATTTTAATTTTATATTTAGCCTATTTTTAATTGCAATTTTGTTAGTACGCTCTTTTATAACATGCCACATAGTTTTAGTTATGTTATTACGTTTTTTCATTTTCTGAATGTAATTTAACTTCTTAGATTGTATAACTACATGTTTTAGAATTTTTTCATATTTTTTATAATATATATATCTAAAATTGGAGCGTGATTTAGACAGAGCAAACTTTTTAATTGCCTCTTATATTTGCAAGATTTTCTGAGTCCTGTTGTTAGTCATGTCTTTTTGTTTGTATTTTTTATTTTAAGCCGTATCTTTGGAATGCATCTATTTAATTCATCATTTATAGTAGAATGGAATAAATTATAGTTTGTATTTACATTATTTTGGTCAGAGATAATTGTTTCCCATTTTATGTTATTTAATTCTATCTTAAATGCATTCGTGGTTTTATCGTTGAATAGGCGTTTATTTATGAACCAGATCTCTCGCTATTTATGTATATTTGGTATAATGATTAATATTCTCTTATGATCAGAGAGTCCGTAATCTTTTACTATATAGTGAAGCCTTTCTGTTGGAAGTTTGTAAACACAAAGTTGATACATGTAGCAGTTTTTGAGGTCACTCTAGTGGGGGCTTTTATATGTTGACAGAAGTTAAAGGTTCTAAGATATTAATGTTGAAGTCACCTGCAATCAGTATATCTTTTTTATTGTCTTTTGTAATAGGTTTTTAAGTGTAACATAGAAAGTGTCTGGTTGTCTATTCCTGTGAGGCTGGTACAAAACCAAGATAATTAGATTTTTTTTACAATTTCTATAGCACAAATTTCAATTATATATTCTACAGATAATAATAATAATAATTTAATTTATTTTTCTGACACAAAGGTACTTACGAGCTAATTTCTGTAATTTTACAAATTCTTACTATTTTATAGCCTTTGTGAGAGACTGGTATCTGCACTAAGATAAAAATCCTGTCTGACAGATTACCAGGCCCCCCCTTACAACAGTCATCATAATTATATCATCTTAGTTTAAGAATAAGCGGTAAGTAGAGCGAATCTGATAATACTTAAAAGATAAAAGGTAAGTTGTATGTGTGTGTGTTTGTGTAAATGTATGTGTGTGTGTGTGTGTGTGTTTGAGAGAGAGAGAATGCGTGTGTGAGTGTTTATGTGTATATATATATATATATACATTCGAGTTCATGTTTCCGCATGAGTGTTGTATATATGTATAATGAATAAGAGTGCTCGTACAATATGTTTAAGTGTATAATTTAATTAGTGTTAAAGTTAATTTTGAGATTAGGATATTGTAATTATTAAGTTTTCAGTCTCTTCATACGTTAAATTTTGAAGCCATTTTAAGATAATGCATCTGCACTTACTTTTTGGTAATGAATATATCTTAAGTATATATCTTAATATACATTCAACGGATTATAAAGGTAACTTCCTAGAAAGCAGTAAGATTTGTGAGACATACTAAGTTTATAAAGTACTTGTGGGCAAACTCTATTATTTCGGCGTCTTTGTGTAGATGGCTTATACTGAATCTCAGAATGTTTCTTAAGTACGGTGAATAAGATGTAAAGCTGACGTACAGAAAGTACTTGGCATCTTTGGTATAACTCCGTGGTAGGATGGTAGAAGGGAAGGCAGTGAGCAACTTTTAAGACGGCTCTTTGAGCACGCTCAAGTGGAAGAATTATTATTTTTCCTGCTCCACCCCACACTGTTATGCAGTATGTCAATATCGATTGACACAAAGCAGTATAGGTGTTTTTTAATATTGACTTATTCGCCACATGTCTAAGATTTTTAAAAATATAAATTAGTTTTCTAACTCGTGACGCCAATATGTTAATATGAGCCTTATAATTAAGGTTCCTATCCAGTACGACTCCTAGGTAGGTCATAGTATCTACTTTTTCGATATCAGGACAGAAACATGAATTATTCACATTAGTGTCACAAACGTGAGCAATTATGCGATATTGTGGTATATTTACATTGGTTAGCGTAATAGGCATGTATTTTGTTTTCTCGACATTAAGGGTCAAATAATTATTAGATAGCCACGTATTCACGGAGCTAAAACCAGCCTGAGCGTATCTATTAACCTCATCCCATGAATTAGCACTAAATACGAGAGCTGCATCATCTGCATAAATTACAATTTTTTCATGAGATAATTGGAGATTGCACAGATCATTAATAAATGTTAGGAATAATGTAGGGCCCAGTATGCTCCCCTGTGGTACACCGTATTCCACCTCCACATTATCACTCATCCACTCATCAATTTTCACACATTGGAAACGACCAGTTAAATAACTCTAAAAAATCTGGAGTTGAGGACCTCTTACGCCCAGTGCCTCCAATTTCTTAAGTAATAGTGGTTAGGTAGATATATTTACTATATCTCTTCGATCTATAAATTCAATATTTTCTTTTAAAAATATACGCCACCTCCTGAATAATTTTCCCTGTTATACATTGACGCAACGCAATAACCATCTAGATGCAATAAACTTATTTGAGATTGTGTGATCCATGTTTCTGTAAGACATACTTTTAAATTTTCTTTCTTCAACAATAGATTGTAATAAATAAAGCTTATTCTTAACACTACAGATATTTTGGTACAATATGTCATATGTGCTAACAAAATGTACTTTTTGAGGATTTAGTTTTGTAGCTAGGGTATTTAATATAGTATTCATCATAATTCCCCGTGTGGTGACGGAGTAAGAATACAATTCACCACTCCCTATCCTGCCCATGGATGTCGTACAAGACGACTAAGGGATATAATATGCACATAAGATCTGTGCAAGAGAAGGAAAACTCGAAATAAAACCCTATAACAACATGTCTGACCAGCATGGTATAGTAGGTCAAATTCCCTCCCATTGTGGAGGAGGCCGGAGCCCAACAGTGGGACGTATCTGGGCTGCGATGATGATGATGATGATTCATCATAATCAACAATGTAAGTACAAAAACCTAGTGGTACATTATTTCCATCCATCCATTAGTCTATCAACCTCCACTGTCAAACATAAACCTCACGAAATAAATGTATGACACTCATATACGAGGGTTGTGCCATTACTGCCCTGTATAGCAGGCGGGTTGGCGCTAATATTATATGTGTATGTTCTGGTGATAACAGTGTTGCTGCCCTTTCTTCTGGCATATCATCAATCAGTCGTGTCCTACACCGGGAAGAAAAGTAGGTACGGGATTGTGACATATTGTATTGATCATTATAATGGTAAAAGTGTCATCATCATCATCATTATGACAATGTCGCCTCTCACCTGCATGATTAAGCGGCACACCGTGAATACTTTCTTGATAATTAAACAGACAGGGGTAAGAATACCGTAGTCTTCGGCCGTTATCATCAAATTGATGCCTATCAAAATGTTTTTCACAGACACGTTTTTTAGTAATTGTTCTTTGGTGAGTCCTGTGGGCACCAGAAAAGACATCCACAGATTTCGAAGTTTATCATTTCTAGGGAAACAATAAAGTCGGTACGATTCACTTGTTGCATTGCAATTATCAACACAACACTTAATGTGGGACCCCATGGCAAAATTAGCACTTGCAAAATAAAAAATAACGTATGAAAATCAGATTCTTTTTCACAAATCTCAACTCAGCAAAATAACGCGAGGAAATTTATTTTGTCTTGTTCTTGATGCATGGGGGTGGCCGGGGCCATGTAACTTCCCTACATCTCTTCATAGCAATTTTTGCATCCTAACTACTGCCATCTTTGAATAATACCTGAACTACTAAAGACCGTAGTAGTTTATATTAACACCAATAGATAGAGCAATAATAAATTATTGAAATCATTTCTGATACCTAAATAAATTAAATTTACTTATATAATAAATAATTTTAAATTCTTATAAATTAAATATACATAAAATATTTATTATATGATTTGTAAATTAATAATTAACTATGACTTTTCCACCAAAAAGTTTTTTTTTTTGGGTCTTGTTGTCCATACGGATAGGCAAAGGGATCAAAGCCCATGCAGCCAAGTCTGATACAATTTTTCTTTACATATTATTTACTTCTTCATATTGTATAACTTATTTATAGTCATTGTCCGTCAGTAAGTCAAGTCGTTATCATTAATTAGGCGCTGAAAACCTAATTAGATGATTTCTCTGGGAATTACGGTTGAATATGAAAATACACATAAACCACTCTTATATCACATTCACCACACTTCAGCACCTTAATTATATTACATTACATAAAATATCAGCAAAATTATTTAATATAACACTATAAAACACTAAAAAATGAATATAATACAAGAGCTTAACATGACATCTCCAAATTAGCGCCAAAACCCCTCCACCAAAAAGTTGTATACAAAATTTTGGCGGCAATGTTTGACATTTATCATAAAAAAAAATTACAAAGCGTCATTGGACATTTTGTACTGTTACATTGTAAAAATATATTTTAAGTGTGTAAAATAAAAATTGAAACGACACATCTATCGGACCTTGTGATAGATTTCAAAACCGATACACCTTCTTGTGCTTCAACGATTTGGTTATACAACGACTTTTATAATGGCAAGAAAATCGGCCTGTAGGTGCTATTTTGGATGTATCCCCTTTAAAGGTAATGGCTTATATCAACTTTAAATCCGGCAAACTAGTAGTTTTCGTAAAACGATTACTATTCATTATCAATGACTAACAGAAAGCAATAGCAACAGTAGAACATCATCCTCTCAGCCCATACACATCCCACTGTTGGGCCTGGGCCTCCTCCACTAGGGGAAGGAACTTAACCTACTATACCACGCTAGTCAGACGTGTTGGTATAGGGTTTAATTTCAAGTTTTCCTTCTTATTCATCTCTCATCTTCATCATTCGCCATCATCATGTCAGCTCATATAGTCCCACTGTTGGGTTCGATCCTCCTCTTTGATAGGAGGGAAAATAACCAATTGAATCACGTCAGTCAGACGGGTTGATTTTATTTCAAGTTTTCTATCTCTGGCATAGATGTTATATGTATATTTAATCCCTTAGTTGCCTTATAAGACATTCGTAGGTAAGAATGAGATGGTAAATTGTATATATACTATACTAGCACTGTGTGGAAGTGGAATACGACAATTTCACTGTATTAGGTTATTAACGTGCTTTTTGTGTTCGTAGCTTAATATCTGGTAATGTGACAATAAATGAATATTCATCCGTTATAATTCCTCTATAACATGGTTCTATTTAATAAGGTGAGTAATTACATAGTTGTTGCATTAGAACATTCAGTCTCAATGTTAGGTTGTTATAACGAATTTTAGACAAGCCTAAACCCTTAGAATAATAACGTATAGAAGGTAAGTTCACGCACAAAAAGTGAGGCATTTCAATTGGAGCCTAATGGAGCTTACGCCGGAACCGTTCCGTAATGTACAAGTCATTGTACTTCACATACATACGCAACTCAAATGGTGTCACAACGCATTTGAAAAACTTAAAAGGCTTTTAACATTACTTTGAAAAGTATTTCGATGATTTATGTTAATAAAAACAAAATTTGATTTCATAATTTGTATAGTGGTGTGCGTGTGTACGTGTGTAATCGTCTGCCCGCCATTAATATTTTTAGATTCAAATTTTGAAAGTTCGAAGTATTGACACTATCCTTCTATACGTTATTATTCTAAGCCTAAACCTTACTTATATATTATTATTATTATAATACTTCATCATCATCATTTCAGCACACATATGTCCCACTGTTGGGCTCGAGCCTCCTTCATAATAGGAGAAAAATTGATGCTATTATACCATGCTGGTCAGACAGGTTGGTATAGGGTTTTGTTTCGAGTTCCTTCGCTTATAATACTTATTGAAGTGAAACTTCTTTATCGGCGTTGGAAAAAAATTTACAGTCACATTTTTCGGTTACGCGTCACATTTTTCGTTACGCGCCATCTTTTCCTCGTCCCCACCACGGCCGATTCGAAGAAAGAGTTCTTTCTCCAGTGAAGTAGGGATAGCATGTCGTTTAAGCGGACATAAAGGGATAAAGTGATAAAGGCATAAAGTGATAAAGGGATAAAAGGAGTAAGGGATAAAGGCATAGAGGGAAAAAGAGATAAGGTGATAAGGGGATAAAGGGATAAAGTGATAAAGGGATAAGGGGATGAGGGGGTAAGGGGATACAGGGATAAAGTGATAAGGGGGTAATGGGATAAAGGGATACAGAGATAAAGTGATAAAGGGATATTAGGTGATAAGGGGATAAAGGGATAAAGTGATAAAGGGATAAACGGATAAGGTGATAGGGGGATAAGGTGATAGGGGGATAAGGTGATAAAGGGATAAAGGGACAAAGGAACAATGGGACAAAGGGACAAAGGATAAAGAAGTTTCACTTCTGCTATGCGTACTTTGTACACACGTTCATTTTTTTTATACATTATTATATAATTTATAATAACGATAATATTATTATATTATTTATAATCATAATCTTAGCCCATATACCTCCCACTGTGCTTGAACCTCCTTTACTATGAGAGGGAAATAGACCTACTACGTCAGATCGACTTAGTAGTCGATCTGACGTGTTGATTAAGGGTTTTGTTTTGAGTTTTCCTTTTCTTGCATAAACGTTATCTGCATCTTATATCCCTTAGTCGTCTTTTATAACATCCACGAGTAAAATAGGGGGTGTGGATTGTATTCTTACTCCGTTATCACACGGGAATAATTTATAATATACCGTTAGCAACCGTTAGCGGCGTGTTGTTGCCGATATATTCATGGAGGACTTCGAGGAGACGGCCTTATCAAGCTCACCCGTCACACCCAGGTTCTACAAGCGGTACATCATCATCATCTTGCTCTTATCTCAATTACTTGGGGTCGACGCAATATGTCATCTGTTTTGACATATTGCAAAAAGTTTCGGCAATGACTTTTATGACCGGCCGCCTGCCTGACGTCAACCCTCCTTCGGAATGTAATCGTTGACCCAAATGGTACCAGATGGAGTTGGTCCGGGTCAATCTAGGGCTCTTAGTCGTCTTTTACGACACCCACGAGCAAAGCAATGGTTGGTAGTATTCGAAGCCGCTACCACACAGCAAACAAGCGGTAAGTAGATGACACTTTCACAATATTACCCACAGACAACATAACCATATTCCTAAACCATCTTAACTCCATTAAACCAAAAATTCAATTCACTATGGAACTGGAGTCAAATAACTCTTTAGCCTTCTTAGACATTTTGGTTATACGTAACCCTAATAACACCTTGAGTCATACAGTGTATCGTAAGGCAACACATACAGACAGTTACTTGAACAGTGATTCTCATCATCCCCCTTCACAGTTAGCTACCGTGCGTAAATTTTTGTTGCAGAGAGCACGAGGAATCTGTGACGATGAACACCTGGCTGGGGAGCTACAGCATGACAAGCAGGTGCTACGTACAAACAAGCTGCCAGTTCCTCGCCCCCGTCGCAGAGACCGAGTGAAACCACCCACAGTTGAGCGCCTTCCTGCAATACTACCTTATGTCAAAGGAGTCACTGACAAGATTGGCTACATCCTGAAACGCTCTTCCATTAAAACTTATTTTAAGCCACTGAAGAGGATTAGCCAATTCTTACCACCTGTCAAGTGCCAGATCCCTTTACAAGATGCAGGAGTATATAAACTTGACTGTGACTGTGGTCTCTCTTACATTGGACAAACAAAGAGATCCATAAGAACTCGGATCAAAGAACACATAGCCGATGTGAAGCACCGCCGGGACACTAGGTCTGCAGTCTGTGAACATAGTCAGGACCGCGCCCACCATAACATCAGGTTTGATAAACCACAAATCCTCGCAAAAGAACACCGATACCTACCTAGAATGGTACGCGAGGCTATTGAGATTAAAAAGCACAAAAATTTCAATAGAGAGGATGGCTGGGTGTTACCATCAAGCTGGGATCCTGTTATAAACATTATTAAAAAGAAATCCAAAAAGACCACCACAAGACTGCAAGACACCGTGAGCTCATATTGTATAGATTTGACCCACAATAATAATAACTAAAGATAATTTTATAAATTAAAACCTTTTAGTAACATAAAGTAAGCCGCCTTCAAAATTAACTTTAATTTAGCATCATGTTACCTGAGTTGTCTTGCCGGATCTTTCTCAGTGTAACCGTGTTCCGATCCGGTTGTAGTATACTAGATTATTAGTAAGTTTTTAAATATAATTACTATTAATTTTAATGCTTAATTATTACTAACCATAAACAATACAATATTTTCATATAGAATCATTTTCTTCTTACACTGGCAATAAATTTTGTATCAAAATGTGGGTCAATATTTAATAACTAATTTCTGTATCGGGTAGATAATTATAAATTTTCTGCAGTAACGATGACTTGTTGGACGTAAGACATCTTAGTCCACCCGTGATCATGAACGCTGTAAAGTGTTCGAAACGTCGGGTAATCAAAAATCAAATACAAACGCGATAAAAGCCGTAAAGTAGTTTTATTTAAAAACAGATAAAAGCTATGTTACTGTAGATCGGTATGTTAAACATTGTTTATCAAATGCCTTAGAAAGTTTTAAACAGCAGCACTGAAGAAGCAAGATCCTCCTCTACCCTGACAACGCATTTCACCGGACGCCCTATCGAATAATTGCTTACCAAAGGTGTAGAGCAAGTGAATCATGCTATATTATTTTAATATGTAACGGGAAGGAAATAAATATTGTTTTGTTTCTTTGCATATTAAAACTGTTTTATTTCCCATAGCAAATCCTTTAAATATTTTAAAATAATAGTAATTATTTATTTATTGGAATAATGTATGTTAATTGTATGTAAATTCTTTTGTTTTCGATTATTTTTTCCTTAATAGTGTTATGTGTTACAAAGGGTCAAACGACCTTACATTTATTCCGTTTAAATAAATAATTTATATCACACTAAATATGTTACTAAAATACCACTAGAGGTCGCCTTAAAAGCAGCGCCATCTATTGAGCGATTAGTAACACTTTGTTTCGCTATTATTGAAAATAGCGCCATCTCTCAAACCATGTACACAGTTTTCAAATTTAAAACCTCAGTTGCACATCTATCTTATTTTATAGTGAATTATCTATGGTTGTCATTTTGAAATGCGTTATTTTAAAGTAAAGTTAGCAAAGTAAAGTAAAAAATAAAAAGATTGTACTAACTACGTGAATATAGTTATATTGTTTTAATAAAAATATTTGAATATGCTTTACTTAATTGAGTGTGACAAAGAGTAATCTTTGTGTACTGTTGAAGACTTCGAAAGTTCTGCAAGTGATAATGATGATGATAAGGAACCCCTCAGAGTGTCAAAAAAAGAAACACTTGAAGAAAATGACAAGCAGGATGGTCCTCAATCTCAATCCAAAACGGAAAGATGATACAACTTTGAATCTTCAATTGTGGGGCAAAAACTGCGGCGAGCCAGTGAGTATTTGAAAATGATTTTATAAGTAGAGAAAAGAAAACTTCTTAGTTTTTAAGCATTGTAGTTTAAAAAAGTATACTCTTGTTATAAATTAAATAATGTCAATAATAATATAAATTTCAATTACGACAAATATAAAATAATAATTATTAATTTATTTTTTTGTTTTAAATTTAGGTAGTTTTGTTGAAAAACAATATTTACTGCAAAAAAGCGATTTTTGACGATGCAGAAGATTTATCTAGGAAGTCTGCCACATCGCTTTTACGAAGATTGATGGATGGAGTATTTAGACCTGATATTATTTGAAACTTGAACTGCACGTACAGTGGGCGGCCTCCCTCAGCACAAGGAAAAGACAAACAACTTAAGAAAGTTGTACCATTAGATCGACTAGCCAAAAGAGCACTCGTAGGTATACATAAACTTTATTCATTTTATAATTGATTCTATCCATGATATTGATGATGCATTGAAATTGTATTACAGAATATTGTGATGATTATGCTACTAAAAAAGGATGGTCAAAATCCAACCCGAGTGATCTACGTGTAGCTATATGTCACAATGGATCGGTGAGTTGAAAAGAACACACCAGAAAAATCTCAAACGAAACACATAATTCGTTTGGATACACTCTTTTTGATTAACTTGATACAAATACTTAATCTCGCACGACGTTACACGTCAATCTATAATAAATAAGCTCATTAAGCTTTAATAAGATTAATTGAAAAAGATAACAATTTTTAGTACATGTTTAATGGCTGTCATCCATCGAATTTATTGATGATTAAATTTGTGGTTATTATCCATTTCTGATATTTAATATATTTTATCAGTTTATGCTTTTACCACAGACTAAAGTATTATTAAAATTTTGTCATTTGGTTAAGTATTTGATTTCCAAGATGTTTAATCATAAAAAAAGTATTGTTCATTTATGACTGTTATTAGTCATAAAATAGTACTCTTAATGTAAATATGAGTCTTAAGATTATATAATGAATCATGCTTAAGCGTTTGAAAAAAAGTATTAACTTATAATATGCATCTGAGTGACAAGACATGTGTGATTATACTGAAGTTCTGAAAAGTATGTGATCGTTTAAGTTAATTTCTAAGAAATATTTAATGTTTGATGGCTATTAGTCTTCTAATTTCATTTTCTATGGTATTATATTTGTATTTTATTATCTAGCGTTAAATTGTAATCTGGTATAATATATTATAATACAAAAAAGATTGTCATTAGGTATAAGATAATATGTATATATGGGCGCATATCGCCCTCTATCGGCAATATTTGTAAATTGTTGATGTGTGTTATCAATTATAGTTATAAACATGTTTGAAATATTTGCAACTAATATTTAAATAATTATTTGTAGTAACAACACTGCTATTTACCATGCTATGATATTTAAGACACTTTTTGAATGTATTTCTAGAAATCTTTGATTTAATTGTTTAAATATTTATATAATTGATCAAATTAAAATCGATTAGAATTAATGTAATTATTTGTAACCATATTTAGTTGTTTATTTCTAGTTAGAGTGCCGTCTGTTGAACAATATATGAGAACAATATTTCCTTTAATTACATTAATGTAAATTGTGTAAAATTGACTATTTGGAATTATGTTAAATGCATTAGAATATTTATCATTATTATTTAGCTATATTCAGATAGTTAACAATATTGTTTTATTGGTTTGTTATAAAAAGTAATTGTAGTTACTAAGACTAGACCGTTTCATTGTAAAGCGGAGGTTATAAAAACATTGTAAGATTAGAATAGAGGACAGTTTTACTTCATTCACTTCTCCGGCAATAACTTGTAATAAATACAGTGATTACATACTCGGTATTTTACTATCATCGTCCAAATTCCTGGCGCAACGCCGACAGCAGCGGTGGGATCACAGCCCCCAAAACTCTTTAAGATCTATGGATGACCTTCACTATGGAGCAAGTGATGGATCTCCTGACCTCCATTACAAAATACTGCTGCAACAACAGCTGCAAGAGCCGCATTTTCTACGGAGGCTACAATGTAACGGCGGCACCAAAATTTTTATCTACCGCCGTTCAACCCCGACGAGAGATCGCATCGATAATCATCGACATCGGGGGATTGGTGCGCAAATGTTAACGAGACTATCAAGCTTCAACATATAAGCCGCAAGAAGCAAGAATGGAAGCTATTCTTGAACTCGACGGTACGCCAGACACATGGGCGCTTCAATCAATTACATGGCAACAAGTGGAAGATGACGTCGTTAGAACCTTCGGCAAAGAGTTCCGATATGCTGGCTACGTCCAAAGGTGGCGCAGCGGCATCTCTGAACAAGCGGACAGTTACGCAGACTACGTTACAACGGGCCGTTCTGTTCAAACGTTTGAGACGTGAAGCTACGGACTCCGAGGTGATCGACGCCTTAATAACAGGTATTTATCTTGAATTAATAAGATCTGAGCTATTGCGAAACACGCCTAGATTTTGTCTAGGCTCGTGTTTGTTTTGTTAACTTTTCTTTAGACGAAAACTACCGTCTAACAGTAATTGTAACTGTATGAAGGCGACGCCGGGGGTTTCACCGGTGTGCAGGCGGTGAAGAGTTATGTAATGACTATTGACGCCAAAAAGTACTGATGTGTTGAGAGAAACTGGTTTATTTAGATAACTAGCAACCCACCATCGCTTCGCCTCTGTTTTAGTCGTTTTACTCGCGTAGTTCCCGTTCCCGTGGGAATACCGGGCGTAAAATATAGCCTAATTTACGCCTTGATATTATAGCTTTCCATTGGTGAAAGAATTTTTGAAATCGGTCCAGCCGTTTTGAAGATTACCCGGAACAAACAGACAGACGGACGGACAGGCAGACAGACAAAATTTTTTTTAAACTATATTTTGGGTATAGGTGTTGTGCAGGTGACCGCGTCAGCGTGAAAAAAGCCATTTTGACATTACAGACACTCCATTTCTATTTATTGGTATAGATATTGACTAACAATAATAGTAAACAGCACGGGACAATGATAAGGCCCGTATTTGGCACCTTTCGTGACGTAAAAGGCGCTCAAGTCCCGGTGACGTGAGCGCTGCAGCGAGCGAGAACCTCTACCCGCGCGACCAATTACCCCACGCGCCAGTTACCCCGCGCGCACTTGCATAGCAACAATAGAATGCCTACTACATATTTACATTTATTAAATAGTTCTTATTTTGGATAATTCGCGTCGCTTACACTGTCTAGTAATTGTGTTAACTGTAATAACCTAGGACCTTTTTGTGATGCAAATAGAAGCGTCTACTTATCACGCTTGCAGAGTCCTTGATTTATAACTTTCATAACCCCTTTAATACGACGAAGTTTTTAGTACCGTTTTTGTTATAGAAAATACCATAGTGAAAATAATTATTTCGATAAATATATAATTTTGATAATATCGATTTAAATCGATAAAATTTATGGTTAACTAACAATCGGACTATTATTTTTTACTTCTAGAGATCGCATTATCACAAGGTAAAGTTTTCAATAGCTTATTCCATATTGGTGTTGATTGTTCTCCGATCCGAAATAAGTTTACTGGTTCGATTCCGGGCAAACGCCAGATCGTTGATGTTGCTTGTATTATAACCAAAGTTAGTTTCCATGACGTGTCGAGGTAGAATTGGTTATGACATTATTAGTGCTGTTTGGTATTACCGTAAGTCTTAAAGAGGGTATATATAGAAAACTGTAACTGCTTATAAATGAACCCTCCATGCAATCTATAACTTTGATTTTAACTTCAATCTAAACGACTCAATATTGTTTTAAGTTACATGATGGTCTCAAGCTTTAAATCTAGTTTCATACTCTGCAACTGTGTATCGCAAATAAAGGCCAGTGCGTTAACAATAAAACTAAATGGCTGATTAAATAGTTCAACGCAGACCCTATAGATTATCACCTCTATAACGCTATGAAAATGAGATAAACTGCCTTCACTTTAAATATCACTAAATGCTCAAAAGTCCTCGCGTAGTTCAGTATGCGAACCATGTGCGTTGAAATAAATACCGCTCGTGAGCTGAAGACGCTAGACTTCGTATAAAGCTATTAAGCATTTCCGTCACTTCTTAGGTGGTCAATTATTTAAAGTGGTAACTGATTATGTTGTAACTGAAATTCACTTAAGGTTTCAAGGCAAGGCAGAAAGAGCACACTCCAGGAGTGCATAACTGGTAGCATTTCTTTAAAATTTTTAGTTTAAAGTAGAATATCGAAAGGGTGACTGCTTAATTAATACAGATTATAGTTCTTAATCTGTGTTAAGTAAACCATATGCTCTAAAACGTAGTAATTGTTTATCTCGTCGTAAATTCATCCACTCTTGACCATACTTGGCTTCATGTAGGGCAGAAGAGTGATCCTTCAATAAAGGAGATAGACTCTGGCAGTAGTCTATACTTTATGTCATTTAACAAGATATTGCTGAGCTATAATGTTTAAATAGTATCGTTTCACGTAATTACCGTTAGAAACTCGTGTTACGATCACACTGCACTGCACAGATGACGTAGTGGTTAAGATATCGTACCAGTGTCGCGGGTTCGAATCACGCGCAGGACAGCTCTGTGCGATCCATAAATTTTTGTTCTGAATTTGGATCTAATTAATTTGTTTCCATTAATGTGTTTATTACCTCCACCGCAATATAAGGACTACTGCGAGACTACCACAACTTTTGTTGCGAAAAAGTACTGGCTAAAATCGGCGAACAATATTGGTACCCGAATATGTTCGAAAATTTGTGAAGAATTGTGTTAGCTAACATTCGTAAAGCTGAAATCGGGCGTAAAACAATAGACTTCCAATCTATAAAATTGCAATATAATTTTCATACTATGTTCGCTGACATTACAGGCTACATTCATAGCAGACGTCATCAGCCAGAATACGCATTTGTCTTTATAGTAGTTTACACTAACTAAAGACGTCACAATCGGCTATGAGGTCTTTTGTGAAGTTGTAACTATATTTGTAACTCGTCTCTTCTTATAATAATGAATAAATACGGTATTGAATATACCTTGTGGCTAAGGGAACTAGTAGAGCAAATGGTTAAGTGAGACTAGTTGTGAAAATTATCAAAGATATTAATGTCCGTAGTTGAGCTTGAAAACCATGCCACAGTGCTATTCACGATTTCCAGTTGGCTATAAACTATGCAATATTTATTACTGGGAGTATTGTTCAGCAAAAATATTAACCGCTGTTTTATCGAGATGTTGCAGGTAGAGGACGACGAACGGACAAAAGATTAAGCGTCTGTAAGAAAAGGATGGACGAGCGATAGAGTTAATTGATTTGACAAATGTAAAGCCAAAATAAATGTATTTTTTGGCAATTTTGTTTTCGTGCATGGTCATGATCGACGCACTCTCTTCGAGGGTCCCATGGCACTTTAGGAGGTATTGCCTAATGACAGATATATATTGAAGCATAATTATCGCCGCGGATGTGGTGTAAGTATCGCTAGCCATGACTTTTTATGACAAGCGCCTGTTGCAAAAACTGTTTTTTTTTTTATCAAAGTAATGCCGTATGGGCGGGTGAATACTAATTTGGAAACATGCTTTTTATTTTTCCTATCCGAAACATCCTTCCTAAAGCGCTAACTGGCCACTATGCGTATCCTTAAACCTGGTCTTGTGTTGGCTAGATCCCAGGATGGGTGATGCCTTGTGGTTGGCTAGATCCCTTGGTGGGTGATGCCTTGTGGTTGGCTAGATCCCTTGGTGGGTGATGCCTTGTGGTTGGCTAGATCCCTTGGTGGGTGATGCCTTGCAAATGCTTTTTCTATCCAAAACATCCTTCCTAAAGCGCTGGCTGGCCATCATGCGTATCCTTAAACCTGGTCTTGTTGGCTAGATCCCGTGGTGGGTGATGCCTTGTGGTTGGCTAGATCCCTTGGTGGGTGACGCCTTAACAGCGCAAGGGACGCGCTGGAGTCAGTATGGCCGTATGGGCGCATATCGCCCTCTATCGGCAATATTTGTAAATTGTTGATGTGTGTTATCAATTATAGTTATAAACATGTTTGAAATATTTGCAACTAATATTTAAATAATTATTTGTAGTAACAACACTGCTATTTACCATGCTATGATATTTAAGACACTTTTTGAATGTATTTCTAGAAATCTTTGATTTAATTGTTTAAATATTTATATAATTGATCAAATTAAAATCGATTAGAATTAATGTAATTATTTGTAACCATATTTAGTTGTTTTTACATAATAAAGATTGTAATTTATTTCTAGTTAGAGCGCCGTCTGTTGAACAATATATGAGAACAATATTTCCTTTAATTACATTAATGCAAATTGTGTAAAATTGACTATTTGGAATTATGTTAAATGCATTAGAATATTTATCATTATTATTTAGCTATATTCAGATAGTTAACAATATTGTTTTATTGGTTTGTTATAAAAAGTAATTGTAGTTACTAAGACTAGACCGTTTCATTGTAAAGCGGAGGTTATAAAAACATTGTAAGATTAGAATAGAGGACAGTTTTACTTCACTCACTTCTCCGGCAATAACTTGTAATAAATACAGTGATTACATACTCGGTATTTTACTATCATCGTCCAAATTCCTGGCGCAACGCCGACATATATTACGTAATTAAAATGTTAAATTATCAATATTTAAAAAGTGAGTATCAGTACTATACTCGTTCCAACCATTTATTTTACTTTTGGCAGGTCGAATTCTGATCAATTAGTGTTGTACCAATGTATTACGGATACTATGTTTTGTAATAATCGATTTTAGTCAGGAAGAACTTTTAATCGATTTAACACGGATATTTTATTTTTGCTTAAATACATATTTCATATTATTTAAAAACTTCACTTCTGTAAATATATTTGTTATTTGGGCACATTAATTTTTGCATACCCACTAATTCAGTCCTCCCAAAATATTTTACTTTGTACTTTGAAAAATAAAAAATAACTACTTTATGAAGCATTTTTCCATTAAGCGGGGTCCGCTGCTCCAAACTTTACTTAGAGACAATGGCGCCCTCGTCTGCGGTAGTAAATCACTAATTTTCCCATCCAGCCTACCCCTTTTTTTTTAAGCCGAATTGGCAACACTGAACGGCGCGCCGGCGACGCCATTTTGTTGTGTTGTCTGTCACTCGCAACAAGACTCCCGTGCTAGTCACCTTTCTGTTCGCTGAGTGCTCTTTCATATTTTTCATACGCTGTGTTGAGTATTTATATTCCACCGTATTGATTTCATTGTTCTTACTTTGATTGAGTTGAGCGTATCGTTCCTCCCAGTAAGATTTTACTTGCAAAATGCCGAAAGGTATGGTGCTTAAGGGTGTAGATCGTGAAAATCACCGAAAAGAGTGTTACGATTTTTCATATTTAACCTATTTACATATGATTGATATCAATGATAATTTGTATATATTACAATCAAAGACCAATAAGTATGTTCATGCTTATATTAAACTCTTAAACCTAATAGTTGTTATATAATAAACGTCAACAAACGCACAAAATTGAGTAAAAATGCAAAAACATGACTTCGTATTTTTCAGATTTAACCCCATAAATCAACACAAATTGATAAAAAGAAACACTTTTTGAACACTGAAGAAACCAATAAGTATAGCTGTATACTTCCTTTTATACCTTTACAAACAAAGACTTCCTCTTTTAAAGCCCTAAAATCTAGATATAAATTTTTCATACACAAATGTATGGGATAACGCGTTCGTTTCGTGCAATCTCGGTGGTCGGCAGTTCCTTTCTGTAAGTGAACGCGACACCACGCTTGTCGGCTGCAGACAGCAGAATTACGTATTGTGAATTTGTGTTTTTTGTAAAAAACTGTAAGTATAACATTTTTATAATTAATTTATTTTCAGTTAGTAGAAAGTATCGATATAATGAATGTCTGAAAGAAAACCATGATGGAACTAGATATAAATCGTAAAAAATACAATATCTACACTAATAGGTATTATAAAGAGGAAAGATTTGGATTTTTGTATGTAACGAATAAACTCAAAAAGTACTGGACCGATTTTAATAATTCTTTTATCATTCGAAAGCTACATTATCACTGAGTAACATAGGCTATTTTTTTCGCAGGACTGATTGAATTTGAGTGTCATGCCAGGGAAAAGAAAGTTTTGTACGCATTATAAAAATATGAAAGCCAAAAGATCTCGGAATAAAATGTAAGTTCCTCCCTACTTATTTATTATCGCATTTGAACAGGGTACATTACAAAGCTAATACAATATGTCATATGATTTAGATCGCCCGATTCAGACATATACCTACAATAACATGTAAATATTGGTTTGTATTATCTATATCTATACTGATAAATAAAATTGAAGTATCTGTATGTAATATCAAAATAATAGGATTTAAAAAAAAAAAAGGCGATACGGAGTTCGCCGGGTCGGCTAGTATTGTCTAAATATCAAATTGTGGAAGTAGGTAGACGACAGCGCAACTATGTCGACATACCTATACCGCCAAACAGACGCGAGACGCCTAGCGTCTGGCTTAGGGTTGTACAAAATAAATAAAAAGTGGATAATATTGATGAATAATATTTCCAGTATTGAAAATAAAGAAAACCTTGGGGCCGAGACTCTGAGCAACAATGCTACGCGCTGTATAGAGGTAAGTTGTTATACGTAATTCTTGTAGACTTGTTACATAAATAAACAAACTACTTAGTTAGTGATGGGCGAAGACAAAATCTCAATACCTACCTATAGATTTTTTCTTGCATTATTTATTATTTTCATCGAGAGACAAACACCTTAGTACCGAAATACTTCTCAATTACTTTCTCAAAAGAAAATTTACGTTCAAATAGGTGACGTCATAAAAAAACAATACCTAATGCGTAAAGAAATTATAATTTCTATTCATCAGGAACCTAATATTGTATTAATTCTTTTGCATTTTTTTAAATTTTTAATTATTTTTTATAAAAAAAATCAAGCCATTATCTTTCTTTACAGGAACTAGTTATTGAAAACGACCAAGAGGGAAAGGTGGATGAAATGGAAGTTGGGCGTAGAGTTGTAGACGTTTCTTTTTTTTTTAAAGCTCTTCAGGCCATAGGGGACCACGGTCCAATGGATTGTAAGTTAAGTTACCTCAGTATAATAGGTGAAGTAAAAGTTGGTCTGGACTCAAAACTCATCATGAAATGTAGTATGTGTAGTATGAAATTTACTGTGTGTTTGATTGAAAAGAAAGAAGATAGAATGGAAGTGAATCATCAAATTGTACCTGGTATCATATCATCTGGTGGGAGCTACTATCAGTTAAAAACATTAACTGCCGCAGTAGCCCTACGTTATGGTCTTCAACTGTACGTTTCCAGCGATCATTTCTCCCACGTACGTGCAAGCTCTGGAATGAACTACCTGCTGCTGTGTTTCCCGAGCGCTATGACATGTCCTTCTTTAAACGAGGTTTAAGAAGAGTATTTCCTTCACGGTAGGCAGCGGCCTGGCTGTGCCCCTGGTATTGCAAAGGTCCATGTGCAGCAGTTTCACTTACCATCAGGTGTGCTGCTTGCTCGTTTGCCACCGTTGGCAATAAAAAAAAAAAAAAAAAAGATGAAATTAGTTAGGTTTTATTACGATTGCCTACTTCCAGAATTAGTTGATCCTCGGCAGTCACGAAGCATGCCCATTCGTGACGCGCCCAGTATCATAGAGGCTATGAAAGAGAGGAAAGAAAGAGCTTTACGTGTTATGAAAGGGAAGAACGCCTAATGATTTTGAAAGATACAGGTAACTTAACTACCCAGCCAGTCGATTCACGTAAACACGCCAGTCCAAAAGTCGTTTTAACTTAGGAACTTAGAAATCGCCTTTTGGTTTTCTGTTTTAAACGCACTTACTTATCTAGTCTTGGATTGTCATAAATCTTCCAATAGCTCAATTACTATACAATTTCTGAGTTACCTGGTGTAAAGAATCATAAAAATTGGTTCAAAAATACAGCGAATTGAGAATTCTCCTTTTTTTAAGTCGGTTAAAAGGGCTAAATTTGCAAAAAACGAAGTGACGTCACTGCGCTACGGTTTTTATTACTTACGTGAATCGGGCAGCTGGTAACGTTTTCATTCTGATAGGTTTTGTGATAGCCATTGATTTTATCATCAAATTAGCAGAAATCAGAACTTGATCCGTAATCGAATGAAAAAACATTAGAATTTTGAACTCATATTTCGTTATTGTTTAATTACATACTTTTAATTAGTATATTAATAATTTACAAACTTTAATAATTAATAATTACTAACCATAAACAATATAATTTTTTCATATAGATTCATTTTCTTCTTACACTGGCAATAAATTTGTACTAAAATGTGGGTAACAATTTAATAAATTTATAACTGTTTTCTGTATCGGGTAGATAATTGTAAATGTCTGTAATAACGATTACTTGTTGGACGTGAGACACCTTAGTCCGCCCTTGACCATGAATGCTGCAAAGTGTTCGAAACGTCGGGCAATCATAAATCAAATACAAACGCGATATAATCCGTAAAAGTAGTTTTATTTACAAACTTCTGTTAAAATTAGTAAATAAATGAATTATTTACTAATTTTTGTAGGTACAACCCTAGCACGCTTTTGAGATAGCGATTAATGGCGACTCATATTTGTTATTGTGTAGTAAATAAATCATTTTTATACTTGTGTTTCATTTATTGACATTTTTTTAAAACCCTAGGATTTTTTTTAGATATCGACGAGGTGATCGTAAACAAAAAGTAAGTATTTGAGTTTACGCAATAGGCACATTTCCTTGCGTAGAGATAAACACACTTCCTACTGAATTTGCAATTATTTTGATGAATGAATATTTTACGAATTAGAATAAATTTTGGTAGTGAAATTACAAATAAATACATAGTTGGAATTTTAGGTAAGTAGAATACAAAAATGTCAGTCCGGACCTGCTCTTGATTGTATATTATATTATAAACTAGTAACCCGCCCTCGCTATCTTCGCTATCTTCGGCAATATTCACTTAAATTACATACTATAAAAAGCATATTGATCTATAATAAATGCACAATTTATTTAAGGTACTTAATTGGATAAGGATTAATGCTGTATTGTATAAAATCACTTAGTAAATAATTATTTTTTAGTAGAGGATAAAAAATGGTTATGGTGGATTATCCCTAAGAGATAGACATATGCCATCGTGGACTTTTTTGTTGAACTTTTTAAGATGGATAATACTGTAGTACATTATTTTGGTCTATCTCATAGGGTTCAGCCAACGTTTGCAATATAAGCGCAAAAAAACGTGCTTATTTACGACATCACATTAGAAACCTCTAAATTAATCAGCGTTTCTCTACTATATTATGCATGTATTATACATATAAACCTTCCTTAAGAATCATTCTATTTATTAAAAAAAAACTGCATCAAAATCCGTTGCGTAGTTTTAAAGATCTAAGCATACATAGGGACAGACAGACGGCGGATAGCGACTTTGTTTTATACTATGTAATGTAATGATAGAAAAACATAAAAATTGTGTCTCAACTACTCTTATTAATCTATTAAAAAGAATCAACAGCTAGTTTCCAAAAATTCAACGTTATTGTTATGCTGTAAATATTCAAGTTCAATAACAATTTCTCAACGTGGAACGTTTGTTGCAAAACATTTTGAAAATCGCGCTCTCTAGGTCATTCATCCGCCCCGTCGGATGTTACATTAAACTTTGGCGCTGCGGTCGCTCGAAATCGAGAACTCAGGCCAACAATCTACACCCTTAAAGGACAATCCAGAGAGTTAGTGCTGCGGCTTCGTGAATTTTTTGAAAAGGAAAGCCGCAATGGCGGATTCCTTATACCAGTAACCCAAGTTAGAGACCGTGTTGCAGCAGCATTAGGTATTAGTGCTCCAACGGTGGCGAAAATCACTAAAGAAGCCTATGGTAGTAGTGGTATTGAACAGAACAAGCTATCTACGCCTAAGCAAAAACGTCAGCCCCGTAAAGTGACAGCAATTGACAGTTTTGATACTGATGCTATTCGTCGTCATATATACAATTATTACACAAGCAAAGAGATACCTACTTTGAAAAAATTAGTAGCGTCTCTACGAAATTGTGGCTTGTTTCGTGGTCAAAAATCTTCTTTGTCAAAGGTGCTGCACCAAATCGGGTTCTTGTATAAGAAATCCGACAAAAAATTTTTAATGGAACGTCGTGATATAGCCTTGTCTCGCTGTGAATTTTTAAGACGAGCGAAGAAAATAGAAGACTGGTCGAATGTCGTTTTCACAGATGAAACTTGGCTCAATGCCAATCATTCCATACCAAAAGGTTGGACTGACGATACTGCTGCTTCTACTTCTGCAGTGCCAATGGGGAAAGGTGAACGCCTCATCATTTGCCATGCGGGAACTACAAAGGGATTTGTACCAGACGCTCTGTTAGCGTTCAAATAAAAAAAAACAGGAGACTATCATGAGGAGATGAATGCGGACGTGTATGAAAAGTGGTTCAGAGAAATGCTTACATCACTTGAAGAGCCATCAACAATATTTATTGATAATGCACCCTATCACTCTCGCCAAATTAATAAAATGCCAACACAGGCCAACAAAAAACACGAGATTATAAACTGGCTTCGTGATAATGGGGAAGATGTGGACGAATCCCTACTAAAAGTAGAATTACTTAAAATATTAAAAAGTAAAAAGCAGCCAAAACGATATGTCATCGACGAAATGGCAGCAGAATATGGGCATGTTGTAATCAGAATTCCTCCGTACCACTGTCAATATAATCCAATTGAAATGATCTGGGCACAAGTCAAAGGACACGCCGCAAGAAACAATACAACTCCTCCTTTCACAGCAAATAAAATGCTTGAACTTTTAAAAAACGCATGTGCTAGTGTGACGCCTGAAAACTGGGCGAGTGTCGTCAACAAGACAAAAAATATAATATTCTCTGATTGGGATCGGGAAATTGAATTTGACAACATACCTACACAAGAGTTAATAATAAACACTGCAGATGATTCACGCGACGATTCGAGTTCGTATGAAGAATCCGACGATTCGTTATAATAAAATAATATTAAAATATTTTGGTTGTTTTATTTCATGTTATAGGTATGATGAGAAGATTTTTATATCTCCCTGATACAATTTTAACGTGTTGTCTATTACAACAATTCAAAACTCAGTTGTCAACTGACTTAACTGCAAATAAGTGTAATCGATTATTTGCGATTCATTAGTTTGCACCGAATACTTTTGATACTGTCACTAGATGCGATAGAACGTAACTTTTTTTATAACGGAAATGAATTATCACTTAAATTTTATGAATAGAGCTATTTACGGCATATTAATGTATTTAGTGGGTAATAATTAAGATATATAAATATTATTGGGCAGTTTATATATTTCTCTGTTCACTCGTTTCAAAGTTAATAATTGCGTATAATGAAACAGTTACGTCCTAAAGCATGTGTTAAAAGTAAAATAAATGGTTGGAACGAGTATAGTAGTATTAATACCAATTGGTACATTAGTACAAAAAAGTCATGTGTATGCATAAGTTTTTCTTAAGAAATTCAGTTTAATTTAATTTATAAAGTTTAATTTAGATATAAAAAAGGCGATTATTAGTAACAATACTTAAAATTGTAATGGCATAAAAGTATTATAATAGAAGACCTATGATTACCTACTGTATTATCAGAAATACTTGCAATATAATTCTTTGTGAAGCAATACATTAACATATTTAATAATTAGAAATGTGAAAATAAGTGCTGCATATATGCAAAATAAAGAGGATATGATTTAAATTAGACTTTTTTTTGAATACCAGCAACCCTGACGGAATAGATTTCTGCATATTTATTCCTAATTATATCAAAATATATATATTTATAACTTTATATAATTATATATAAAGTTATAAATATATATGTATAATATGTATGCAATTCTATATAGTCATATATAGTTATATATGGTATTATACATAGTTATATCTAATTATATATAACTTTTTTTACCTGGGCGTGCAAATTATTAACAAAATTATAATCAGTAACACATCTAACTTAACTATTTACAAATACACAGTGAAATCTACAGATATATATTTGCAAGGAAAAAGTTAGGGAACTTTCAACTATTTTACGAAATTAAACAAACGGCTATGACGTGAACCACAGGTAGGTAGTGACGTCAGAGATAGACGTTCGGATACATGTACCATTATGAAATATGGAGGATAGAGGTACCTCTACCCTCCATATTATGAAATTAAAACGTTTAGTTTATATCCAGATTTAATATTCGTTGCAAGACAATATTACGATTAAAAATAAATGCTTTGATTATAATGTATGTGTTTGTCTAATATTACTATTTCCATTTGAATCATAATGACATCATTAATAAAATATATCTTCTATCAAAATGTGAATATCCAATCTAATGAACACGACAGGCAAATAGAAAACAGTTATCAGAACAAAACAGTTTTTATCTCTTTCTTAAAAATATAAATTGCTTATGCTAGAATAGAGAAAAGCATGTTCCGTACTTTTATTCTTTCTAACAAAGGAACTGCGTAAAGTAGAATAGAGAAAAGCATGTTCCATACTTTTATTCATTCTAACAAAGGACCTGCGTAAACTAGAATAGAGAAAAGCATGTTCCGTACTTTTATTCTTTCTAACAAAGGACCTGCGTAAACTAGAATAGAGAAAAGCATGTTCCGTACTTTTATTCTTTCTAACAAGGGACCTGCGTAAACTAGAATAGAGAAAAGCATGTTCCGTACTTTTATTCTTTCTAACAAAGGACCTGCGTAAACTAGAATAGAGAAAAGCATGTTCCGTACTTTTATTCTTTCTAACAAGGGACCTGCATAAACTAGAATAGAGAAAACATGTTCCGTACTTTTATTCTTTCTAACAAAGGACCTGCGTAAACTAGAATAGAGAAAAGCATGTACCACGTTATGTACAGATCGGGTGGGCTGTTGTGGAACAAAACAGCTTCTCTGATTAATAGACAACAGTTCCATGCTATTATATTTGAAAACCTGATAACTGTTTCAATATACACGCCTCACTCCTATCGCCTATATATGTTTCACATCAATATTAATCTTTGTCGATGTTTTTAATAATTTGTCAATTGATACAAGTTAAAATATATACATATACTCATGTCTCTTGCCCATAGGGGCAGGCAGCGACCACTTCCCTCCACTTCGAACCAAACATCGAACTTTTTCGTTAGTCAGACGTATTGTTATAGGATTTTGTTTCGAACTTTCTACCTCTGAATAGATGTTATCTTATATCTTTAAACGAGCAATTCTTGTATATATATATATATATATATATATATATATATATATATATATATATATATATATATATATATTCAGGATCTCGGAAACGGCTTCAACGATTTTGTTGAAACTTGGCATACTAGAGGATTCGGGTCCAAAAAATCGATCTAGCTAGGTTTTATTTATAGAAAATATTGTTTTGTCCGTGTTTTTAGCATAATAAACAATAACATTAAATTTTAAAAGAATATGAATTCAAATTTCGATGTCAACGTCATGAGACACGATAGCTCAGATGGGAAGGTGACAGGTTTTATTTTGGTATTTTTTCAATCAAACAGCGTCGGTTCGAATCTCGGTGTTATTATTATTGTCTTTTTGTAATTTTTTATATGTTTTTCATTATTTATTTTTTATTTTTAGTAATATATATCTAAATAAATTCGATAAAAATATGCCGAGCGAAGCTCGGTCAACCAGATATTCTACATATTATATCTCTTATCCCTATTTTCGACACCCACGGTTAAGCAAGAACCGTAACGGAGCGGTGGTGTGTAGTACTTAGTTGGAAAGGGCAATTGAGAGATAGTATCAAAAAAGTAGGGTTAAGTGGGGAACAGTATAACAGGGGGCACAGTATAACAGGGGGCACAGTGTAACATGAGGAATATCTTTGTCTCTTTCTTATTTATCTATGGCAGTGGTTCTCAAACTTTTTAAATGACGAAACCCTTTTGGGAAGCAAAATACTTGATGGAACCCTACAATAAAACAATTATTTTTATAAGTGTATTCTATATTAATCAGCATAATAAAAGTACAATGTATCAGTTACTAATTATTATTTACTTCACCACTTGGTAAGGACAATAATAGAAAACATTAAAAAAGAAAAAATCTAACTAGTGGGAGGTATGAAACTGTTTTTTATTTTTCATCAATTGCTTGATATCAGGTTTGATGGAAGAAAGTTGGAGTCTCATATCAGCTTCGGCGTCCAGTCTATTGCGATATTTTGTTTTCGTGGCTGCGTAGGTAGAGAATCCTGTTTCGCACAAATATGTACTTGGGAACGGGAGAAGAATATCCAGAGCCATTTGGCCAAGCATTGCATATTCATCTTGGATTCTGCACCAAAAATCATTAAGAGGCGTCGTTTTGAACAATGACTCCATACTTGTGTCTGATGACATTTCTAAAAGAGATTCATATATCTCATTTGACATGTTTTCAGGCTTTTCCAAGTTGGGTAAAAAGGATTATGAATCCAGGAGTTCACTTTAATTTTTGTATTGTGTTCTTCGGGAAAATACTTTTCAAAAGATGCGCGCATCGAACTGAGATATTGGACCAATTCTTCAAACACATTATCTTCAAACATTTCTGAGTCGTTTTCGCTAACAAACTCACTGAGTAACGTAAAACTTTCTATTTCTTTCTTACCAATGCAAATGATCCAAAAATCTAATTTTCTTTTAAAAGCAGTTATTTTATTATAGGCCTGAAACACTGTTGTCTGTTTACCTTGCAACGATAAATTTAATTCGTTAAGTTTTTGAAAGATATCCGCCATAAAAGACAATCGGAACAACCAAGTTTTATCATACAAACGGTCCTTCAAATTAAAAGAAGTATCTGCTGAAAGAAACATTTGTAACTCGGCTCTAAGTTCAAATAGCCTTGTTAAAGTTTTTCCCCGAGACAGCCATCGCACTTCTGTATGGAGCAGCAGTGTTTTATGTTTGCTGCCATAATCTTCACACAATAATGAGAACAATCGGGATTGTAGTGGTCGTGATTTGATAAAATTAATTATTTTTACCGCTTCATCCATAACTAATTTTAGATTAGACGGCATTTGCTTCATCGCAAGTGCTTGTCTATGCAGAATACAATGACTGGAACTACAATTAGGCGCTTTATTTTTCATTCGTGACACTGCTCCTGCTGTTTTACCTGTCATCGCCTTGGCCCCATCTGTACAAATGTCAATGCAATTGTTCCAACTGAGATTATGTTCTTCAAAAAATATATTTATTTTATTAAAAATTTCTTCCCCGGTAGTGTTTGTAAGCAGCGATGAACACATAAGCATGTCTTCTTCAAAAGAACTTTTATATGGATATCTCACAATAACCAGCAGGATAGCCAAACCAGCGACATCAGTCGACTCGTCCATTTGCAAAGCGAATCGTGTATTTTGTAGACGTGTAACTAGTTCTTGTTTGACGTAGCTTGCCAGATCATGGATTCGTCGTGAAACAGTATCGTTTGATAGCGGAACAGTAGAAAGATGCTTTGCAGATTTTTCATCAAGCATACATTATGTCTAATACACATGGTTTTATTAATTTCTCAGCGATAGTGTGCGCTTCACCTGCTTGTGCAATGCGATAGCTAACTAAGTATGATGCCTCCGTGGCCTTTTCGTTGGTAGTTTGTGTTACATGCATCATATTTTTTTGACTTTCTAACAACTGATCTTTTTTGCGAACAAAAAATTCTTTATTCTTGTCTTTAGTCTCGGGGTGTACGGTTTCTAAATGTCGACGCAATTTGGCAGGTGCCATGGAACTATTAGGAAGCAGTTTACTACAGAGCATGCAGAGAGGTGAGCCGTTGGAATCAACAAATCCGAAACTGATATAAGATTCATCATACTTCCTTTTTTTCGTCTTTGAAACCGTCGAGCTTGACGTCGTGGCACTCGTGGCATCATCTTCTGGATCGGTGATTGCTAAATTCTCCGCGCGCATTGCTTTTGAACATTCAGCGTCATTAGAAGATGTTGTTGGAACACGTTTAACACCTTTAAGCCAACGTTCCATTCTTCTTTATTTATAATGTTACAAGTCAGGATAGTGGGGTTCAAATAATGCACAATCGTTACTGCGTATAAGAGACTAAATTTAGAACCTACAGGGAAGAAATGTATAAAACTGAGACAACAGAATACAGCAGGCAGTAAAACAATGAACACTAGTTTCTCGCTAGCGAGCTTGTAAGTAGGTAGTAACTTATCGCTCCGAACGCTAATCATCAACTGACGACGCCAACGCGCGATCGCCGCTTTTATACTTAGTCCTAGACTTGATCTCAAATATTCTCGAAAATACTCGAGTCGACCTTTGATAAACAAAAAGCAAAAATAAAAACAGAAATTTAAAAATAGCGTTGTAAACAATATCGACTTTATCCTTTGAAGTTAGAGACGAAAGTCGCTAGTTGACAACTATAGCGTCTAATTCAGAGGCGGCTTTTATCAAAGAGACTGAGCGCTTACAAGTATACTACCCGCTCGTTTTAAGTTTGCCGCTGGCGATAGGTGATGAGTGTATGACGTTCGAAATTTTTTATTTAATTGTAACAATAAAAATTGTGTACGTTAGATATTTGGGTAAAACTATGACACATTATAAGTTTTGTTGTCACGTGGGGGAGGGTACGCGCATTCCACAGACCGGCAAACTTAGAGCGAACGCGTTGTACAAGTATAAAATTGTTGAGACCAAACTTATGAGATATTGTACCAGCTAATGTAACACAAGCTTATACAAATACAAATAAATAAATAAATAACATTCATAGCGTTTTGTCTCCGCGCGGCCGCGGAGTCCGCACAGCCGCGGAGCAACCAGAGAGAGGTGTTTTGATTTTTTTATTTCTAAATTCTTGCGGAACCCCGACAGAGGTATCACGGAACCCTAGGGTTCCGCGGAACACACTTAGAGTATAGCTGATCTATGGTATATCTGGACGTGATTTATTAGTTCCATGCGCCGCCATCGCAAACAGCTGTCATCAAATGTCAAATTGCTGGGTAAACGGATTAGTGCTTGAATTTATGTTTTTTGCGAAAAAAATGTGTGTCTTAACTAGTGAAGTTTTATTGTTGTTGATAAACTATTAACTACTGCTTAGTAAATATGTTGCTTTTATCTTAAATTAATAGGTGTTTTAAAGAATAAATGCAGTTTATTGCTATTTCTACTCTATAAATCTTAAGAAATGTTTGTTTGGAGTAGTAAGGATATGGGGTACAATGTAACAGGGCACAGTGTAACATGTTGTAGTGTGCCCCATTTGATTTTTTTTTATTCTAGGTGTGTTATATCAATAATGGTGTGAAATCGGCAAAGAAATACGGGTATTGGCTTACACGATGCTAATAATATGAAAGAAGCAATAGAGTTGGTTGAAAAAGGAATACCCTTGAGCAAAGCAGTTGAGTAAAAAAACGTGAATTACGACACTTTATAACGTTATGTTAAAAAAAGAAAGGTCTGTTCAGCCGAGGAGTTACTTTCCTCATCCCAGATCTGCGATTGACGCCGAATTATACGGTTAATAAAGTATTTTCTAATGCTCAAGAACAACGCTAAAACAATATCTTATAACATATTCAAAAATGTGTTGCGATTGAAACCAGAAAACTAGCTTATGAAATGGTTAAGAGGATGCGAGAACATGGCACAGCATACGCTCGAGGTTTGTGCCGCTTGGACAGAGCAACGTCGTGAACTCGTCACAATCCTCGGTGCCAACCTGACGCTGGCGACTATCGCCAGGGTGATGCGCCAGCGTCAGGAACTGGGACGCGGTCGAAGCCTTCTGCGAGACGCAGGCGCGAGTACCTTCACCTGATGCCGCCCTAGCTGAGGTCGAGTGTGACTGGACCGGGGAGTTAATTCGTCACCCGCCCAGAGACCGACCGCGCGGGGAAAGACCGACTTCCTCTCCGAGGGGTGGGACCTCGGTCGAGGAGAGTGTACTCCTCATGTGGTATTCCGTCGAGCCGATCACTGACAACAAGTCACCTCACAGCAAGTGTGCGCCAACCGTAACCCAACCCCAAAAAAATACTACGTTTAAATAAAATTTGGATACTATTTTTTATATATATTTCGACTATTAAAAATATGTTATAGCTTTATTTTATTAATAATATTGAGGTTAATGTTTATTATTATTCATATTCTATTTTATTTAATGTATATTTAGTCTATTGTTATAGTGTGTCCCATCTTGTTACATTGTACCCCTATGGCTGTTAAACTGTACCCCGCCCCTGGGGTACACTATAACAAATTTATGATCTCACAAAACCAAAAAACAAAGTAATTTCTAAGCATAATTTTGATATTATTTCAAGTCGAATATGATAGTTAATGACTACTGATTTTATAATAAATAATAAAAAGAGGATATATGGAACGGACTTTTGCCAAAAAATCAAAATGACTTTTTTGTTACACTGTCCCCCACTTGACCCTATTTGTTGTTAATGAGCTTAGCGTGAATTTGAATGATTATTGATCCATTTTAAATAAGGTAAGTAGACCTTTTAATATGCAGGAAGCTATCTACCCTGGAAATAAATGGACCACCTAACACATACTAAATCAGTATTTAGCGGTAACGTTGACTTACCACGTGGTGATTTTATATTTAATATTTTAATGGTTTAACGTGTTATAGACATCAGCGTCAACGCATAAAAGTTACAAAATTTCATATTTTTAATCAAGTACCTACGTATTTGTAATTTTTCAACAGAAGCTTTATATTACATATTGAGATATATTAAACAGCAATAGTCCACAATAAACTTTTAGACTATTGGATCTTTTTGAACGACATAGTGTTAATGTTACAATCTCATATTCTGGATCCAGGATCAATTGCGTCTATGTATATGTAGGTACGAAAACGTGCACTTGTAAATCGTAAACTGGTTCTGTAAAGATTCATGCCTCGAGCTCTACTCTTGCTTTAAAAGAGGCTTTATGTGTTGTGATGCAAAACAAAAACAGGGAGCGGATCACCTTATCATTGTCGACTTCCAATTCTCAATACACAATGGTCAATAACTTTTCTAAGTGCTAGCTAAAGTGGATTGTACTCTACGAATCGAGGAACCGTCATCAATCTACATGTACAATGCAGAAAAAAAATCAAACAATTTGTTTTTTTTTGCAATTGCGTATGATGAAAAGGATTAAAGCCATTGGTTCCAAGGAAATGAGTGGAGGTGAGATCTGCTTTTCCATCATCTTTACGGTTCTTCCACTACTTATCAAAGACACGGCTACGTCCTCTATCAACCTGCCCTCTACCACCTACTAAGTGCAGACCGCTAAAGAACCCTTGGTGGTGAAACAAAGAATACATTATCGTCCATACACGTACACAATAAAATTGGTTTACTATACTTTTACAATAATAATAATCATTTATTTCAGATTTTTTTCTAAATTCCATATTTTGTTAGTACCATTAAATAACTTAAAAACTAGTGTTAGTGACTGACATATTAAACCATTAAATTAAATCATAACAAAACAAATGAATTAAATGTAATTAATTTGTTTTGATATGATTGTGAGGGTGTTGTCTTAAGTAAATAATTTAATTTAATACAATGGTATTAAATTAAATTATTTACTTAAGACTACACCCTGCACTAAGGAAATAATCCTTGTATTGCGGGGGACTTTACAAACATATAATTAACGAACACAAATTACATCCAGACTCAGAACAACAATTTGTGGATCGCACAAAGTGTTATCCCGCGTGGGATTCGAACCCCCGACACTGGCACTGTAGGTCGCTATCTTAACCACTACGCTATCTGTGCAGTCAATTAACTATAATACTAACTTCAATAAATTAAATAATAATAATTTCCTTCGCAAGATAAAACAAAATTAGAGTGATAGACCACCCAATCCCAACGGCGTTTATTTAACTGCATGCAAACTAGTGTTGCCCAAAAAAGTCTTGGTCTTGCGGTCTTGGTCTTGGTCTTGCGAGAAATGCGAGACCGAGACCAAGACCGCTTAATTTTTGCAAGACCAAGACAGGCCCTGCAAGACTTGAGCAAGACCAAGACTGGGCCTGCAAGAGTCTCGCTGTCTTGCATTTAATTCAAATCACCATTTCAGCTTATATACGGTTGAGTGCGTGTCTTCTACATAACAGGAGGAGAATCGGCCGTGGCCGGAGGGGAATCGCCACGGTGATCGGAGGGGAATCGCCACGGTGATCGGCCGTGTTGTTACAGGTCATACATGTCAAGTTTTCCTTCTCTTGCACCGATGTTATATATTATAGCCCTTAGTCGTGGGTTCGCAGTCACGGGTAAAATAGGGGGTGATAAATTATATTCTTACTCCGTCACTACACGGCAAGTCAAATCAGTCTTGAGATATCCATCTATTGGCCAATCGATTCCCAATGTTGGTGTTGGCTTTTCAGAATTACTCTTCGGAAAGGCTTAAGGACAAAAATACCGTAATCACGAGAGTACTCTTGCCCATTATACATATTTATATATCCGTTTATTCATTAACCCAACGATGTTCACTGTTGGACATAGAAATATGCCTACAATTAATCTATATAAATGTCCATGTAGGGACAGAGTACGATCACTATCAGGCAGTACATGAAGCGTTGCTCCCAGCGCTATTTTGCCTCGGCCACGACTCACCCCAATCCACTAGTGGTTGGGGCGGTAAACTACGTCCCCTCAAAAATATCCGCGGTCCGACGTCCTCGTCATCTTCTTGAAGAAGAAGATGACGCTATTATGATCGCCCAAGAAAGGACCTATACAGCTCGCGCAGCGATAACAGATAAAACTCCGCGGTATCGGCCTCGCCGTCGAGGTCGAAAACCGTGCCTCGTAAAAGTCATTACCCTAAACTTGGCCACGCCCACTTTGCTCTCAGCGACGCCCCGAGCCGAGGTCCGTTCCCCACAGGGGGGAGCCCTCGGGCGATGTTCGCTTAACTTACTTACCGGGTTGAGAGCCATCAGCGCTCACCCATTGACCGCGTTAAGCTGTCAAGGTCATCTGCAACCAACAGCTACACACACACAAAAAAAAAAAGACAGAGTACGAATATAATTCACCACTCTCTTACCCGTGGATGTCGTATCAAATCGGATCGGGCAATGGTGTTAGGAACCCATGAAAAAAAATTGAAATAAAAATATCGATTCGTTAATGAATTGAGAGACATGTAAGTTCTCAATTTTGTCATCGTTTTTTCGTGTAAATTGATTAAAATGTATAAAGGAATGATACTTAATCTACAACATATTCGTATTTTGTTAAATGTTCATTAGAATTTGAATAAATCAATGATTACGTTTGCATAAGCAAGACAAACTTCGCTTTAACATAAATCAGCTGATCGGCCGATGACCGTTGATGAGTCGCCTTTGTACCTACGTAACCATTGAAAGGTTCGCGCAAATCTAATACCTATTTATACTGTCGAAATTTTACATGCTTACATATATCCTGTCTGTACATACCTACATAATGCATAAAATTTAAGGCATAAACTCTTAGACACACATTTTTGTAATCACTATAACTTTTACGTTATATTGTTTTTGTGTAATATACATTCTAATTATGATCTATGACTGTTGAACTACAACATACATGAACAGTTGTCCCATAACCTGATACACCCTGTGTATATAACATATGTGCAAGAGAAGTGAAACTAGAAAGAAAACCCTGTACCAACATGTCTGACCAGCGTGGTATAGTAGATCAATTTTCCTCTTACTGGAAGGAAGCTTAAGCCCAGCAGTGGCACTTTTATGAGCTGTGACGATGACGACGAATATCATACATTTTACAAGTATTAAAACCATAAAATTTTAAATCAGTTTTATATGTTCTTGAATAAATAGTATATTAAGAGCTACATGGATCCAGCGGCCAAAGTATTTATATAGGCAATAGAGCAACAGGTTTTTTCAAGTATCCAGAGTATCAGTAACTAAACTGGAAATACAATAGATACATACCACTTAACTTGAAGGGGAATATAAACAATCGCATTAATTGTAAAATATCGCATTGATTATAAAATGACATAAAATTTATTGTATCAACTGCCTCGTGTGGTGACGTCTTAAGAAAATAGGGTCGAAAGTCCTGTCATAAGAGTAGTAACGCTGTCTAATGGAACACCAGGGGAATAGAAGAGTAATTTTCTCCAGTGGTAAGTATTGTATTCAATAGTGAACTATAGGCTAACAGATGGATAGATAGGATAGGATATTTGATTAATTTAGTTGGATTTTTCATTGCCATGATAAATTACTGTTACGTTATTCTAACTGCAAAACTTTGCGAGACTCTTGCTGCAATACCAAGACTCGGGTGCGCAAGACCAAGACCAAGACGAGACCAGGTGTGATGTTGCAAGACCAAGACCGGTCCAAGTCTCGTCTTGGTATTGCATTTGGGCAACACTACATATAATATCTATGCAAGAAAAGGAAAACTGGGAACAAAACCCCATACCAATACGTCTGACCGACGTCGTAGGTAGATTTCCCTCCCATAGTGGAGGAGGCCCGAGCCCAACAGTGGGACATGTATGGGTTGAGACTATGATGATGATTTATCAGCTTCCTACAAATGGCGTAAAGTTGTTGATTAAGGAAATAATACTTCAGTAAATTCAACCCAATTAGTTTATCAATAATACCATTATATCGACATGTCTGTGGCCGAGGCCGGAGACCGTCTTACTTTCGGCAGGTCGCAGGAGCACCAGCCTCTCCTCCTTCCAACATTCAGGGAACTGGCCAAACACTATTTAAGCGTTGTATAGACCCGTGTGATGTGGTACCAGGTGCTCCACGACCAGTGCCAGCACCCATTAGGGTTAACACGCTGGTCAGACGTGTCAATATAGGATTTTGTTTCCTATGGGATATAGTTTTCCTTCTCTTGTCCAAAGTTATCTTTTACGACACCCACGGGTGGTGAATTGTATTCGAGCTATTTAATATGCCGCCCTTTCTTATCGATTCCAAAACATTTTATATCTAGATCTACATGTACTTAATTATGCTAAACATGCCGAACAGACGGGACGAACATCAAATGTTTGACAGGTAAGAAGAGTTTGTATGGGAAAATAAAATTGTCGTTTTTAGTATTTTACTCGCAATTCTGTCATATTTTCTTACCGTATAAACCTTCCCTGGACTTCCACAAAAAAGCAAGACCAAAATTGGCTAAATCAGTCTAGCCGTTCTCGAGTTTTAGCGAGACTAACGAACACCGGGTGACGTGACCAGGGAATTAATCCGTCACCCGCCGAGAGGCTGACCGCATGAGGAAAGACCGACGTCCTTCCCGAGGCGGGGGCGTCAGTCGATGGGAGGGTACCCCACTAGAGGGTATTCCGTCGGGCCGACCACTGATGACAAGTAACCCTGCTCCGGTGGTCGGTCCAACGATGAACGCGACGTGGTGTTCGGGTGGGTTGCGGGTGTGCATGCTTACGAACCTCTGTCGCCCCAGACAGAGTGGTGCGAGGAGTGCGCAAACCGCGAACCACCCAACAAAAAAAAAACAAACGACCAGCAATTCATTTTTACATATATCGATTGCGCACGCATGTATGATGTGGTCATGAGGGGCGAGGGGGCGGTGGCCTATGCGAAATGCCTAGAAAGATATCCAAACTTTCCCGACAGTCTGCCCCTGCAAAACGATTGTAACTTATGCCCAGCAATGAGACAGAGGGTGAAAATAGGCAGAGGTTGGCTACTCAACGAGAAATCGCTGAACGAAACCGCTCGAGATAAACAAGCGTTGAACGAACACAACGTTGGCTTCACAAACAACTCGAACTTTGTCGAAACGACAACGGGAATCAAGTGTTGTGAAAGTTCTCAACGTTTGGCCATAGAAGTTTTAAAATAAATAAATAAATCCTGAAAGTCACTATACCCCTCAAAGTCACTTTTCCACGCGGACGAAGTCGCGGGCATTCCTAGTTGATAATATATACTATAGAATATAAGCAATCAAAATAGTTTCGTGAAACATCATGTCAAGTCTGTTTTTAGTTATACATATATATTTTTACCTCTAACAAGTTGTGTTATTGAACACACGTCCTCCTCGAGGGGAGGGACGTCGGTGGATGGGAGGGTACCCTAAGTAAGAAGAAGACCCTAAGAATACCCCCTGTATTCCATCGGGCCGACCACTGATGTCAAGTAACACTGCTCCAGTGGTCGGCCCAACGACGAAGACGACGTGCATCGTGGGTGAGTTGCGGGAGTTCGGGAGTTGCGTGCTAACGACCCTCTGTCGTCCCGGACTGAGTGGTGCGAGGAGCGCGCCGACCGCAACCCACCGCAAAAAAAAAACGTATATACAGGCTGACTGGAAAAAGATTGTAGATATCGAAGGAGGCTACTCAGTACTCGATTCTGATAGAATATACACGGTGACATTTATGTCGTCTCACAAAAGCAGGTCAATTAAAGTATCCAGTATCTACTATACATTCGTACAATTAGAAGGTTAAAAAAGATATTTACTAGAATATTTTTTAATAAGATTGATTATAAATAATTACTAGTAAGTAAAAATAGTACCTTTTTTGCTTAAGCACGCAACTCCCGCGACCCACCCAAAAACCACGTCGCCTTCGTCGTTGGGCCGACCACTGGAGCAGCGTTAACTTGTCGTCAGTGGTCAGCCCGACGGAATACCCCCTATTGGGGTACCCTCCCATCGACCGACGTCCCCCCCTCGGGGAGGACGTCGGTCTTTCCTCACGCGGTCGGCCTCTCAGCGGGTGACGGACTAATCCCCGGTCACGTCACCCGCGGCCTCGGCTAGGGCGGCATGAGGCGCAGATAGTTGCGCCTGCGCCGCCCCAGTCGCCGGCGGCGGATCTCCTCATCGAGGCTGCGCTCCTCGCGCAGGCGATCCGTCGCCTCCTTCCGCGAGATCACCGACTCGCAGAAGGCTGCGACCGCGTCCCAATTCCCGACGCTGTCGACCATCACCCTAGCGATAGCCGGCAGCGTCAGGTCCGTACCGATGATTGCGACGAGTTCACAGCGCTGCACTGCCCAAGCCCCGCAGGCCTCGAGCGTATGGCGCGCCGTGTCCTCGTCGCAATCGCAGTGGTGGCAGGACGGTGTACTCTCCCTCCTAACGACCTTGTGCAGGTATTTGGCGAAGCATCCATGCCCCGTCAAAACCTGTACCAGACGGAAGGAGAGCACCCCGTGCCGCCTTTCCAACCACTGCATCAGCACCGGCCGGAAGGCCTCCACGGTTCGCACCCCGAACCGAGGCCTCTCCAGCCGGACTGCCCAACGGGCAATGACGTCTCGGCGGGCGTTGACGCGCCAGGCGGTGAGCTCCCTTAACGAGACCACACCGCCCTCCGCTCGCACCCCCGTCACCCGCCGATATAGTCCGGCGAGCATCTCCGCCTCCAGGTCCCACGGGGGAGTCCCGGCCAACAGGCACGCTGCCTCCGTCGCCACCGTGCGGTATCCGCGGATGGCCCTGACCGCCATGACCCTCTGTGGTCGCCACAGAAGGGCCCTAAGTCGGGCGGTCATGGACCTTCTGCGAGGCGCAGGCGCGAGTACCTTCACCTGATGCCGCCCTAGCTGAGGTCGAGAGTGACTGGACCGGGGAGTTAATTCGTCACCCGCCCAGAGACCGACCGCGCGGGGAAAGACCGACTTCCTCTCCGAGGGGTGGGACCTCGGTCGAGGAGAGTGTACTCCTCATGTGGTATTCCGTCGAGCCGATCACTGACAACAAGTCACCTCACAGCAAGTGTGCGCCAACCGTAACCCAACCCCAAAAAAATACTACGTTTAAATAAAATTTGGATACTATTTTTTATATATATTTCGACTATTAAAAATATGTTATAGCTTTATTTTATTAATAATATTGAGGTTAATGTTTATTATTATTCATATTCTATTTTATTTAGTGTATATTTAGTCTATTGTTATAGTGTGTCCCATCTTGTTACATTGTACCCCTATGGCTGTTAAACTGTACCCCGCCCCTGGGGTACACTATAACAAATTTATGATCTCACAAAACCAAAAAATAAAGTAATTTCTAAGCATAATTTTGATATTATTTCAAGTCGAATATGATAGTTAATGACTACTGATTTTATAATAAATAATAAAAAGAGGATATATGGAACGGACTTTTGCCAAAAAATCAAAATGACTTTTTTGTTACACTGTCCCCCACTTGACCCTATTTGTTGTTAATGAGCTTAGCGTGAATTTGAATGATTATTGATCCATTTTAAATAAGGTAAGTAGACCTTTTAATATGCAGGAAGCTATCTACCCTGGAAATAAATGGACCACCTAACACATACTAAATCAGTATTTAGCGGTAACGTTGACTTACCACGTGGTGATTTTATATTTAATATTTTAATAGTTTAACGTGTTATAGACATCAGCGTCAACGCATAAAAGTTACAAAATTTCATATTTTTAATCAAGTACCTACGTATTTGTAATTTTTCAACAGAAGCTTTATATTACATATCGAGATATATTAAACAGCAATAGTCCACAATAAACTTTTAGACTATTGGATCTTTTTGAACGACATAGTGTTAATGTTACAATCTCATATTCTGGATCCAGGATCAATTGCGTCTATGTATATGTAGGTACGAAAACGTGCACTTGTAAATCGTAAACTGGTTCTGTAAAGATTCATGCCTCGAGCTCTACTCTTGCTTTAAAAGAGGCTTTATGTGTTGTGATGCAAAACAAAAACAGGGAGCGGATCACCTTATCATTGTCGACTTCCAATTCTCAATACACAATGGTCAATAACTTTTATAAGTGCTAGCTAAAGTGGATTGTACTCTACGAATCGAGGAACCGTCATCAATCTACATGTACAATGCAGAAAAAAAATCAAACAATTTGTTTTTTTTTGCAATTGCGTATGATGAAAAGGATTAAAGCCATTGGTTCCAAGGAAATGAGTGGAGGTGAGATCTGCTTTTCCATCATCTTTACGGTTCTTCCACTACTTATCAAAGACACGGCTACGTCCTCTATCAACCTGCCCTCTACCACCTACTAAGTGCAGACCGCTAAAGAACCCTTGGTGGTGAAACAAAGAATACATTATCGTCCATACACGTACACAATAAAATTGGTTTACTATACTTTTACAATAATAATAATCATTTATTTCAGATTTTTTTCTAAATTCCATATTTTGTTAGTACCATTAAATAACTTAAAAACTAGTGTTAGTGACTGACATATTAAACCATTAAATTAAATCATAACAAAACAAATGAATTAAATGTAATTAATTTGTTTTGATATGATTGTGAGGGTGTTGTCTTAAGTAAATAATTTAATTTAATACAATGGTATTAAATTAAATTATTTACTTAAGACTACACCCTGCACTAAGGAAATAATCCTTGTATTGCGGGGGACTTTACAAACATATAATTAACAAACACAAATTACATCCAGACTCAGAACAACAATTTGTGGATCGCACAAAGTGTTATCCCGCGTGGGATTCGAACCCCCGACACTGGCACTGTAGATCGCTATCTTAACCACTACGCTATCTGTGCAGTCAATTAACTATAATACTAACTTCAATAAATTAAATAATAATAATTTCCTTCGCAAGATAAAACAAAATTAGAGTGATAGACCACCCAATCTCAACGGCGTTTATTTAACTGCATGCAAACAATAAAAAGTAAAATTTGTTTACTATACTAATCTGTTCAGAAGCCTGTAGGAGATTTGTTTTTATTTCAAAATTTCATACTTCTTAATGTATGTGATATTATACTTTAGTTAGGTAATAGGTAGTCGAGGTAGGGACACGAAAAAAGTATCGATACTTTTAGGTATCTTGTACACTTATCTTTTGACTCAATATACTCTTTTACTCAATGAGTACTTTTAGGCAGGAATCGTATCGAACAAATTGTAGAAAGTGTCCATGTTAAACTTGACCTTACCTTACCTTGCTTATGGTAACGTCATCTAGGTAAAGCGTAACGAACCTTCTAAAAAGTGGCTCGACATATTTTAATCCGAACACAGGTGGACAAATTCATAAAAAAATATCGATACTTTATTAAGTACGATACTTTTTCTTTGATACTTCTCATGAATACAGCATCGATACTTTCGTTTCGATATTGTGTCTCTAAATCGATGACAGATACAATAAAGAATAAGAACCCATACTATAGATACTAATATAAATAGGCTTTGGCTTGATATATCTACTACGGCACAACTTGTACCTACTCATATACGGACGTAAACATACGTATACATGTATATATACCCACTAACCATTAAACTAATGAATCGATTTACATAATGCCACATTTACTTATTGTTATAAGATGAAGTTATTTGTTAAAGACCCAGTTAACACATGACATCCATATGACGTCACAGATAGGTCATATAGAGGTCATAAAGTTTTTATGTAGATATGACATAATAATGACTTTATTGATGACTTTCATTTGATGTCATAGAGTATGACATCGTTATGACATAGAACTGACCTAAAATTTGACTTTTATGTGACGTCAAAATTGTGACATAAATATTACGTAAATATTACGTCCTATCGTACGTAAATTACAAGTCATACTCTGACATAAATGTGATATAATTATACCGTCATACTTCAGCATCAGATGTGGGTCATTTTCTTACGTACGACTGACATAATATTAATGTCATGACAGTATGAAAATGAACGGCTTTCGACTTCAATGTCTGAATTTTACTGTTACCGCAAATCATCTTTAATTCATACATGGAACATGTTTTGAGCTTTTAAAAGATAAAGGTTATTATAAATAAAAGGTACAAACTAATTCCAAATTAATTATTGTATTGTAATAATGGTACAGTAACAAAATGATCACTATTTACAGATGAAAAATATAAACATTTTGATTTTACAAGATCTGTTGTAACCGTTTTAAATGTTGGATTAATACGCTTTTTTACCAAATAAATATTTAATTCTTTAGAGTCACAAGGTTTTGTAAATAGCGAATAAAATTCATGCAAATTTCCTCAGCCTCGGCGTCTCTATTTTTGAGGTCCACCTTGGCACGTGTGAGTCCTGTGCTATGGCCCCTTTGTACTGCCTTACTTTGACGTAAAGTATTAACCTTAGATTTGGGTTCCACCTCAGTATCAGATCCCAAATACTTTCGCCCAGAGTCGGTCTTCACAAAATTCAAAAACGCTTTCTGCCCATAGAAGTGGAGTCAGTTTCACCTGTGTCACATTCGACAGCTGAGGCTGCGTCTGTCCCTCCTTCAGTATCATCGTCCATTTTGTGAAACGAGGATTTCACTAGATATTAAATTTATCTGTTTCGATAATTTAATAGTACGGCTAAATCGCGATATGACAATTGCCTAGCAATATTAGCAAGGCTGAATCGCGATATCGAAGTTTTCTAAGTATTTTATATATATGAACCAGTCACGACCAGTAGACTTGCTTTCGCTATAGGGTGGAAGGGACGTTGTCGACCTCCCATCCTCTCAAGGCCGGTGTTCCACAGGGCTCGGTCCTCGCCCCATTTTTGTTTACACTGTATACAAGTGATTTACCCAAGTTCACTCGTGTGCACGTGGCGCTTTACGCCGACGATACCGCACTCTATTGTGCAGGTATGTCCCCGACAACCGTAGTCAATACACTCCAAAAAGCGGTTACCGCCCTTGCCAATTGGTATAGGAAATGGAGAATAGAAATTAATCCCGAGAAGAGCCAAGCGGTCATGTTCACTAAACGAACTGCCCGTCTGTGCTCTCCGGACAGCATCCCTCCTCTCACTCTCTTCGGCCGACCTGTCTCATGGAGCAGAGAGGCCAAGTACTTAGGTGTGACCCTTGATAGCCGACTCACTTTCCTGTCCCACTTGAAGCGGGTCCGCGCGCGCGCCGCCTTCGTGATGGGACGCCTTCACTGCTTATTAAACGCAAAGTCAAAACTATCACTTAAAAATAAAGTCCGATTATACACTACCTGCATACGGCCGATCATGACGTATGCCAGTGTAGTGTTCGCGCACGTTAGGCCAAACAGGATCCACAGGTTACAAACACTACAAAATAGATTCATGCGACGGGCAACGGGAGCACCGTGGTTCGTTCGTAATGTCCGTAAGAATCCGGAATACGGAAATCCGCAGAAGAACGGGTGTAACCGATATAGCACGAAGAATTAGCATGCTGAAGTGGCAATGGGCAGGCCACATCACTCGACGAACCGACAACCGCTGGGGAAGAAAGGTTCTCGAGTGGCGACCACGCATCGGACGACGCAGTGTAGGACGCCCCCCCCACTAGGTGGACCGACGACCTAGTGAAAGTTGCTGGGCGTCATTGGATGCAGGCGACACAGGACCGCACATTGTGGCGCAACATGAGGGAGGCCTACGTCCAGCAGTGGACGGCAATAGGCTGAAATGATGATGATGATAATGAAATACACACCAGTGTTTTCAAACACAGGTAGTTCAGAAATATCCTCCTCATCTTGCTCTTTAAAATAATTGTGTTCAAGTTTGACATCCCAACCTGAAACATTTTTTTTTTTTACTTGCAACTTATTGGTATTACGGCATAAGCATGCAGCTGATGACTATGAGGTTCTGGGTTCCATAAGTTAATGTTATTGGACTATTCTAACAAAAAATCTCAGTATTATTTTGGAGCCTTAAACTGTAGCCCCATACACTCTAATAAACGTGCCAGCTTATTCATTCAGGAGTACAGGTGATATGATATGATACATAACATAACACACTCAGGCCTTAATTACTGATTTAAAAACATAATGAAATAGTTAGCCGTCTTTAATACACACCGACTAATAGTCAGTTGCAGATGACTGTACAAATTCAAATTGTTTATTGCAGTCATGTGTACAATTTGGTGTTATAGACATAATACAGATCAACGTGAACTCTGATAGGGCGCAGCAACATTATTAATGTAATGTGTCGATATAAATTTATTTTATTACCAAATTATAACTATTATCCTTTATTAATTTAATGTCTTAATTTTTGTTTTAATTTAATGTGTTAAAATTGAATTTGAATATGTCAATTTAATAAATAACTATACTATTATACGCCATTCTATTATAATTATTACTAATTTATTTGTTACATATATTTTCATAGCTTAATATATTAAAGTATCTTGGTTTCATTCATGTCCTCAAAAAATTATTTTAGATCATAGTAACACTTTTGATTAAGGTATCTAGTCAAATTATTTCTAAATATATTTAAATATGTTTTATGTTTAAGTATTCTTGGTATTTCATCACTTTCTATATTACTTTTATAGCCATAACATAGGGTCCTGTGTGGAATAAAGTTAAGCTTGAGGTAGACATAGCAAGTCTATTTTTATTTCTTAGGTTACGGTCCTGTTTGTGGTGATCCTTGGTAAGGGGCAACAGCTCTTGAGCGTTTTTTCGCAAAACGAGTAGAGACGTTTTGAGATAGCTGATTCCAGGATTTTTGAAAACGTAGGCAAGAGAGCTACGGGATGATAATTTGTACATTCTCTACAATCACCTTTTTTATGCACAGGTTTTCACAAGTTGGGGACTGAACTCTCTTAGAAGGATTGATTTATCAGAAACGTTTAAGGTTTTACTAGATCAATAGCACATTTTTTATCAGACTCGGTGGTAGTTCATCATGCCCGAAACTGTTTTTATTTTTCAAATTAATAATAATATAAACTTCAAGAGAATCTACTGGTAAGATAAAAAAGGAGTTATTAGCTTGCTCTATAACAGGATAACCATATTGTGTTCCAGGTTCCCCTCCCACTTCAACAAAGAATTTATTAAATATTCTTACAATGCGGCTTGTCAATGATTTTATGTTCTTATTTTAATTTTATATTTAGCCTATTTTTAATTGCAATTTTGTTAGTACGCTCTTTTATAACATGCCACATAGTTTTAGTTATGTTATTACGTTTTTTCATTTTCTGAATGTAATTTAACTTCTTAGATTGTATAACTACATGTTTTAGAATTTTTTCATATTTTTTATAATATATATATATCTAAAATTGGAGCGTGATTTAGACAGAGCAAACTTTTTAATTGCCTCTTATATTTGCAAGATTTTCTGAGTCCTGTTGTTAGTCATGTCTTTTTGTTTGTATTTTTTATTTTAAACCGTATCTTTGGAATGCATCTATTTAATTCATCATTTATAGTAGAATGGAATAAATTATAGTTTGTATTTACATTATTTTGGTCAGAGATAATTGTTTCCCATTTTATGTTATTTAATTCTATCTTAAATGCATTCGTGGTTTTATCGTTGAATATGCGTTTATTTATGAACCAGATCTCTCGCTCTTTACGTATATTTGGTATAATGATTAATATTCTCTTATGATCAGAGAGTCCGTAATCTTTTACTATATAGTGAAGCCTTTCTGTTGGAAGTTTGTAAACACAAAGTTGATACATGTAGCAGTTTTTGAGGTCACTCTAGTGGGGGCTTTTATATGTTGACAGAAGTTAAAGGTTCTAAGATATTAATGTTGAAGTCACCTGCAATCAGTATATCTTTTTTATTGTCTTTTGTAATAGGTTTTTAAGTGTAACATAGAAAGTGTCTGGTTGTCTATTCCTGTGAGGCCGGTACAAAACCAAGATAATTAGATTTTTTTTACAATTTCTATAGCACAAATTTCAATTATATATTCTACAGATATATTTACTATATCTCTTCGATCTATAAATTCGATATTTTCTTTTAAAAATATACGCCACCTCTTGAATAATTTTCCCTGTTATACATTGACGCAACGCAATAACCATCTAGGTGCAATAAACTTATTTGAGATTGTGTGATCCATGTTTCTGTAAGACATACTTTTAAATTTTCTTTCTTCAACAATAGATTGTAATAAATAAAGCTTATTCTTAACACTACAGATATTTTGGTACAATATGTCATATGTGCTAACAAAATGTACTTTTTGAGGATTTAGTTTTGTAGCTAGGGTATTTAATATAGTATTCATCCTAATTCCCCGTGTGGTGACGGAGTAAGAATACAATTCACCACTCCCTATCCTGCCCGTGGATGTCGTACAAGACGACTAAGGGATATAATATGCACATAAGATCTGTGCAAGAGAAGGAAAACTCGAAATAAAACCCTATAACAACATGTCTGACCAGCATGGTATAGTAGGTCAAATTCCCTCCCATTGTGGAGGAGGCCGGAGCCCAACAGTGGGACGTATCTGGGCTGCGATGATGATTCATCATAATCAACACTGTAAGTACAAAAACCTAGTGGTACATTATTTCCATCCATCCATTAGTCTATCAACCTCCACTGTCAAACATAAACCTCACGAAATAAATGTATGACACTCATATACGAGGGTTGTGCCATTACTGCCCTGTATAGCAGGCGGGTTGGCGCTAATATTATATGTGTATGTTCTGGTGATAACAGTGTTGCTGCCCTTTCTTCTGGCATATCATCAATCAGTCGTGTCCTACACCGGGAAGAAAAGTAGGTACGGGATTGTGACATATTGTATTGATCATTATAATGGTAAAAGTGTCATCATCATCATCATTATGACAATGTCGCCTCTCACCTGCATGATTAAGCGGCACACCGTGAATACTTTCTTGATAATTAAACAGACAGGGGTAAGAATACCGTAGTCTTCGGCCGTTATCATCAAATTGATGCCTATCAAAATGTTTTTCACAGACACGTTTTTTAGTAATTGTTCTTTGGTGAGTCCTGTGGGCACCAGAAAAGACATCCACAGATTTCGAAGTTTATCATTTCTAGGGAAACAATAAAGTCGGTACGATTCACTTGTTGCATTGCAATTATCAACACAACACTTAATGTGGGACCCCATGGCAAAATTAGCACTTGCAAAATAAAAAATAACGTATGAAAATCAGATTCTTTTTCACAAATCTCAACTCAGCAAAATAACGCGAGGAAATTTATTTTGTCTTGTTCTTGATGCATGGGGGTGGCCGGGGCCATGTAACTTCCCTACATCTCTTCATAGCAATTTTTGCATCCTAACTACTGCCATCTTTGAATAATACCTGAACTACTAAAGACCGTAGTAGTTTATATTAACACCAATAGATAGAGCAATAATAAATTATTGAAATCATTTCTGATACCTAAATAAATTAAATTTACTTATATAATAAATAATTTTAAATTCTTATAAATTAAATATATACATAAAATTTATTATATGATTTGTAAATTAATAATTATCTATGACTTTTCCACCAAAAAGTTTTTTTTTTTTTTTGGGTCTTGTTGTCCATACGGACAGGCAAAGGGATCAAAGCCCATGCAGCCAAGTCTGATACAATTTTTCTTTACATATTATTTACTTCTTCATATTGTATGACTTATTTATAGTCATTGTCCGTCAGTAATTCAAGTCGTTATCATTAATTAGGCGCTGAAAACCTAATTAGATGATTTCTCTGGGAATTACGGTTGAATATGAAAATACACATAAACCACTCTTATATCACATTCACCAAATTTCAGCACCTTAATTATATTACATTACATAAAATATCAGCAAAATTATTTAATATAACACTATAAAACACTAAAAAATGAATATAATACAAGAGCTTAACATGACATCTCCAAATTCGCGCCAAAACCCCTCCACCAAAAAGTTGTATACAAAATTATGGCGGCAATGTTTGACATTTATCATAAAAAAAAATTACAAAGCGTCATTGGACATTTTGTACTGTTACATTGTAAAAATATATTTAAAGCGTGTAAAATAAAAATTGAAACGACACATCTCTCGGACCTTGTGATAGATTTCAAAACCGATACACCTTCTTGTGCTTCAATGATTTGGTTATACAACGACTTTTATAATGGCAAGAAAATCGGCCTGTAGGTGCTATTTTGGATGTATCCCCTTTAAAGGTAATGGCTTATATTAACTTTAAATCCGGCAAAGTAGCAGTTTTCGTAAAACGATTACTATTCATTATCAATGACTAACCGAAAGCAATAGCAACAGTAGAACATGGACTTTCATCATCCTCTCAGCCCATACACATCCCACTGTTGGGCCTGGGCCTCCTCCACTAGGGGAAGGAACTTAACCTACTATACCTCGCTAGTCAGACGTGTTGGTATAGGGTTTAATTTCAAGTTTTCCTTCTTATTCTACTCTCATCTTCATAATTCGCCATCATCATGTCAGCTCATATAGTCCCACTGTTGGGTTCGATCCTCCTCTTTGATAGGAGGGAAAATAACCAATTGAATCACGTCAGTCAGACGGGTTGATTTTATTTCAATTTTTCTATCCCTGGCATAGATGTTATATGTATATTTAATCCCTTAGTTGCCTTATAAGACATTCGTAGGTAAGAATGAGATGGTAAATTGTATATATACTATACTAGTACTGTGTGGAAGTGGAATACGACAATTTCACTGTATTAGGTTATTAACGTGCTTTTTGTGTTCGTAGCTTAATATCTGGTAATGTGACAATAAATGAATATTCATCCGTTATAATTCCTCTATAACATGGTTCTATTTAATAAGGTGAGTAATTACATAGTTGTTGCATTAGAACATTCAGTCTCAATGTTAGGTTGTTATAACGAATTTTAGACAAGCCTAAACCCTTAGAATAATAACGTATAGAAGGTAAGTTCACGCACAAAAAGTGAGGCATTTCAAATGGAGCCTAATGGAGCTTACGCCGGAACCGTTCCGTAATCTACAAGTCATTGTACTTCACATACATACGCAACTCAAATGGTGTCACAACGCATTTGAAAAACTTAAAAAGGCTTTTAACATTACTTTGAAAAGTATTTCGATGATTTATGTTAATAAAAACAAAATTTGATTTCATAATTTGTATAGTGGTGTGCGTTTGTACGTGTGTAATCGTCTGCCCGCCATTAATATTTTTAGATTCAAATTTTGAAAGTTCGAAGTATTGACACTATCCTTCTATACGTTATTATTCTAAGCCTAAACCTTACTTATATATTATTATTATTATAATACTTCATCATCATCATTTCAGCACACATATGTCCCACTGTTGGGCTCGAGCCTCCTTCATAATAGGAGAAAAATTGATGCTATTATACCATGCTGGTCAGACAGGTTGGTATAGGGTTTTGTTTCGAGTTCCTTCTCTTATAATACTTATTGAAGTGAAACTTCTTTATCGGCGTTGGAAAAAAATTTACCGTCACATTTTTCGGTTACGCGTCACATTTTTCGTTACGCGCCATCTTTTCCTCGTCCCCACCAAGGCCGATTCGAAGAAAGAGTTCTTTCTCCAGTGGAGTAGGGATAGCATGTCGTTTATGCGGACATAAAGGGATAAAGTGATAAAGGCATAAAGTGATAAAGGGATAAAAGGAGTAAGGGATAAAGGCATAGAGGGAAAAAGAGATAAGGTGATAAGGGGATAAAGGGATAAAGTGATAAAGGGATAAGGTGATAAGGGGATGAGGGGGTAAGGGGATAAAGGGATACAGGGATAAAGTGATAAGGGGGTAATGGGATAAAGGGATACAGGGATAAAGTGATAAAGGGATATTAGATGATAAGGGGATAAAGGGATAAAGTGATAAAGGGATAAACGGATAAGGTGATAGGGGGATAAGGTGATAAAGGGACAAAGGAACAACGGGACAAAGGGACAAAGGATAAAGAAGTTTCACTTCTGCTATGCGTACTTTGTACACACGTTCATTTTTTTTATACATTATTATATAATTTATAATAACGATAATATTATTATATTATTTATAATCATAATCTTAGCCCATATACCTCCCACTGTGCTTGAACCTCCTTTACTATGAGAGGGAAATAGACCTACTACGTCAGATCGACTTAGTAGTCGATCTGACGTGTTGATTAAGGGTTTTGTTTTGAGTTTTCCTTTTCTTGCATAAACGTTATCTGCATCTTATATCCCTTAGTCGTCTTTTATAACATCCACGAGTAAAATAGGGGGTGTGGATTGTATTCTTACTCCGTTATCACACGGGAATAATTTATAATATACCGTTAGCAACCGTTAGCGGCGTGTTGTTGCCGATATATTCATGGAGGACTTCGAGGAGACGGCCTTATCAAGCTCACCCGTCACACCCAGGTTCTACAAGCGGTACATCATCATCATCTTGCTCTTATCTCAATTACTTGGGGTCGACGCAATATGTCATCTGTTTTGACATATTGCAAAAAGTTTCGGCAATGACTTTTATGACCGGCCGCCTGCCTGACGTCAACCCTCCTTGGGAATGTAATCGTTGACCCAAATGGTACCAGATGGAGTTGGTCCGGGTCAATCTAGGGCTCTTAGTCGTCTTTTACGACACCCACGAGCAAAGCAAGGGTTGGTAGTATTCGAAGCCGCTACCACACAGAAAACAAGCGGTACGTAGATGACACTTTCACAATATTACCCACAGACAAAATAACCATATTCCTAAACCATCTTAACTCCATTAAACCAAAAATTCAATTCACTATGGAACTGGAGTCAAATAACTCTTTAGCCTTCTTAGACATTTTGGTTATACGTAACCCTAATAACACCTTGAGTCATACAGTGTATCGTAAGGCAACACATACAGACAGTTACTTGAACAGTGATTCTCATCATCCCCCTTCACAGTTAGCTACCGTGTGTAAATCTTTGTTGCAGAGAGCACGAGGAATCTGTGACGATGAACACCTGGCTGGGGAGCTGCAGCATGACAAACAGGAGCTACGTACAAACAAGCTGCCAGTTCCTCGCCCCCGTCGCAGAGACCGAGTGAAACCACCCACAGTTGAGCGCCTTCCTGCAATACTACCTTATGTCAAAGGAGTCACTGACAAGATTGGCTACATCCTGAAACGCTCTTCCATTAAAACTTATTTTAAGCCACTGAAGAGGATTAGCCAATTCTTACCACCTGTCAAGTGCCAGATCCCTTTACAATATGCAGGATTATATAATCTTGACTGTGACTGTGGTCTCTCTTACATTGGACAAACAAAGAGATCCATAAGAACTCGGATCAAAGAACACATAGCCGATGTGAAGCACCGCCGGGACACTAGGTCTGCAGTCTGTGAACATAGTCAGGACCGCGCCCACCATAACATCAGGTTTGATAAACCACATATCCTCGCAAAAGAACACCGATACCTGCCTAGAATGGTACGCGAGGCTATTGAGATTAAAAAACACAAAAATTTCAATAGAGAGGATGGCTGGGTGTTACCATCAAGCTGGGATCCTGTTATAAACATTATTAAAAACAAATCCAAAAAGACCACCACAAGACTGCAAGACACCGTGAGCTCATATTGTATAGATTTGACCCACAATAATAATAACTAAAGGTAATTTTATAAATTAAAACCTTTTAGTAACATAAAGTAAGCCGCCTTCAAAATTAACTTTAATTTAGCATCATGTTACCTGAGTTTTCTTGCCGGATCTTTCTCAGTGTAACCGTGTTCCGATCCGGTTGTAGTATACTAGATTATTAGTTAGTTTTTAAATATAATTACTATTAATTTTAATGTTTAATTATTACTAACCATAAACAATACAATTTTTTCATATAGAATCATTTTCTTCTTACACTGCCAATAAATTTTGTATCAAAATGTTGGTCAATATTTAATAACTAATTTCTGTATCGGGTAGATAATTACAAATTTTCTGCAGTAACGATGACTTGTTGGACGTGAGACATCTTAGTCCACCCGTGATCATGAACGCTGTAAAGTGTTCGAAACGTCGGGTAATCAAAAATCAAATACAAACGCGATAAAATCCGTAAAGTAGTTTTATTTAAAAACAGATAAAAGCTGTGTTACTGTAGATCGGTATGTCAAACATTGTTTATCAAATGCCTTAGAAAGTTTTAAACAGCAGCACTGAAGAAGCAAGATCCTCCTCTACCTTGACAACGCATTTCACCGGACGCCCTATCGAATAATTGCTTACCAAAGGTGTAGAGCAAGTGAATCATGCTATATTATTTTAATATGTAACGGGAAGGAAATAAATATTGTTTTGTTTCTTTGCACATTAAAACTCTTTTATTTCCCATAACAAATCCTTTAAATATTTTAAAATAATAGTAATTATTTATTTATTGGAATAATGTATGTTAATTGTATGTAATTTCTTTTGTTTTCGATTATTTTTTCCTTAATAGTGTTATGTGTTACAAAGGGTCAAGCGACCTTACATTTATTCCGTTTAAATAAATAATTTATATCACACTAAATATGTCACTAAAATACCACTAGAGGTCGCCTTAAAAGCAGCGCCATCTATTGAGCGATTAGTAACACTTTGTTTCGCTATTATTGAAAATAGCGCCATCTCTCAAACCATGTACACAGTTTTCAAATTTAAAACCTCAGTTGCACATCTATCTTATTTTATAGTGAATTATCTATGGGTGTCATTTTGAAATGCGTTATTTTAAAGTAAAGTTATACGGAAGCGCGGGAATCTTTGAGTTTGGCGGTCGTGAGTTTTTTGTAAATTTTGATTTACTGTTGTTTTCTGGTGGTTTTGTGAAATATTATTGTACATATAGTTCATTTAATTGTATATTCTTTATTTCTGTAGTTAGTGCTCATCTTATATGTGATTTGGGTAAGTCTTTTTTCTTAATATGGATCCCCCGGATGATCCGGGGGGCACCGCACCCGACGTTGGATACAATGTAATATTGACCAATGTTGCAAACACAGATAGTATGGATACCGACTGTTCCAGCATCAGTGGTATTAAACGTAAAAGGCCATCTCGTCAGCATATTTGCAAGCACTGTAACAAGCGACGACGCAAACACGGTACTAGCAAGTTAAAAGATATTGATTGTGAATGCATGACTGAATCACAGTGCCAACAAAATGTTGGTAACATAGAAAATACACCAAACCAACTGGAGAGTAATAGTAAGCCAAAATCTAACTCATCCCCATCAGTTGCAATTGCAAGGTTGTCATATGAACCCTCTGATATTTCACCATTTATTGTTCATGTACAGAAGAAAGTATTATGTCCTGATGATAATATATCTTTGCATCCAGTTACATTTGGTCGTTTTTTAAAAAATAATTCTTTTAAAAATATTATTAATGGCAGCCTTAAACAGATAGGTAGAAATAGAATTTCTATTGCATTTCAACATTACAGTGATGCTAATAATTTCTTAAAATCACCACTACTTGATAAGGATAATTACAAAGCATTCATTCCATCATTCTTAGTGACACGCATGGGTATTGTTAGAGGTATCCCTGCTGATTATACAGAGGATGATATCATTAATAACATCAACCTTCCTTATGGTTGTGGCAACATACTCAAAGTTAGGAGATTAAAAAGAAAAATTTCAGTCAATAATGTCACAGAACTGAAGCCTACCGAATCAGTAGTTGTAACTTTTGATGGTCAAACTTTGCCAAAATATATATACATGTGCTACAATGCTTTGCCTGTAGAACTATACATTTATCCTACAATACAATGCTTTAATTGCTGTCGTTTTGGCCATGTAAAAATTCAGTGCAGATCTCGTCCAAGATGTTACAAATGTGGTTTAGACCACATTGGTGACACTTGTAATACGGAGGAAGAGGATATTCGATGTGTTCTATGTAAAGGTCATCATATGGCAACAAGTAACAAATGTCTGGAATATCAAAGACAAAAATCAATTAAAGAAACTATGGCTAAGAGTTGTTTATCTTACTCCGAATCCTCTAAACAGCATGCCCCAATATCCAAAATTTCATATGCAGATGCTTTATTGACTTCTAATATTTTGCCTAAGTCATCTAACACTCCTTCTATTCTTTCTTTATCTCAACCAGTTACTTCTTCATATAAAAAAACTGTTATAAACAAACCTAAACCAAAAGTTAAAACTACTGGCGGTTATGATATTGGGGCACATAAAGCTCTTATTAGAGATTATGATATGACGCCTTTCACAAATGGATGCGCTCTTAAACCGTTAAACGAAGAATTATCCAATGCCTCCATCAAGGAATTGATTATAATGTTACTTAATACTCTCTCTCAGTCAAAATTTATTCAACCGTCCAACGCTGCCCTTATAAATAATGATATCTCTCAATCTCACTTTCTAAACGATAATGGACAGTACAAACATTCTGATTCAGTGGAATTGTCGCAGCATCATATCTAAGAAATCTGATTTAATTTATCTGATTAATAAATATAATCCATTTATATTAGCTATTCAGGATAATTGGCTTAAACCAGATTTCAATTTTAGGTTATCTGGCTATGCCTGTTTTCGTGAGGACCGCTTTGATGGGTATGGTGGTGTTGCCCTGCTCATTAAACATAACATGAATTTTTCACATTTTCCCATTGTTTCACATAGCAATGATTTTTCTATAATTGCTGCTATTGTAAATAATATTTGTTTTGTTTCAATTTATATTCCTCGCTCATCGTCTGTTATATTTAATGAAATTAATAATATTTTGTCCAATATACCTAAACCCATTGTTATACTTGGGGATTTCAATTGTCAACATCATTCTTGGGGTAGTACATCGAATTATTTTGGTAATTTGATTTTAGATTTATTAGATAGACATAATCTTTGTTTAATTAATTTGGGATGTAGTACTCGTCGGTCTGCGCCTCATGAAGGTATTAGTGCTCCCGACTTATCTATCTGCTCGAGTAATTTGGCTTCACAGATATCCTGGAGGTGTCTTCCTTATTCATACGGTAGTGATCATTATCCGATTATTGTCTCTTTCCCTTCCATTAAAACTTCACGCTCAATCCCCCGCTCTCCTCGCCTTAGATATAAATTAGCCGATGCCGATTGGAATACTTTTAAAAAATCTTTAGACAAAGAAATATTGCAGTTTCCAGAGTTAACGTCAGCCGACATATCTGAATGTGCGGAAACTCTTTCTAAGGCAATTATTAAAACTGCTAACGATACTTTCCCTATCAAAAATGGAGCTTTAGGTATTATTCCGTCTCCACCGTGGTGGGATAAAGATTGTTCAGACGCGATTAAAAGACGCAAGCAAGCAGAAGCAAAGTACTCCCAATTTTCTTCCAATGAAAACTTTAAAAATTTATCCAGTGTCATTACGGAAACCCGTAAATTATTTAAAAAGAAAAAATTTCAAAGCTGGCAATCATTTTGCTCATCAATCTCGCCTGATATCTCATCAACTGTAGTCTGGCAAAATATCAGAAAATTTAGATCTGCTTTCAAAGAATCTTCTCCAACATCACTGCCTACCGACTTGCAAACGCAATTTTTAAATAAATTAGCTCCTCCGTTTGTCCCTGAAAAAGTTATGCTTCCATGTTTTGTTGAAATTTCAAATAATCTGTCAGGTTTAAATGCCCCTTTCTCAATTACTGAACTTAAGGGTGTATTAGCTAAAGTAAAAGATTCTGCACCTGGTATGGATGGTATTCCGTATTCTCTTGTCTCACATGCTACAGATAAAATTCTTTTTTATTACCTTAACATGATAAATACTATTATGATAACAGGCAAGATACCTCCTTCGTGGAAATCTCAACTAGTGTTACCAATATTGAAGCCTGGTAAAAGTTCATCTTCCGTGTTATCATACCGCCCTATAGCGCTCTCTTCCGTTCTCATGAAAATTACTGAACATCTGGTAAAAAACCGTCTAGAATGGTATACTGAGAATAATAATTTATTATGTGAAAGTCCTTTAAAGTGTGTAAGTTCCTTAACTTCCTTCACATGTAATTGGCAAATACTCAAACCGAGTGGTCCAAAAAAAAAAAAAAAGTAAAGTTATCAAAGTAAAGTAAAAAATAAAAAGTTTGTACTAACTACGCGAATATAGTTATATTGTTTTAATAAAAATATTTGAATATGCTTTACTTAATTGAGTGTGACAAAGATCAATCTTTGTGTACTGTTGAAGACTTCGAAAGTTCTGCAAGTGATAATGATGATGATAAGGAACCCCTCAGAGTGTCAAAAAAAGAAACACTTGAAGAAAATGACAAGCAGGATGGTCATCAATCTCAGTCTAAAACGGAAAGATGATACAACTTTGAATCTTCAATTGTGGGGCAAAAACTGCGGCGAGCCAGTGAGTATTTGAAAATGATTTTATAAGTAGAGAAAAGAAAACTTCTTAGTTTTTAAGCACTGTAGTTTAAAAAAGTATACTCTTGTTATAAATTAAATAATGTCAATAATAATATAAATTTCAATTACGACAAATATAAAATAATAATTATTAATTTATTTTTTTGTTTTAAATTTAGGTAGTTTTGTTGAAAAACAATATTTACTGCAAAAAAGCGATTTTTGACGATGCAGAAGATTTATCTAGGAAGTCTGCCACATCGCTTTTACGAAGATTGATGGATGGAGTATTTAGACCTGATATTATTTGAAACTTGAACTGCACGTACAGTGGGCGGCCTCCTTCAGCACAAGGAAAAGACAAACAACTTAAGAAAGTTGTACCATTAGATCGACTAGCCAAAAGAGCACTCATAGGTATACATAAACTTTTTTCATTTTATAATTGATTCTATCCATGATATTGATGATGCATTGAAATTGTATTACAGAATATTGTGATGATTATGCTACTAAAAAAGGATGGTCAAAATCCAACCCGAGTGATCTACGTGTAGCTATATGTCACAATGGATCGGTGAGTTGAAAAGAACACACCAGAAAAATCTCAAACGAAACACATAATTCGTTTGGATACTCTCTTTTTTGATTAACTTGATACAAATACTTAATCTCGCACGACGTTACACGTCAATCTATAATAAATAAGCTCATTAAGCTTTAATAAGATTAATTGAAAAAGATAACAATTTTTAGTACATGTTTAATGGCTGTCATCCATCGAATTTATTGATGATTAAATTTGTGGTTATTATCCATTTCTGATATTTAATATATTTTATCAGTTTATGCTTTTACCACAGACTAGAGTATTATTAAAATTTTGTCATTTGGTTAAGTATTTGATTTCCAAGATGTTTAATCATAAAAAAAGTATTGTTCATTTATGACTGTTATTAGTCATAAAATAGTACTCTTAATGTAAATATGAGTCTTAAGATTATATAATGAATAATGCTTAAGCGTTTGAAAAAAAGTATTAACTTATAATATGCATCTGAGTGACAAGACATGTGTGATTACACTGAAGTTCTGAAAAGTATGTGAACGTTTAAGTTAATTTCTAAGAAATATTTAATGTTTGATGGCTATTAGTCTTCTAATTTCATTTTCTATGGTATTATATTTGTATTTTATTATCTAACGTTAAATTGTAATCTGGTATAATATATTATAATACAAAAAAGATTGTCATTAGGTATAAGATAATATGTATATATGGGCGCATATCGCCCTCTATCGGCAATATTTGTAAATTGTTGATGTGTGTTATCAATTATAGTTATAAACATGTTTGAAATATTTGCAACTAATATTTAAATAATTATTTGTAGTAACAACACTGCTATTTACCATACTATGATATTTAAGACACTTTTTGAATGTATTTCTAGAAATCTTTGATTTAATTGTTTAAATATTTATATAATTGATCAAATTAAAATCGATTAGAATTAATGTAATTATTTGTAACCATATTTAGTTGTTTTTACATAATAAAGATTGTAATTTATTTCTAGTTAGAGCGCCGTCTGTTGAACAATATATGAGAACAATATTTCCTTTAATTACATTAATGTAAATTGTGTAAAATTGACTATTTGGAATTATGTTAAATGCATTAGAATATTTATCATTATTATTTAGCTATATTCAGATAGTTAACAATATTGTTTTATTGGTTTGTTATAAAAAGTAATTGTAGTTACTAAGACTAGACCGTTTCATTGTAAAGCGGAGGTTATAAAAACATTGTAAGATTAGAATAGAGGACAGTTTTACTTCACTCACTTCTCCGGCAATAACTTGTAATAAATACAGTGATTACATACTCGGTATTTTACTACCATCGTCCAAATTCCTGGCGCAACGCCGACAGCAGCGGTGGGATCACAGCCCCCAAAACTCTTCAAGATCTATGGATGACATTCACTATGGAGCAAGTGATGGATCTCCTGACCTCCATTACAAAATACTGCTGCAACAACAGCTGCAAGAGCCGCATTTTCTACGGAGGCTACAATGTAACGGCGGCACCAAAATTTTTATCTACCGCCGTTCAACCCCGACGAGAGATCGCATCGATAATCATCGACATCGGGGGATTGGTGCGCAAATGTTAACGAGACTATCAAGCTTCAACATATAAGCCGCAAGAAGCAAGAATGGAAGCTATTCTTGAACTCGACGGTATGGCAGACACATGGGCGCTTCAATCAATTACATGGCAACAAGTGGAAGATGACGTCGTTAGAACCTTCGGCAAAGAGTTCCGATATGCTGGCTACGTCCAAAGGTGGCGCACCGTCTAACAGTAATTGTAACTGTATGAAGGCGACGCCGGGGGTTTCACCGGTGTGCAGGCGGTGAAGAGTTATGTAATGACTATTGACGCCAAAAAGTACTGATGTGTTGAGAGAAACTGGTTTATTTAGATAACTAGCAACCCACCCTCGCTTCGCCTCTGTTTTAGTCGTTTTACTCGCGTAGTTCCCGTTCCCGTGGGAATACCGGGCGTAAAATATAGCCTAATTTACGCCTTGATATTATAGCTTTCCATTGGTGAAAGAATTTTTGAAATCGGTCCAGCCGTTTTGAAGATTACCCGGAACAAACAGACAGACGGACGGACAGGCAGACAGACAAAAATTTTTTTAAACTATATTTTGGGCATAGGTGTTGTGCAGGTGACCGCGTGAGCGTGAAAAAAGCCATTTTGACATTACAGACACTCCATTTCTATTTATTATATTATGTATAGATATTGACTAACAATAATAGTAAACAGCACGGGACAATGATAAGGCCCGTATTTGGCACCTTTCGTGACGTAAAAGGCGCTCAAGTCCCGATGACGTGAGCGCTGCAGCGAGCGAGAACCTCTACCCGCGCGACCAATTACCCCACGCGCCAGTTACCCCGCGCGCACTTGCATAGCAACAATAGAATGCCTACTACATATTTACATTTATTAAATAGTTCTTATTTTGGATAATTCGCGTCGCTTACACTGTCTAGTAATTGTGTTAACTGTAATAACCTAGGACCTTTTTGTGATGCAAATAGAAGCGTCTACTTATCACGCTTGCAGAGTCCTTGATTTATAACTTTCATAACCCCTTTAATACGACGAAGTTTTTAGTACCGTTTTTGTTATAGAAAATACCATAGTGAAAATAATTATTTCGATAAATATATAATTTTGATAATATCGATTTAAATCGATAAAATTTATGGTTAACTAACAATCGGACTATTATTTTTTACTTCTAGAGATCGCATTATCACAAGGTAAAGTTTTCAATAGCTTATTCCATATTGGTGTTGATTGTTCTCCGATCCGAAATAAGTTTACTGGTTCGATTCCGGGCAAACGCCAGATCGTTGATGTTGCTTGTATTACAACCAAAGTTAGTTTCCATGACGTGTCGAGGTAGAATTGGTTATGACATTATTAGTGCTGTTTGGTATTACCGTAAGTCTTAAAGAGGGTATATATAGAAAACTGTAACTGCTTATAAATGAACCCTCCATGCTATCTATAACTTTGATTTTAACTTCAATCTAAACGACTCAATATTGTTTTAAGTTACATGATGGTCTCAAGCTTTAAATCTAGTTTCATACTCTGCAACTGTGTATCGCAAATAAAGGCCAGTGCGTTAACAATAAAACTAAATGGCTGATTAAATAGTTCAACGCAGACCCTATAGATTATCACCTCTATAACGCTATGAAAATGAGATAAACTGCCTTCACTTTAAATATCACTAAATGCTCAAAAGTCCTCGCGTAGTTCAGTATGCGAACCATGTGCGTTGAAATAAATACCGCTCGTGAGCTGAAGACGCTAGACTTCGTATAAAGCTATTAAGCATTTCCGTCACTTCTTAGGTGGTCAATTATTTAAAGTGGTAACTGATTATGTTGTAACTGAAATTCACTTAAGGTTTCAAGGCAAGGCAGAAAGAGCACACTCCAGGAGTGCATAACTGGTAGCATTTCTTTAAAATTTTTAGTTTAAAGTAGAATATCGAAAGGGTGACTGCTTAATTAATACAGATTATAGTTCTTAATCTGTGTTAAGTAAACCATATGCTCTAAAACGTAGTAATTGTTTATCTCGTCGTAAATTCATCCACTCTTGACCATACTTGGCTTCATGTAGGGCAGAAGAGTGATCCTTCAATAAAGGAGATAGACTCTGGCAGTAGTCTATACTTTATGTCATTTAACAAGATATTGCTGAGCTATAATGTTTAAATAGTATCGTTTCACGTAATTACCGTTAGAAACTCGTGTTACGATCACACTGCACTGCACAGATGACGTAGTGGTTAAGATATCGTACCAGTGTCGCGGGTTCGAATCACGCGCAGGACAGCTCTGTGCGATCCATAAATTTTTGTTCTGAATTTGGATCTAATTAATTTGTTTCCATTAATGTGTTTATTACCTCCACCGCAATATAAGGACTATTGCGAGACTACCACAACTTTTGTTGCGAAAAAGTACTGGCTAAAATCGGCGAACAATATTGGTACCCGAATATGTTCGAAAATTTGTGAAGAATTGTGTTAGCTAACATTCGTAAAGCTGAAATCGGGCGTAAAACAATAGACTTCCAATCTATAAAATTGCAATATAATTTTCATACTATGTTCGCTGACATTACAGGCTACATTCATAGCAGACGTCATCAGCCAGAATACGCATTTGTCTTTATAGTAGTTTACACTAACTAAAGACGTCACAATCGGCTATGAGGTCTTTTGTGAAGTTGTAACTATATTTGGAACTCGTCTCTTCTTATAATAATGAATAAATACGGTATTGAATATACCTTGTGGCTAAGGGAACTAGTAGAGCAAATGGTTAAGTGAGACTAGTTGTGAAAATTATCAAAGATATTAATGTCCGTAGTTGAGCTTGAAAACCATGCCACAGTGCTATTCACGATTTCCAGTTGGCTATAAACTATGCAATATTTATTACTGGGAGTATTGTTCAGCAAAAATATTAACCGCTGTTTTATCGAGATGTTGCAGGTAGAGGACGACGAACGGACAAAAGATTAAGCGTCTGTAAGAAAAGGATGGACGAGCGATAGAGTTAATTGATTTGACAAAGGTAAAGCCAAAATAAATGTATTTTTTGGCAATTTTGTTTTCGTGCATCGCCATGATCGACGCACTCTCTTCGAGGGTCCCATCGCACTTTAGGAGGTATTGCCTAATGACCGATATATATTGAAGCATAATTATCTCCGCGGATGTGGTGTAAGTATCGCTAGCTATGACTTTTTATGACAAGCGCCTGTTGCAAAAACTGTTTTTTTTTATCAAAGTAATGCCGTATGGGCGGGTGAATACTAATTTGGAAACATGCTTTTTATTTTTCCTATCCGAAACATCCTTCCTAAAGCACTAACTGGCCACTATGCGTATCCTTAAACCTGGTCTTGTGTTGGCTAGATCCCAGGATGGGTGATGCCTTGTGGTTGGCTAGATCCCTTGGTGGGTGATGCCTTGTGGTTGGCTAGATCCCTTGGTGGGTGATGCCTTGCAAATGCTTTTTCTATCCAAAACATCCTTCCTAAAGCGCTGGCTGGCCATCATGCGTATCCTTAAACCTGGTCTTGTTGGCTAGATCCCGTGGTGGGTGATGCCTTGTGGTTGGCTAGATCCCTTGGTGGGTGACGCCTTAACAGCGCAAGGGACGCGCTGGAGTCAGTATGGCCGTATGGGCGCATATCGCCCTCTATCGGCAATATTTGTAAATTGTTGATGTGTGTTATCAATTATAGTTATAAACATGTTTGAAATATTTGCAACTAATATTTAAATAATTATTTGTAGTAACAACACTGCTATTTACCATGCTATGATATTTAAGACACTTTTTGAATGTATTTCTAGAAATCTTTGATTTAATTGTTTAAATATTTATATAATTGATCAAATTAAAATCGATTAGAATTAATGTAATTATTTGTAACCATATTTAGTTGTTTTTACATAATAAAGATTGTAATTTATTTCTAGTTAGAGCGCCGTCTGTTGAACAATATATGAGAACAATATTTCCTTTAATTACATTAATGTAAATTGTGTAAAATTGACTATTTGGAATTATGTTAAATGCATTAGAATATTTATCATTATTATTTAGCTATATTCAGATAGTTAACAATATTGTTTTATTGGTTTGTTATAAAAAGTAATTGTAGTTACTAAGAATAGACCGTTTCATTGTAAAGCGGAGGTTATAAAAACATTGTAAGATTAGAATAGAGGACAGTTTTACTTCACTCACTTCTCCGGCAATAACTTGTAATAAATACAGTGATTACATACTCGGTATTTTACTATCATCGTCCAAATTCCTGGCGCAACGCCGACATATATTACGTAATTAAAATGTTAAATTATCAATATTTAAAAAGTGAGTATCAGTACTATACTCGTTCCAACCATTTATTTTACTTTTGGCAGGTCGAATTCTGATCAATTAGTGTTGTACCAATGTATTACGGATACTATGTTTTGTAATAATCGATTTTAGTCAGGAAGAACTTTTAATCGATTTAACACGGATATTTTATTTTTGCTTAAATACATATTTCATATTATTTAAAAACTTCACTTCTGTAAATATATTTGTTATTTGGGCACATTAATTATTGCATACCCACTAATTCAGTCCTCCCAAAATATTTTACTTTGTACTTTGCAAAATAAAAAATAACTACTTTATAAAGCATTTTTCCATTAAGCGGGGTCCGCTGCTCCAAACTTTACTTAGAGACAATGGCGCCCTCGTCTGCGGTAGTAAATCACTAATTTTCCCATCCAGCCTACCCCTTTTTTTTAAGCCGAATTGGCAACACTGAACGGTGCGCCGGCGACGCCATTTTGTTGTGTTGTCTGTCACTCGCAACAAGACTCCCGTGCTAGTCACATTTCTGTTCGCTGAGTGCTCTTTCATATTTTTCATACGCTGTGTTGAGTATTTATATTCCACCGTATTGATTTCATTGTTCTTACTTTGATTGAGTTGAGCGTATCGTTCCTCCCAGTAAGATTTTACTTGCAAAATGCCGAAAGGTATGGTGCTTAAAGGACAATCCAGAGAGTTAGTGCTGCGGCTTCGTGAATTTTTTGAAAAGGAAAGCCGTAATGGCGGATTCCTTATACCAGTAACCCAAGTTAGAGACCGTGTTGCAGCAGCATTAGGTATTAGTGCTCCAACGGTGGCGAAAATCACTAAAGAAGCCTATGGTAGTAGTGGTATTGAACAGAACAAGCTATCTACGCCTAAGCAAAAACGTCAGCCCCGTAAAGTGACAGCAATTGACAGTTTTGATACTGATGCTATTCGTCGTCATATATACAATTATTACACAAGCAAAGAGATACCTACTTTGAAAAAATTAGTAGCGTCTCTACGAAATTGTGGCTTGTTTCGTGGTCAAAAATCTTCTTTGTCAAAGGTGCTGCATCAAATCGGGTTCTTGTATAAGAAATCCGACAAAAGAAAAATTTTAATGGAACGTCGTGATATAGCCTTGTCTCGCTGTGAATTTTTAAGACAAGCGAAGAAAATAGAAGACTGGTCGAATGTCGTTTTCACAGATGAAACTTGGCTCAATGCCAATCATTCCATACCAAAAGGTTGGACTGACGATACTGCTGCTTCTACTTCTGCAGTGCCAATGGGGAAAGGTGAACGCCTCATCATTTGCCATGCGGGAACTACAAAGGGATTTGTACCAGACGCTCTGTTAGCGTTCAAATAAAAAAAAAACAGGAGACTATCATGAGGAGATGAATGCGGACGTGTATGAAAAGTGGTTCAGAGAAATGCTTACATCACTTGAAGAGCCATCAACAATATTTATTGATAATGCACCCTATCACTCTCGCCAAATTAATAAAATGCCAACACAGGCCAACAAAAAACACGAGATTATAAACTGGCTTCGTGATAATGGGGAAGATGTGGACGAATCCCTACTAAAAGTAGAATTACTTAAAATATTAAAAAGTAAAAAGCAGCCAAAACGATATGTCATCGACGAAATGGCAGCAGAATATGGGCATGTTGTAATCAGAATTCCTCCGTACCACTGTCAATATAATCCAATTGAAATGATCTGGGCACAAGTCAAAGGACACGCCGCAAGAAACAATACAACTCCTCCTTTCACAGCAAATAAAATGCTTGAACTTTTAAAAAACGCATGTGCTAGTGTGACGCCTGAAAACTGGGCGAGTGTCGTCAACAAGACAAAAAATATAATATTCTCTGATTGGGATCGGGAAATTGAATTTGACAACATACCTACACAAGAGTTAATAATAAACACTGCAGATGATTCAAGCGACGATTCGAGTTCGTATGAAGAATCCGACGATTCGTTATAATAAAATAATATTAAAATATTTTGGTTGTTTTATTTCATGTTATAGGTATGATGAGAAGATTTTTATATCTCCCTGATACAATTTTAACGTGTTGTCTATTACAACAATTCAAAACTCAGTTGTCAACTGACTTAACTGCAAATAAGTGTAATCGATTATTTGCGATTCATTAGTTTGCACCGAATACTTTTGATCCTGTCACTAGATGCGATAGAACGTAACTTTTTTTATATACGGAAATGAATTATCACTTAAATTTTATGAATAGAGCTATTTACGGCATATTAATGTATTTAGTGGGTAATAATTAAGATATATAAATATTTTCTCTGTTCACTCGTTTTAAAGTTAATAATTGCGTATAATGAAACAGTTACGTCCTAAAGCATGTGTTAAAAGTAAAATAAATGGTTGGAACGAGTATAGTAGTATTAATACCAATTGGTACATTAGTACAAAAAAGTCATGTGTATGCATAAGTTTTTCTTAAGAAATTCAGTTTAATTTAATTTATAAAGTTTAATTTAGATATAAAAAAGGCGATTATTAGTAACAATACTTAAAATTGTAATGGCATAAAAGTATTATAATAGAAGACCTATGATTACCTACTGTATTATCAGAAATACTTGCAATATAATTCTTTGTGAAGCAATACATTAACATATTTAATAATTAGAAATGTGAAAATAAGTGCTGCATATATGCAAAATAAAGAGGATATGATTTAAATTAGACTTTTTTTTGAATACCAGCAACCCTGACGGAATAGATTTCTGCATATTTATTCCTAATTATATCAAAATATATATATTTATAACTTTATATAATTATATATAAAGTTATAAATATATATGTATAATATGTATGCAATTCTATATAGTCATATATAGTTATATATGGTATTATACATAGTTATATCTAATTATATATAACTTTTTTTACCTGGGCGTGCAAATTATTAACAAAATTATAATCAGTAACACATCTAACTTAACTATTTACAAATACACAGTGAAATCTACAGATATATATTTGCAAGGAAAAAGTTAGGGAACTTTCAACTATTTTACGAAATTAAACAAACGGCTATGACGTGAACCACAGGTAGGTAGTGACGTCAGAGATAGACGTTCAGATACATGTACCATTATGAAATATGGAGGATAGAGGTACCTCTACCCTCCATATTATGAAATTAAAACGTTTAGTTTATAACCAGATTTAATATTCGTTGCAAGACAATATTACGATTAAAAATAAATGCTTTGATTATAATGTATGTGTTTGTCTAATATTACTATTTCCATTTGAATCATAATGACATCATTAATAAAATATATCTTCTATCAAAATGTGAATATCCAATCTAATGAACACGACAGGCAAATAGAAAACAGTTATCAGAACAAAACAGTTTTTATCTCTTTCTTAAAAATATAAATTGCTTATGCTAGAATAGAGATAAGCATGTTCCGTACTTTTATTCTTTCTAACAAAGGAACTGCGTAAAGTAGAATAGAGAAAAGCATGTTCTATACTTTTATTCATTCTAACAAAGGACCTGCGTAAACTAGAATAGAGAAAAGCATGTTCCGTACTTTTATACTTTCTAACAAAGGAAATGCGTAAACTAGAATAGAGAAAAGCATGTTCCGTACTTTTATTCTTTTTAACAAAGGACCTGCGTAAACTAGAATAGAGAAAAGCATGTTCCGTACTTTTATTCTTTCGAACAAAGGAACTGCGAAAAGTAGAATAGAGAAAAGCATGTTCCGTACTTTTATTCTTTCTAACAAAGGAACTGTGTAAACTAGAATAGAGAAAAGCATGTTCGGTACTTTTATTCTTTCTAACAAAGGACCTGAGTAAACTAGAATAGGGAAAAGCATGTTCCGTACTTTTATTCTTTCTAACAAAGGACCTGCGTAAACTAGAATAGAGAAAAGCATGTACCACGTTATGTACAGATCGGGTGGGCTGTTGTGGAACAAAACAGCTTCTCTGATTAATAGACAACAGTTCCATGCTGTTATATTTGAAAACCTGATAACTGTTTCAATATACACGCCTCACTCCTATCGCCTATATATGTTTCACATCAATATTAATCTTTGTCGATGTTTTTAATAATTTGTCAATTGATACAAGTTAAAATACATACATATACTCATGTCTCTTGCCCATAGGGGCAGGTAGAGACCACTTCCCTCCACTTCGAACCAAACGTCGAACTTTTTCGTTAGTCAGGCGTATTGTTATAGGATTTTGTTTCGAACTTTCTACCTCTGAATAGATGTTATCTTATATCTTTAAACGAGCAATTCTTGTATATATATATATATATATATATATTCAGGATCTCGGAAACGGCTTCAACGATTTTGTTGAAACTTGGCATACTAGAGGATTCGGGTCCAAAAAATCGATCTAGCTAGGTTTTATTTATAGAAAATGTTGTTTTGTCCGTGTTTTTAGCATAATAAACAATAACATTAAATTTTAAAAGAATATGAATTCAAATTTGGATATCAACGTCATGAGACACGATAGCTCAGATGGGAAGGGGGGCGGGGCCGGAGCACCTCCACGTGGTGCTCCCTGGAAACGTCCATTTGGACGTCACGCGTCCATTTGGACGGCCAATATTCCGGCAGGAGGGGGTCTCCGCGTGCGGCTCTGATGGCAGAGCGCACGGCGGATCTGACCCGGGGCCAATGGGACGGATGTGCCTCATGGCACTCCGTCGCCAGAGACGGTGGCGTCACGGCCCGGGGGCGTGACGGGTCGGTCGCTCGCGAGCGGCCAGGCCCGGAAGGCCCAAACCGTAACCCTGAGTGCGACTGCGGCTGAAGCTCAGGGCCGGGGGTCTTCGGATCGCGGGGAAGAAAACCCCTATAAAAAATCACCCCAATCTTAAGTTTGGCCACTCGGCGAGGAGATGTATGGCTGGTGGGTTAAGAAGCGCGCGAGCGTCCAGTCGTTAGAGTGGTAGTCAAGGCAAGACTTAAAAACGTCCAACAAGATGGCAAGTGTGAAAACGGACGTAACTACTCCAGAGGGTCCCGGCCACGCCGGGGAGTCCCTCACTGTGCTGGTTTCTGAGCGCGAGAGGCGCACAGTCACCAGCACAGTCAGTCCCCAGTCGTATGGGAGGGGGACAACACCTGCTTTATCTGCCGAGAGCCCGGCACAACACCAAGAGGCTCACCGGGGGGAGGGGAAAGAAGAGGAGAAAGAGGAAAAGAAGGCGGAGAAGAAGAAGGCCCGGAAGAAGCCGAGGCGCTCTGCCGCGACACGAGCCCGCATAACATCAAAGGCATATCGTGAGCGGAAGAAGGCGGCCGCTATTGCCGCACGCGACGAGGGTGGCAGCACTGCTGCCGCAGGGCCGTCGCGGGTCGGGGGTGGCGTCGCTGCCCAACCGTCGGAGGAGGAGACTGGGTCCACCACAGGGCTGTCGCTGGAGGAGAGCGTCAGCGTTGGCTGCAGCAGCGGAACCGAGGACCAGGGCGGCATTGCCGCAGGGCCGTCCAAGAAGATGGAAGGCAGCTCGGAGTTGAGGCTGCCTAGCGATGAGGGCGGCACTGCCGCAGAGCCGTCGCAGGATGAGGGCGGCAGTGCCGCAGAGCCATCGGTAGATGAGGAGACCGACGCGGCTTCGGAGATGATAACGGACGAGGGCGGAAGTGCCGCAGGACCGTCCGAAGACGAGGGGCCGCGGGTCGGCCAACGTATGAAGGAGGGCGCCGAGCACGCCGTAAAGCTGTCCGGGATGATGGGTGGTGTTGGTTCGTCCGGGATGGCGGATAGGGTGGTTAGGCAGGTAGCGGATAGGGGGGCCGCCGCGTCGGCGGTGGCCCTAAACTTTAGGAGGGAGAGAGAGGAGGCCCTCCCCCCGAGAGTCCGAAAGCGCCCCCTGCTAGAGGGTGGCTGCTCCAACACCGACTCGGAGGGGAGCTTCATCATGCCTCCTCCCAAGGTCTCGGCCATGCGCAGGGGGCGCAGGGGTAGGGGATCGGCGGTGAGAGCGAGGCCGGGGACCCCAGATCCGGCCGGCCAGAGCGGCGAGGTTGCGGCCCTGCAGGCCGCGAATGCCCGCCTCAGTAAGGAGGTTTCCGGCCTGCGGGAGCGCAACCGGAAGCTCGAGTCAGAGCTGTCGGTGGTGCGGAAGGAGAACCGCGGGTTGGCCAAAGACGTGGCTGACCTGCGGTCTCAATTCGCACTTTTAGTGCCAGCCGCACCGCCGACGCCGGCCTCGCCGCCGAAACGGGCTGCGCCGGAGAAGGCGGGCCCGTCGACTGCGCCCGTGGCGCCGTCTGCGCCTTTGGTGCCTGCCGCACCGGTTGCGCCTACTGCGCTGGCCGTGGGTGCCGCCAAGAAGCGCGGCGGGCTCCAAAAGGAGGCAGAGCCGCTGCCCGTGGTGCATGGCGTGCCGGAGGGGTCGATGCGCGTCATCTTTGCTAAGCTTGAGCTTATGCTGGATGCGCGCATCAAGGCCTTGGTGGATCGCCTTCCGCCCGAGCCACCCCTCAGGCCACCGCTCGCCACGGATAGAGCGAGGCGGCCGCAAGCGTTGGCTCCCACCCCGCTGCCCTGTCAGGGTGGCCGCGTGGTGAGCTACGCTGCGGCCGCCGCTGGGCCCAAGGGGGCCAAGAAGGCTGGCAAGGTGCCGGCTCCCGCCATGGCCGCGACCGCTCCTGCTGCGCTCAGCGCTGCTGCCAGGCTCGAACAGGGCTGGCAGGTGGCTGAGCGGAGCAGAAAGGCACGCGGCCAGAAGCGGAGAGCGGCGGCCAAGAGTGCCGCCGTGGCCGCCGCTCCCCAGGCGGGAGCCGGCAGAAAGGGGAAAAGGTCGCGCAGGGGCCTCAAGTCACCGAAGACGGCCGCGGTAGTCATCACCGTGCTGCCTGAGGCGGCTGAGAGGGGCCTCAACTATGAGGCCGTCCTAAAACGCGCCCGGCGGGAGCTGGACGTCTCCGACATCGGAGGCGTCGAGGCTAGAACGCGCAAGGCCCGGACAGGGGCTCGAATTCTCGAGTTCCCTGGGGCCGAGGGCGCGAAGACGGCCGATAGTGTGGCTTCGAAGCTGCGGGGGCTGTTCGGGCCAAAGGATGGCGTCCGAATCGCCAGGCCTGTCAAGTGCGCAGAGATGCGCCTGACGGGCTTGGATGATTCCGTGACGGTGGAGGACGTCCGGGAGGCCATTATGGCGCGTACCGGATGTGCCTCGGACACCGTCCGGATTGGCACTATCCGCCCTGGTCCGGGCGGCGTCGGTGCTGCCTGGGTGCAGTGTCCGGTGGAGTCGGTCAAGCAATTGGCCGACTCAGACAGGCTCCTCGTGGGCTGGAGCTCGGCGCGGGTAACCGTGCTAGAGCCCCGGCCCGCGAGGTGTTATAAATGCATGGCGGTCGGGCATACCCGACCGACATGCAAAAACTGCTTTGACTGCAGCGGGCTGTGTTTCCGTTGCGGTCAGACCGGACACCAGGCGGCATCGTGCTCTGCGGTGCCCCACTGCCCCGCGTGTGCGGCAGGCAATAAGCCTGCCAAACACCGCATGGGCTCTGGGGACTGCAGACCCCCGGCATCGGCCCCAAAGGGGCGGGGCGGCCCATCGACCGGGCCAGCCCCCGCTCCGAGCGCGACCCGATCGCCCGTTAGCGCGGAGGAGGTGACGATGGATACGGACCGTTAATGGACCCCGTATCCATCCGTCTCCTCCAAGCCAATCTCAACCACTCCGCCGGTGCGCAGGACGTTTTCCTGCAAGCCATGGCGGAGTGATTGATAGGAGTAGCCGTAGCCGCGGAGCCGTACGCGGTGCCCGACCGGCCAAACTGGCTGGGCAGCACCGACGGTACCGTGGCAATCGTCGCCTCCACGTCGTGGCCTTCGTCGCCTCTGATCCTTAGAGACAGGGGCGTCGGATACGTCGCGGCGGACTGGGGAGAGATTACGCTCCTCGGAGTATATCTCTCCCCTGCCTTGAGAGCGGCTGATTTCGGGGTCTCCCTTACCATCTTGGGAGCCTCGTTACGGCGATTGGCACCGCGCCAGGTGGTCGTATTGGGGGACTTCAATGCCAAGTCCGTGGCGTGAGGGTCCTCCCGTACGGACGACCGAGGACGGGCGGTCGAGGATTGGGCGGCGGCACTGGGCCTCTGTTGAACAGAGGTTCGGTGCATATGTGCGTGCGACCTCAGGGCAGGTCGATAGTGGACCTTTCGTTCGCTAGCCCTGAGGTCGCCGCACGCGTGGGGAGCTGGTGCGTCGAGGAGGAGGTTGAGACCTTGTCGGACCACCGGTATATCCGGATGGAGGTCTCCCTGTCAATCCCAGCGCCCGGCAGGGGTCACGGGGCGGTAGGGCGTCCTGCGTTCCCGCGATGGGCTGTGGGTCGCTTAGACCGGGACTTGCTGGCGGAGGCAGCCATCGTTCACTCGTGGCTGTCCTCTGCCAACCAGTTGGACGGGGTGGACGCCGAGGCTGGCCGCATCCGCAGTGCGTTGACGCAGATCTGCGATGCGGCCATGCCCCGGGTACGGCGTCTTCCCCCGAGGAGGGCTGTCCACTGGTGGTCCCGGGAGCTGGCGGATCTCCGGGCCGCGTGTATTCGCGCCCGGAGGGCCTACACCCGCAGCCGGCGGCGCAATCGCAGCGCGGAACTGGAGGGTCAGCTTTACGAGGGCTACTGCAATGCGCGGTCGGCCTTCAGGCTGGCCGTCCGTTCCGCCAAGGACGCCAGTCGGCGGGAGATGCTGGAGAGTCTCGATCGTGACCCCTGGGGTCGCCCCTATGGCGCGGCGCTGAGTAAGCTCCGCGCACGGGGCCCGCCCCTCACCGAGACTCTCCAGCCGAGCCTCCTCACCCGGGTCGTCGAGGACCTGTTCCCACGACGGGCGGAACACACGCCCCCGGTCATGGCGCCGCCAGACAATGACCGGGAGGGCGATGGTGGCAGTGTTCCTTTTATCACGGAACCGGAGATGGGGGCGGCGGTGGCGCGCATGCGCGGAAAATCCACCGCCCCCGGGCCCGACGGTATTCCAAACCGTGTGTTGGCCCTGGTTCTCGACCATCTGGGTCCCCGCCTCAGGGGAGCTGTTCGACGCGTGTTTAGCGTCCGGGCGGTTCCCTGGGTGCTGGAAGGAGGGGAGGCTGGTTCTCCTGCCGAAGCCGGGACGGCCTCTGGAGTCGCCATCGGCCTACAGGCCTATCGTGCTACTCGATGATATGGGCAAGCTACTGGAGAGGGTAGTAGCTGCCCGCATCTAGCGGCACCTCGTCGGCACGGGGCCCGATCTGTCGGACGCCCAGTTTGGGTTTAGGAGGGGTCGTTCGACGATCGAGGCCCTGTTGCGCCTGAGGGCCGTGGCGACTGAGGCCGTCACCGGCGGGGGAGTGCTGTTGGTGGTGTCCCTAGACATCGCCAACGCATTCAATAGTCTGCCATTCAGCTGCGTCAGGGAGGCGCTCCGTTACCACGGAGTGCCAGCTTACCTGAGACGGCTGGTGGCAGACTATTTGGAGGGGCGCACCGTCCTCTACGCCAACCGAGTAGGGGACGTTGTGCGAACGCCCATGACGTGCGGTGTTCCACAGGGGTCGGTCCTCGGACCCACCCTGTGGAACATCGGCTACGACTGGGCGTTGCGGGGGAGCCTCCCACCCGGGCTGGGCGTGATTTGTTACGCCGACGACACGCTCGTCACAGCCCGCGGTGGGACGCTACATGAGGCGGTAAGCCTGGCGACCTCAGGCACCGAAGAGGTCGTCAGGCGGATCGAGGCGCTTGGGTTGAGGGTGGCCCTGGACAAGATGGAGGCCCTCTTGTTCCATGGGCCCCGTATGGACCCTCCCATCGGCGTCTCGATCACCGTCAATTCGGTTGGGATCAGCATCCAGGCCCATATGAAGTACTTGGGCCTGGTGCTCGACGGGCGATGTTGGTTTCGGGAGCATTTCCGCAGGCTCGTCCCGCGGCTCGTCGGCGTGGCGTCCGCCCTACAATGGCTGATGCCGAATGTGGGCGGACCGAGCGCGGCATGTCGACAGCTGTACGCGGGGGTCATCCGGTCGATGGCCCTGTACGGCGCACCGTTGTGGGCGGGATCCATGACCGCCCGACTTAGGGCCCTTCTGTGGCGTCCACAGAAGGTCATGGCGGTTAGGATCATCCGCGGGTACCGCACGGTGGCGACGGAGGCGGCGTGCCTATTGGCCGGGACTCCCCCGTGGAACCTGGAGGCGGAAATGCTCGCCGACTTGTATCGGCGGGTGTCGGGGGTGCGCGGGGGGGGGGGGGCGGTGTTGTTTCCTTGAAGGAGCTCACCGCCTGGCGCGTCGACGCCCGCCGGGACGTCATCGCCCGTTGGGCAGACCTGCTGGAGAGGCCTCGATACGGTGTTTGGACCGTGGAGGCCTTCGGCAAGTACTTGTACAGGGTCGCTAGGAGGGAGAGAACTCCGTCCTGCCACCACTGCGATTGCGACGAGGACACGGCGCAGCACACGCTCGAGGTCTGTGCCGCTTGGGCAGAGCCGCGTCGTGAACTCGTCGCAATCATCGGTGCAGACCTGACGCTGCCGACCATCGCTAGGGAGATGCTCGGTAGCATCAGGAATTCGGACGCGGTCGCAGCCTTCTGCGAGGTAGTTATCTCGCAGAAGGAGGCGGCGGGTCGCGAGCGCGAGGAGCACAGCCTCGATGATGCGACCCGCCGCCAGCGACTGGGGCGGCGCAGGCGGGAGTACCTGCGTGCAATGCCGCCCTAGCCGAGGCCGCGGGTGACGTGACCGGGGATTAGTCCATCACCCGCCGAGAGGCCGACCGCGTGAGGAAAGACCGACGTCCTCCCCGAGGGGGGGACGTCGGTCGATGGGAGGGTACCCCGGGTAGGGGGTATTCCGTCGGGCCGACCACTGATGACAAGTAACCCTGCTCCAGTGATCGGTCCAACGACGAAGGCGACGTGGTGTTCGGGTGGGTTGCGGGAGTTGCGTGCTTAAGCCCCTCTGTCGCCCCGGACGGAGTGGTGCAGAGGCGCGCCAACCGTAGCCCACCCAAAAAAAAAAAAAAAAAAAGCTCAGATGGGAAGGTGACAGGTTTTATTTTGGTATTTTTTCAATCAAACAGCGTCGTTTCGAATCTCGGTGTTATTATTATTGTCTTTTTGTAATTTTTTATATGTTTTTCATTATTTATTTTTAGTAATATATATCTAAATAAATTCGATAAAAATATGCCGAGCGAAGCTCGGTCAACCAGATATTCTACATATTATATCTCTTATCCCTATTTTCGACACCCACGGTTAAGCAAGAACCGTAACGGAGCGGTGGTGTGTAGTACTTAGTTGGAAAGGGCAATTGAGAGATAGTATCAAAAAAGTAGGGTCAAGTGGGGAACAGTATAACAGGGGGCACAGTATAACAGGGGGCACAGTGTAACATGAGGAATATCTTTGTCTCTTTCTTATTTATCTATGGTATATCTGGACGTGTTTTATTAGTTCCATGCGCCGCCATCGCAAACAGCTGTCATCAAATGTCAAATTGCTGGGTAAATGGATTAGTGCTTGAATTTATGTTTTTTGCGAAAAAAATGTGTAAGTCTTAACTAGTGAAGTTTTATTATTGTTGATAAACTATTAACTACTGCTTAGTAAATATGTTGCTTTTATCTTAAATTAATAGGTGTTTTAAAGAATAAATGCAGTTTATTGCTATTTCTACTCTATAAATCTTAAGAAATGTTTGTTTGGAGTAGTAAGGATATGGGGTACAATGTAACAGGGCACAGTGTAACATGTTGTAGTGTGCCCCATTTGATTTTTTTTTATTCTAGGTGTGTTATATCAATAATGGTGTGAAATCGGCAAAGAAATACGGGTATTGGCTTACACGATGCTAATAATATAAAAGAAGCAATAGAGTTGGTTGAAAAAGGAATACCCTTGAGCAAAGCAGTTGAGTGAAAAAATGTGAATTACGACACTTTATAACGTTATGTTAAAAAAAGAAAGGTCTGTTCAGCCGAGGAGTTACTTTCCTCATCCCAGATCTGCGATTGACGCTGAATTATACGGTTAATAAAGTATTTTCTAATGCTCAAGAACAACGCTAAAACAATATCTTATAACATATTCAAAAATGTGTTGCGATTGAAACCAGAAAACTAGCTTATGAAATGGTTAAGAGGATGCGAGAACATGGCACAGCATACGCTCGAGGTTTGTGCCGCTTGGACAGAGCAACGTCGTGAACTCGTCACAATCCTCGGTGCCAACCTGACGCTGGCGACTATCGCCATGGTGATGCGCCAGCGTCAGGAACTGGGACGCGGTCGAAGCCTTCTGCGAGGCGCAGGCGCGAGTACCTTCACCTGATGCCGCCCTAGCTGAGGTCGAGAGTGACTGGACCGGGGAGTTAATTCGTCACCCGCCCAGAGACCGACCGCGCGGGGAAAGACCGACTTCCTCTCCGAGGGGTGGGACCTCGGTCGAGGAGAGTGTACTCCTCATGTGGTATTCCGTCGAGCCAATCACTGACAACAAGTCACCTCACAGCAAGTGTGCGCCAACCGTAACCCAACCCCAAAAAAATACTACGTTTAAATAAAATTTGGATACTATTTTTTATATATATTTCGACTATTAAAAATATGTTATAGCTTTATTTTATTAATAATATTGAGGTTAATGTTTATTATTATTCATATTCTATTTTATTTAGTGTATATTTAGTCTATTGTTATAGTGTGTCCCATCTTGTTACATTGTACCCCTATGGCTGTTAAACTGTACCCCGCCCCTGGGGTACACTATAACAAATTTATGATCTCACAAAACCAAAAAATAAAGTAATTTCTAAGCATAATTTTGATATTATTTCAAGTCGAATATGATAGTTAATGACTACTGATTTTATAATAAATAATAAAAAGAGGATATATGGAACGGACTTTTGCCAAAAAATCAAAATGACTTTTTTGTTACACTGTCCCCCACTTGACCCTATTTGTTGTTAATGAGCTTAGCGTGAATTTGAATGATTATTGATCCATTTTAAATAAGGTAAGTAGAACTTTTAATATGCAGGAAGCTATCTACCCTGGAAATAAATGGACCACCTAACACATACTAAATCAGTATTTAGCGGTAACGTTGACTTACCACGTGGTGATTTTATATTTAATATTTTAATAGTTTAACGTGTTATAGACATCAGCGTCAACGCATAAAAGTTACAAAATTTTATATTTTTAATCAAGTACCTACGTATTTGTAATTTTTCAACAGAAGCTTTATATTACATATTGAGATATATTAAACAGCAATAGTCCACAATAAACTTTTAGACTATTGGATCTTTTTGAACGACATAGTGTTAATGTTACAATCTCATATTCTGGATCCAGGATCAATTGCGTCTATGTATATGTAGGTACGAAAACGTGCACTTGTAAATCGTAAACTGGTTCTGTAAAGATTCATGCCTCGAGCTCTACTCTTGCTTTAAAAGAGGCTTTATGTGTTGTGATGCAAAACAGAAACAGGGAGCGGATCACCTTATCATTGTCGACTTCCAATTCTCAATACACAATGGTCAATAACTTTTCTAAGTGCTAGCTAAAGTGGATTGTACTCTACGAGTCGAGGAACCGTCATCAATCTACATGTACAATGCAGAAAAAAAAAAACAATTTGGTTTTTTTTGCAATTGCGTATGATGAAAAGGATTTAAGCCATTGGTTCCAAGGAAATGAGTGGAGGTGAGATCTGCTTTTCCATCATCTTTACGGTTCTTCCACTACTTATCAAAGACACGGCTACGTCCTCTATCAACCTGCCCTCTACCACCTACTAAGTGCAGACCGCTAAAGAACCCTTGGTGGTGAAACAAAGAATACATTATCGTCCATACACGTACACAATAAAATTGGTTTACTATACTTTTACAATAATAATAATCATTTATTTCAGATTTTTTTCTAAATTCCATATTTTGTTAGTACCATTAAAAAACTTAAAAACTAGTGTTAGTGACTGACATATTAAACCATTAAATTAAATCATATCAAAACAAATGAATTAAATGTAATTCATTTGTTTTGATGTGATTGTGAGGGTGTTGTCTTAAGTAAATAATTTAATTTAATACAATGGTATTAAATTAAATTATTTACTTAAGACTACACCCTGCACTAAGGAAATAATCCTTGTATTGCGGGGGACTTTACAAACATATAATTAACGAACACAAATTACATCCAGACTCAGAACAACAATTTGTGGATCGCACAAAGTGTTATCCCGCGTGGGATTCGAACCCCCGACACTGGCACTGTAGATCGCTATCTTAACCACTACGCTATCTGTGCAGTCAATTAACTATAATACTAACTTCAATAAATTAAATAATAATAATTTCCTTCGCAAGATAAAACAAAATTAGAGTGATAGACCACCCAATCTCAACGGCGTTTATTTAACTGCATGCAAACAATAAAAAGTAAAATTTGTTTACTATACTAATCTGTTCAGAAGCCTGTAGGAGATTTGTTTTTATTTCAAAATTTCATACTTCTTAATGTATGTGATATTATACTTTAGTTAGGTAATAGGTAGTCGAGGTAGGGACACGAAAAAAGTATCGATACTTTTAGGTATCTTGTACACTTATCTTTTGACTCAATATACTCTTTTACTCAATGAGTACTTTTAGGCAGGAATCGTATCGAACAAATTGTAGAAAGTGTCCATGTTAAACTTGACCTTACCTTACCTTGCTTATGGTAACGTCATCTAGGTAAAGCGTAACGAACCTTCTAAAAAGTGGCTCGACATATTTTAATCCGAACACAGGTGGACAAATTCATAAAAAAATATCGATACTTTATTAAGTACGATACTTTTTCTTTGATACTTCTCATGAATACAGTATCGATACTTTCGTTTCGATATTGTGTCTCTAAATCGATGACAGATACAATAAAGAATAAGAACCCATACTATAGATACTAATATAAATAGGCTTTGGCTTGATATATCTACTACGGCACAACTTGTACCTACTCATATACGGACGTAAACATACGTATACATGCATATATACCCATTAACCATTAAACTAATGAATCGATTTACATAATGCCACATTTACTTATTGTTATAAGATGAAGTTATTTGTTAAAGACCCAGTTAACACATGACATCCATATGACGTCACAGATAGGTCATATAGAGGTCATAAAGTTTTTATGTAGATATGACATAATAATGACTTTATTGATGACTTTCATTTGATGTCATAGAGTATGACATCGTTATGACATAGAACTGACCTAAAATTTGACTTTTATGTGACGTCAAAATTGTGACATAAATATTACGTAAATATTACGTCCTAACGTACGTAAATTACAAGTCATACTCTGACATAAATGTGATATAATCATACCGTCATACTTCAGCATCAGATGTGGGTCATTTTCTTACGTACGACTGACATAATATTAATGTCATGACAGTATGAAAATGAACGGCTTTCGACTTCAATGTCTGAATTTTACTGTTACCGCAAATCATCTTTAATTCATACATGGAACATGTTTTGAGCTTTTAAAAGATTAAGGTTATTATAAATAAAAGGTACAAACTAATTCCAAATTAATTATTGTATTGTAATAATGGTACAGTAACAAAATGATCACTATTTACAGATGAAAAATATAAACATTTTGATTTTACAAGATCTGTTGTAACCGTTTTAAATGTTGGATTAATACGCTTTTTTACCAAATAAATATTTAATTCTTTGGAGTCACAAGGATTTGTAAATAGCGAATAAAATTCATGCAAATTTCCTCAGCCTCGGCGTCTCTATTTTTGAGGTCCACCTTGGCACGTGTGAGTCCTGTGCTATGGCCCCTTTGTACTGCCTTACCTTGACGTAAAGTATTAACCTTAGATTTGGGTTCCACCTCAGTATCAGATCCCAAATACTTTCGCCCAGAGTCGGTCTTCACAAAATGACGCTTTCTGCCCATAGAAGTGGTGTCAGTTTCACCTGTGTCACATTCGACAGCTGAGGCTGCGTCTGTCCCTCCTTCAGTATCATCGTCCATTTTGTGAAACGAGGATTTCACTAGATATTAAATTTATCTGTTTCGATAATTTAATAGTACGGCTAAATCGCGATATGACAATTGCCTAGCAATATTAGCAAGGCTGAATCGCGATATCGAAGTTTTCTAAGTATTTTATATATACGAACCAGTCACGACCAGTAGACTTGTCGGAGCGCCTCAGTTACACAGTTTTTACTTTGTTTACGTCGTTTTAACAAGTGTTCGGACTCCTCGGTCTGCCGTCTGCCGCTTCTTCGGTGTTTGTGTTGGCGTCAGCATAGGCATCGGAGCGGTTGCCGACGCGCAGCCAGCAACCATTCGCAGTCGCACGGTACTGACCGTATTGATTCCTCGCCATGCGTCCTCGGAAGGGCTATCCCACCCGGGGTAGTTGCCGCACGAAGGAGCCATCTGCCGCCGGTTCACCACCAGCCACTACGGGAGCGCGCCTCACGGCGTCGCCCCTATCGCCGCCGCCGCAACCCTCAACGTCGCAGCAATCGCTGCAACTTGAGCCGCCACAGCCCCAATGCGGGCCGCTACGCGCCCCACGTTTGGCGCCTTTTACTGCGGGTGTGAGCACGGGTAACCTTACCCTGTCGCCCCCCGCCCCCGCCGCCTTCACACCCCCGCCGCCTGCCGAAGAGGGTCACCGCCGCTTCTCTTTGGTGCGATCGTCATCGGCACGATCGATGATCATCCATCGCAGTCGCGAGAATATCGCGACTGCCATCGCAGCCTCCACAAGCCCGCAGCCGCCGCCGCGAGCGCTGTTGAACTACGAGCGCAGTGACGACTCTTATTCGTCGTCTGACGCCACTCTGACGTCAGGCGAATCACAAGAAGAGTACACTCCTGTAAGGGAGACCAAGAAGAAGGTCCTGACGAAGACGATGAAGAAGACGTCACCCACGATGACCCCTGTCACCCCGATGCCTGACCCTATTACGGGTGTTAGGCGTCGGCGCAGCCCGCAAGAGGACGACGACCCGGCGAAGCGTGTTTGCACTCCTGGGCCTGTCTCGCCGCCAACACACTCACGGAGGGTGAGCCCGCATAGCGCTCGCGCGCTTGCGAAAGCTTGCCCCCCGCCCGCCGCCGCGACGCCCGTTCCGCTGCCTGCGCCGCGTACACGTACGTACGCGAGCGCGGCCGCCGAACGTGTATCGACTCCCACTATTGACGAGCCTATGCCGTCGACCAGCTTCCAGAGCAACCCTCAGCAGCCTGCAACAACATCGAAGCCCAAATATCCCCCCATAGTGATTGAGGTCCTACCCAATTGGACTCATCACATGGCGGTGATTAAACAGAAGCTCGGATGAACGGCGAATGCTCGCCCGTTCGGTAAGGGCATTCGCTTCTCGCCTGTCGACGATGAAGAGTACCGCTTCTTACAGCGGTATTTTTCGGAACTAGAGAAGACGGAGAAGATCTCGTAGTTCTCATATACGATGCCAGAGAAGAAAGCTTTCAAGGTCGCGATCAGAGGTCTTCCCCATGACTCACCCTCCGATCTAATCATCCACGAACTGGGTCTGCTGGGCTTCACCGCAGACTATGTTCGTCCCATACGTGCCAGGGGTGGTCGCCCTGGCTGTATTCATTATGCATTGTTACAGCGCAGCCATAACATCTTAGAAGTATACAATGTGACGGAGCTGTTGGGCTTCACCGGTGTGGTGGTGCAGGGCTGGCGCAGCAAAGGGCGCCCTGCCCAATGTCACCGCTGCCAACAGTTTCGCCACAGCAGCCACAATTGCCACCGCCCGCTCGCGTGTGTGCGATGTGGTAATACGCATCTCGCCAAAGACTGCAGCCGCCCCCGTGAGACGCCGGCGACGTGCGTCAACTGCGGAGGGCCTCACCCCGCTAACTATTCTGGTTGCCCCGTCTTACGACGTGAGGCCCGGAACCGCCAGGCGGGGACAGAAGCTCTCACTACGAGAAACAGGCGCTCCAAAGCGTCCGAGCAGCCTACAGTGGCCGCCGACCCGCAGGCCTCCAGCCTGATGGCGCCGGCGAACGCACCCCCTCAACAGCCTTCTCTATCAAAGAAGAAGAAAAAGAAGCGTGGGAAGAAAAAGAAAGCCGCCACTCAATCAACCGACGTCGCGACGCCCGTAGTGAGCGTCGCGACGCCCATAGCAGCCGTCGCGACGCCTATAGCGCCGGTCACGACGACAGCGGCGCCGCCTACACAGTCACTTCCCGAGCGCCCTCTGGCGTCAACTACAGCATCCTACGACATACACGCACCGATATCTACAGTGATGTTGGTGCTACAAAGCGTCCTTGAAGCACTCGACGCCGGCAAGCCCTACGAAGACATCGCAGAAGTCATCGCCAAGGGCTTGTCGGTCATTATGTCAAGAGCGAAGCCCTGCACATAAGAGGATTAACCGCCGTGACGCAATCGCCCCGCTTAAACCAAACACCTCTGCATACTTTTATAAATATACAGTTGTTGTTGGTGTCCGCGGGGCGGCGACTCCGGCGGCTTATATATACAAGATTTCTTCCAATCAACGCGGGACGGTGTTCGACGGGTTAGCCACCCCAGGGTCGCTGGTCGTTCGGAGCGGGGCCTCCTCCGGGGAAACCGGGGGTCTCACCCTGCTCGTCCTGACCGCCCCTGCGGTGTGAAAATCGCTCACCGTCCCCTGATGTCACTTCCTACGGTCATCGCACCATTATTGAAGACGAGAATGATTCGTCAACCCGAAGACGCATGTCATGTCTGGCATTGCAGGAGCAGCCGTGGACAGGGGCCCACGCCCGATACCACCACCGTCAATCTCGGGCTAATAGAAGTTTCAACTCGCCCTCGAGATACGAGACGAAGGCCATACAGGCAGTAGACTTGTCGGATTGGCTACGAGTTATTAGTATACAATTTATTTGTGTTGTGAAAGTGTTGTGCTATATCCGTACGGGCCATCGTCGCGCCCCACGCTCCGGTGTCCGCGGTATCCTGTCGCGAACACCGGGTGCGCCGTGTGCGTCAAGCGTCCCAAGTAAGTTATTAATTATTACTTGTTTGGTCGCGGAAACTCGTCCTCATCGCTACTACTAGTATGAAGAAACATACATTGGACCCACCACCATCTATCCGCGGACCTAGTCCGCAGGCTACGGGCTCACGAATGCGTACCCCGCCGTTCGGAGGGGTGGTTTCGACCCCCACCGACGCAGCCCATGGAAGCCCTGCGTTAATTCAGTCCACCCCACGACCCCCCGCGAACGAACATCGTCACGGGCCAGTCGTTTAGACGCGGCACTCGCCGCAGGAAGGGGTAAATTCACCACCACGGCCCCACAACTGGCGGCCCAATCTAAATCGACTACTTATTCTAGCGCCACAGTAACGTCGCGCTCCAGCTCACGACACTGCTCACCTAGCGATAGGTCGAGTATTACTACTGCCGCCCATGAAGGGGGCATGGACTCACCCGCCCGTCGCGTAAACCTATCGCGTACGGCCTCCCGGATGTCGTTTACAGACACCGACTCAGACGTGGAACGCGCTGACAACACAGCGCTCCGAGCTCTGCATAGGAACGTCACGGGCACACGCCTCACCCCAGTCCGCCGACCACGGGAAACCAGTTCGGAGGAGGATAACCAAAGGAAGAGCAAAATTGTTCGCTCCCCTCCTGTCGACCCACGGCTTCGTAAAAAGCCAAAGCCAATCGACACTAGCGCCACCTATACTCATGTCGCCGCCACGACTGTGAGCATAACGCCGGTCGGCATAACGTCTTCGCGTACGTATGCCGCTGCCACTACGAGCACCACGACTACCACCGCCGTACCAATGGCGACCACCTCGACTGCCGCTTCAACAGCACCACCACCAGAGGAGAAACGGGTAAGATTTCCACCACTTATTGTAGAACTCTTACCCAACTGGGCGACCCATATACGTGAAATAAAACGTCGAATGGGACGCACTGCGAACGCCCGCCCCTATGGAAGGGGTATACGGTTTTCACCCGCTGATGAAGTCGAGTATCGCACAATACAACGATATCTAAGCGAGTTGGAAAAATCAGAGAATATTAGTTGGTTTTCCTACTCATTACCCGCCGAAAAGAGCGTGAAGGTAGCGATACGCGGGCTACCGAGTAACACCGCCCCGGAAGAGGTAGAGGAGGAATTGAGAATCCTCGGACACGAACCGGAGTATGTCCGGAACATAAAGGCCCGTGCAGGAAGACCCGGCTGCATATTATTAGCGATTGTTAAACGCAAAGAAGACACTTTACCCGGTATTTACGAAATTACCGAATTTTAAATATACCGGGAATCAAAATTGAGGCCTGGCGAGGCAGAAGAAAACCGGCGCAGTGTCACCGCTGCCAGAAGTTTCGGCACTCTAGTCACCAGTGCCACCGGACTCTGGCGTGTGTGCGCTGCGGCGGTGAGCACGCTGCACGTGACGGCAACGTGTGCCAATTGTGGTAGCGGCCACCCGGCTAACCATATTAATTGCCCGGCGTATCAAAAGGAGGTGAGAAACAAGAGGGCTGGTCCCCTCGCCTCCACTGATGATCCTCCACTACCTAAGGCTCCCGCCCTACCCACAGAAGAAGTCTCTGGACCATCTACGCTGATGGCGGCAGCAAATGATCCCACCCCTAGGGGTGTTCCCCCTAAAAAGGGAAAAAAGAAAAAGAAGAAGAGAACTCTTTCCCAGGACGCAGCGGCCTCGTCAACGCGTTCAGTCTCCTCGCAGCGCAGTACTACCGCACCTGCTACCAAAAGCGCACTCACATTAGCGCCAAAACCTAAAAAGGTGACCATCACCACTACCACTACACCAACTATTAGTAATGATGCCATATTAGACTCCACAATTTTACTGCTAGGCCAACTATGGACAGCCCTACGAAGTGGGCAAGACACACGGTCAGTTATAAACCTTGTCCACAGTGGTCTATCGAATCTATTAAACCTCACCAATGGATAATAAAACCTTAAGGCTTATACATTGGAACGCCCGCGGACTTAAGAACAAGGCTGCGCTCTTTAAAGCTATCCTACAGGAGCAAAACCCAGACGTGGTGCTCATAAATGAAACCCATTTATCACCTACTGATAAAATTCGATTTCCGGGGTACTATATCTATAGAAGAGATGAGGTATCCGACACATACAAAAGATACCGTGGTCTGGCAGTACTCGTCAAGAGGCGAGTCGTGCACCAACCCCTCATGGTTCCACCGTACAACACCATATACACGCTGGGTGTTGAGTTATGTTGGGATGGCTCCCAACTTCACTTACATGCGGCATATAAGCCACCTCATACTGTTCTAGACGTCACAGATATAACCACGCTACTAGACGTGACTCACCCAGTAATGATCGCTGGCGATCTTAACGCCAAACACCCAGCGTGGAACTCTGCAAGGAGTAACGTCGCAGGTGTATGACTCCACCAGTTAGCAGACTCCCGGGGATATACGGTGCTGGGCCCAGAGGCTCCTACCCATTACCCAGACGTCGCTTCGTATATCCCTGACGTGTAGCTGCCAGATCACGCAGGAGGTCTTAGATGACGAGTTGCTATCGGACCACCAGCCTATACTCGTCATCCTACACCAACCTATTATAAGAACCTCTCCTCCAGTACCTCGGTTTCAGCAGAACTGGAGTAAGTTCACTGAGATTCTTGAGGACACCACCCCAACTCAGCCAGTCCGTACCGCAGCCGACGTGGATCTTCTCAGCGAAGAATTAACCAGGGCAATAAGTGACGCTTTAGTAACCACCAGACTGCCACCATCGCCACCCGGTCGACTACCGCCACTACCACCTTGCATAAGAGGATTAATTATTGCTAAGCGTCGTTTGAGAAAACAATGGCAAACCCTAAGATGCCCTCGGCTGAAGGTCGAATTGAATAAGCTCGCGGAGAAAGTGAAGGCCGAGTTGCGGGCAAGGACCACCGAAAGCTGGGAGAATTATATCGCAGCTACCGATGATTGACTGAGACTGACTTGAGACTGGCCTGCCATTCACAGACTCTGCCGACGTCTCTCAGGCACACTAGCTCCGGTGCGTCCCTTGCTTCACTGTGACGGGACTCCCCGGTATAGGGCAGCAGACCGTGCAGAAATATTCGCAGAACACCTAGAGAGCCAATTCTCGCCGAACCCAACTACGGACCCGGAGCACGCAGCAGCGGTCGAGCAACACCTTCGGGACTACTTCGCCACACCGATAGCTATCGAAGAGGACCCTATAGTCTTCTCACCAGGCATGGTGCGAACCACTATTAAGAAGCTCCCCATTAGAAAGGCTCCCGGTGCGGATGGCATAGCTAACCAAGCACTTCGCCAACTGCCTCACCGCACAATAGCAGCTCTGGCACGCCTTTACAACGGAGTCCTCCGCACCGGCTCATTCCCATCAATATGGAAGGAGGGCCGCATATTAATGATTCTGAAGCCAAAGAAGAACGTTCTGAAGCCTGATAGCTATCGGCCTATCACCCTCCTGTCGACCATCTTGAAGGTGTTCGAAAAACTCCTGCTGCGATCTCTGACGCCTCACATCGCTCCCAGACAGGAACAATTTGGGTTTCGGTCAGAACATAGCACGACGCTACAATTGTCGAGAGTACTGCACCGGATAACGGTGGCTCGCAACAAGCGCGAAATTGCCGTGGCAGTACTTCTCGACATGGAGAAAGCATTCGACCGTGTTTGGCACAGTGGTCTGCTGTTCAAGATGTCATTAACACCGACACCCCGTCGCATAGTGAAGGTGGTGTCCTCCTTCCTATCCCAGAGGACCTTTAGGGTCACAGTGGCGGGCGAGATCTCATCGCTCCGCCCCATCACCGCCGGCGTCCCACAGGGAAGCTGCCTGTCCCCGGTGTTATACGCCCACTTCACCGATGACATCCCTTCACTACCCGAAGCCGAGCTGTTTCTATACGCCGACGATACGGCGTACATAGCAACCAGTATTAGGGATTACCACGCTGCTATTAAAATCCAACGGGTATTAGATCTCCTCCCTCAATGGCTCTCCCAGTGGCAGTTATCGGTGAATGTGGGCAAGACGCAACCTATAATATTCACAGGTAGCACTAACCTCCCTACTCCCCTAAAACTTTTAGGCCAAGAGATAGCCTGGACAAGAGTGGCCAAATATTTAGGCCTCACTCTTGACCGTAAATTAGCCATGAGACCCCACGCCAAGAAAATTATCAGCAGCACCCGTGTGGCCCGCGCCCTATTACGCCCAATCTTTACATCTAGACTTCCCACTAAAGTCAAGCTAGGGGTTTATAAGACTTACGTTCGCTCCCGACTAACTTACGCAGCCCCGGCATGGTTTGCCCTGCCGTCCCAAACAACTCGGGCAAACATCCAGGCACAACAATCACGAGCTCTTCGTACAATAGTAGCAGCCCCCTATGTCGTGCGAAATTCCACCCTGCATAGGGACTTAAAGATAGAAACCATCGAAGAATTCGCTCAACGCATGTCTATTAACATGTTAGAGCGTGCAGATTCGTCGCAATGGAACCACCTTCGTGGCCTTGCACCCTTGAACGCTCGTCCCCCGGATCAACCCGCCTTTGGGAGACCTCTCCCTCGCGACTTTGCTCGCCAACAAGGCCTTTAGCCCCTCTGATTCTTTCGCGGACCATCTAATACTAGACGGATCCGCTTATACCCCTCCGATATCTCTTTCTCCCTTCTCACCTTTCCATACTCCTCTGACTTCTCAGCCGAGCCTCCCAGCTTGGTTTCACGGACGACTCATACTCGTCTTGATAACAGTAACTCCACCCTGCGGCCTCCCTGGCCCGTGGTGCTCGCGCACGTCATCCATGCAGCGTGCGCATAGCACTCGGATGAGGACGGTCACATCGCGGAAGACAACTTTATTCTTACCATAGCAGTTATTGAACACATCGAAGCCAACGATCGCCAAGATGTCTCCCCCTCGTCCGTGTCACCGCAGTGTCGCTGGTCGCTCAGAGCTGGACCTCCCCCGGGACTACCGGGGGTCTCATCCAGCTCGAGCAGACCGCCGCAGCGGTGTGAAGAACGGGGGGAAGCATGGCACATCATCCCCAGGACCGGCTGCTCTCAAACAGCTGAGAAGAATACTACAGGCAGAGGGCTTAGCCCTGAAACTGTTCACACGCGCCAATTATGGACGCCGAGACAACATACGTAGTAGACTTGTCGCAAATTTTTGAACACTGGTCGACGTCACTGCAACGCAGTAGACATCCCAGTACCCAAGCGACCCCTCCTAACCCCCTCCCTCAGTCAACCACGACAACGTCCCGACAAGACAACAACCTGACAAAGACCGACCTACAATCCATCCAGAGCACACGTCCGCCCACTACGAGTGCCAACACCTATCTGGCAATTGACCAACTTACCACTCTGGTCAGACGTGTATAGGGTTTTCTTTCGAGCTTTCCTTTTCTTGCATAGACATTTGCAATTGCGTAGCAATTGGTAGCAACTTTACTTCTCTATGACATCAGAGTTATGTAGATCTGACGTCAGTTAAGTCATAGTGATGTCCATTGGAGGTCATGTCAACGTCATTTATCTTACGTAAAAATCTTACGTCAGAAAGTGGGAAATTATGAGTCATATATGACTTTTATCTTACGTAAATCATGATGTAGCTGACGTCATTCTGACCTCAATATGACATAATAGGCATGATGACTAATTTTGAAAAACTGTTTTATAATATTCTTAAATAACTACTATTACCAAAAAAAATATTATTTTTGCAATAACTACGGTTTCTTTAGAAATAAATACTATTTTAATTAAATTCATTTAAATTAGCGCCAAAACGGTGCCTAGTGTCATGGCGTCTGCTTGTGACGTCACGTCTATTCACTTGAGTTGTACACGTAAGGGAGTTAAAGCAAAAAAACTGATATATTTTATTTAGACATGAATTCGAAAGTCTATAAGTGGTGTGCGGATCCTCAATGTGTTAATACGTAAATAAAAACAGTTAACAAACTGTTTGTTTATGTGCCACACAATAAAACAATAAGATATGAGTGGCTTAATCTCGCACGGCGAGATCCAAAGGCCATAAATTTAAATAAATAATTATAAAAAATAAATAGGAGACTATTTATTTCTGTGAAGATCATTTTGACGTAAGTAATTACTTTATAATTATATATATAATTAATTAATATATATAATTAATTAATATATATAATTACTTTCCACGTGGTGACGGAGTAAGAATACAATTCACACCCCCTAATCTTACCCGTGGGTGATCGTACGAGATGACTAAGGGATATAAAACGCATATAACACCTATGCGAGAGAAGGTAAACTCGAAATAAAACCCTATACCAACACGTCTGACCAGCGTGGTATAATAGTAGGTCAATTCCTTCTCTTATGGAGGAGGCCCGAGCCTAACAGTGGGACGTGTATGGGCTGAGATGATGATGATGAATTACTTTATATCGTATATTTTATTTGGTGTGTAACTTTATTTAACTGCAGTTTAATACCAAGTTTACAAAAGCATTATTTAAATAACATAACCTCTAACATCTCAAGCGGTATTATTTTTAAATAGATTTTAAATTATTGGTGTTAGAAAATTATTAAATCAGTATTTTACTTACGTCGTAGTTTTAATATTTCTAAATTCTGCTGAACAGAAGTCTTTGTTTGATGCTAGTTACTCTCCCAGCATTAACAAATCAACTCTAGGCAAATTAGAGCTGTTTGCCTTGGTGAATCCTTCTTCCATGACTTACATTTTTAGTAAGAACACAAAAGCAAGCAAGAGATCAATAAAAATCACGAAATACTCTTTAAATGCGAGTTAAAACAATTAATAAGTGTAACGATCGTAGAGTTTCGTACAGAATTTGCGATGATAATGACAGGTGTACATAGGAGTGACGTAACTCAATTTGATTGGTGTTTAGCTGAGCATGGCGGACTTGTGTATTTTGTAGTTTTATTTTATTAAATAAATTAATAATCTTACCTTATAAAAGAAAATAAATATTTATTTCAAGATATATTCTTTGAGTTGCAGTAGATAAACACATTATTTTAGTGATTTTTAGTTACTGTCATCATGCCCATTGTGTTCACTGGGGAATGATTAGAAAAGCTGATTGTTGTTTTTATATTTTTATATATTAGATACCAACTCCTTGTCAATTAATTTCGTGAAATGGAACATACTCATGATTCGTATATAAAATGACAGGATCATATCTATGGCACACTAATGAAATTTAGAGAAAACCAGGCACGTGACCTCTTAAATACTATGAATTCAAATATCATCAGAGCTCATTCTATATTGGTAGTACTGCGAAATAGAAATAACAAACCCAATTATCTGTCAAAATCAACTTACACAAGGATGAAAAATATACACACATTCTCATTTATGCACGCACACGTATAGAAACCTGAATTATTTTATTGCTAGTCTGCAAAACAAATAATCGCTTATACATTTTATCAAATTATAATATGTGAAATAAAGGAAATTGAAAGGTTTTATGAAATGAATATGTTCAGCATATTTTTTTAAGTTATTGCGAACATCAAGAATAATTTATTACTGTTATTGACTCAAACTTGAAATTAAATACTATTGTAACGCTTGTGTTAATAGCTTCCGCCATAGATTAAATTAGAAAATGGCGTTGACAGTAACTGTCATTTCTGCGTTTTCACTTCTGTAAAATAGCCACTGCGATTTCTTCTTCTTTTTTGTCTTGGCAATCAGCTATTAATACAAGCCATTTTTGCCAGTGTCGCTGACCACAGTGACAACAGACTTTAAAGTATCTATTCCGTCGAAATTGCAACCTTAATAAGTCAAAATAGCTACACTATATATATATTTTTTTCGTTTATTATGGCGTTTACCAGATTTCGCCAATTCTCAATTTAGATTGACAGTTATAGGAATTAGGAAGCTAATATCTAAGAAATTTACAAGATAAATTTAGCTGTTGGCTTTCGAATTTTCAATATGTTGATTAGTTGAATTATTCTAAAAAACTAATATATGAGAAGAAGCGGCGAATAGCTGCATTATATTTAATATAAGGTAACACTTGTGTCAAAATAACTGGATCGCAAATAATGTTGCCATTCTTTATATGTATATTAGATACCAACTCTTTGTGAATTAGTTCTGTAAAATAGAACATACTCAAGATTTGTAAATAAAAATACAGGATCATCTCTATAGCACACTAACAAAATTTTGTAAAACCCAGGCACATGACCCTTTAAATACTATACATCAAATGACATCAGAACTCATTCTATACTGGTAGTTCTGCGAAATAGCATATAAACAAACCAAAATTACCTGTCAAAGTCGACTCCTACATAAATAAAAATAGACACATTCTCGTTAATGCAAGCACACTTGTATAGTGCGACACAAAAGAGTAGAAATTAAATATTTGAAAACTAAAATTTTTCGTCTCCTGGCAACATTCAAATTGAGTACTTATTACTTAAACTGTCAAAGGGCTTTGAGTGGTTAAATCTTTTTCGTAATAATCGTGCATACTTTTTTATTTTGGCTATTTCCATAGATAAATGTAGATTATCATGACTAAAGATATTCGCGGTGGAGCCTGAGATATAATTTATAAAGTCCCTTTGGTAGATGGCGTTTCATAATTTTATTTCTCATCAATTTGGTAGATGGCGCTGTTCCAATTTGTGGTGTCCAACCATCGGTAGATGTCGCTGTTCACACCTACGTTTCTCCACCGACCGATATATGACGCTTTACAAATATATCTCTTCTTCCATCGGTATACGGCGTTGTTCCCAATTTGTTATTTTTGAATTGACAATTCCCCTTATGGTGTTGGCTCGAGGGCAGCATTGTGATGTATATAAGCTGACATGAAAACCTAATACGTCACGTCATACATCGTTGGGCTATGGTAAGCGCATGCGCGGTCCAGTCCGTCCGGGGCGATGAAATGACGGCGCGCGAGCCCATATCCCACCCGTACCCATGTCTCCTCGTTGTTGGGCCGACCACCGGCGCAGATGTGACTTGAAAATATTGCCTACTACAGGATTCCAACTGGAGACCATTGGGCTTACTCCTGAAAACAATTCTAATTTCGAATCCGATTCAATTCCAATCTCACCAAACTTATATTTGGTACTTTTAAACGAAATCGAGAATGAATTCTTCACGTTTGCCGTGTGTTATTTTTGCCAAATGTGTCGTATTTTATTACTTTAAATTAATGACGTTACCGAAGTCGATCACTACAAAGACGCTTTCTCGAAATTGTGCCACATTAACGATTTTAAACTACGTCAAAATCACGTCGGGAGTAGCAAATAATTGACTTAATCGACGAGAGTAGAATTCATTTACTTTTTAAAAAATCCATCGTATTTGATATCAATCGTGCGCTAGTATCGCTTTCAAGAGTAACAAATTGCTTAAATTTGAGCTGCGATTGGATTTATCAGTCTCAGTAAGTAGCCAAAAACGATCTTGTATGACCTGACAAGGCGAATGACCGTTGAATCAAAAATCATATTTGTGCAGATCATATGATGCCGAACGGCCGCGGAGATTCGCGAGTGGTCCCGAAGTTGCGGTCCGTTCCTTGTGACGTACATGATCGTTTTAGCTGTACAATTGGGTTAGATAATTTACTTTATAGTACAGAAGTTATTATATAATTACAAAGTATTTAAAACATTAAAAATAAAGTTATTGTTAATTATTACAAAATTAAATATTTACGTAATCGGAAAATATAATTGACAATATGTTTATGGTAAACATCCTTGTCCGTGGTGTGTCGCTAGTTGCGCTTGCGTTGACAAGCAAAACTGTAATGGCGGCTGAATGTTATTGATTTGTACCAATACGGTTTGTGTTTTTAATTGTTACAGCTAAAGTGATGTTGTGCTGTTATTATGGTGTTATTACTAAGTGTACCGGGGCTGCCGCCACAAACTTCTTGGCGGGAAATTCTATACCCGAGAGGCAGTACAAAATGCCTTTGAAGAATTTGTTGCCTTCGTCCAGCTTATTTCTTTAAGAAGGGCATCAATTAACTGTTGCTGCGTTAGCAAAGATGCATTGATTGCATGGGTGATTACTTCGATTAATACAAATAAAAAATACATGAAATAATCGTTTAATTTTTTTCATACATAACGGCAATTTCATAGGTAAAGACTTAATATTAGGAATATCTGGTTGACCGAGTTTTGCTCGGTATAATTTTTTTTGTAAGTCATTCGTATTTTAAATGAACGTATTTAGGATATACATATATTAATAAAAACTAAAAATGATGAAAAAAATCTCAAAATTTAAAAAAAAAACAGAATAATAATAACACCGAGATTTGATCTCACACTGTTTGAATGCGACTGGACAACTTTCCAACTGAGCTATTATCACTCTTGACGGTGAAGGCTAAATTTAAATTCCTATTCTATTGACATTTTATGTATTGATTAGTGTCCAGGCACGGGGATATTCGGGTCTATTCCAAGAAAACGATTTCTTCGTATATAATTTTCGTTTAATATTTGAATTTAAATTTATTACATATAGGTGTATCGGCAACCGTTAATTGAATATGAGTATCGATGAGTATTGAAAAAGAGTAAATAGAAATCATACTGTAAACGATGGGGCTTTATATTAGCCCGATTAGGTCGTTGGTGAAGGAAAAGACTTGCACAGCTTAACTTTTACAACTTCATTCAGCGAGGTAGGTAAAGAGAATGAGTGACATTCAAATTTATTATAATAAACGCCTAATATAAACATTGCAGCAATACAATATACTAAGTTTGGTTATATTGTTAAGGAACTTAAATTAAAATAGAATAATAAATATAGAAATAAAAGTAGTGTCGTTACAAAGCCTGAACATACTCCCAGCCATTGAATGTATGCACTCAAGAGGACTCATCCAACAATGGACAAATCTTAGAAAATGCCCTTCTGATAACGCCAGTGGCAGTTCCTATATCCGCAACTCTGGCAACTCCATCCAGGCCTTAATGAAGAGCGATGACTCGACCGAGTTTCCAGCTCAACACCGGCAAACTACCATCCTTGATGACGACAAGGGAGTACAACTTTAACGAGTCCTCAGAAGTTTTCCATATTACACGAACTTGAAGCTCGTAGACATCATCTTTGTTACATCTTGTCCAATGGTGCTGGTGCAACTGCTCGACTGGCTACTCGAGCAACTGCTTGACCTCTTCTGATTGGAAGGGGCCTGGTGTAAATTAATTCTCCTGGGCTCGATGATAAGGGAGTGAGTGGCCGCAAATTGAGTATGGTTTCTATTTAGATCAGTTTATAATTCAATTCCTAATACGTCAAATTACAAATGCCCAGCACTCTATTTAAATGAAATTATATTGACATTACATCCGCTTACCAAAAACCGTCGAAATATGGGCGTAGCCGAGATAAAATGAAAATTAATGGTGCTCATTGGCCATGCTATCTGATAAGGAGTTGCAATTACGTTTCATAAGTATGAAATTCAATTATATGCTCTTACAAAAATTACCCACAAACTCCAAATGGATATATTTAGTGGTGAAAGAAATAAAAACAACAATATAAACTTTTAGATGCCTAGATCCACGACCCTGATGACTCACAGAAATATTAATACTTTAGAAAGGCTATTCCCCTGATTTTGTTCGAAAACCAGCGTGGCATAATTACTCCCTCCCGCTAATGTTAACGCATATGCAAGGTCTATGCTTACAATAATTTCACACACTAACATAACACACACACACATCAATTTCGAAGCTGCAGTTGGTACACAAACTATAACTAAGTTCTGTAGGCAACGTATACTCACATATAAAAAAGCACATGTACGCTAGTGCTTGCCATGGTCGATATACTACACGATATTTATTTAGCCTGTTTTATCTAAAACAAAACTTAAACTCTTTAACAAAAATATTAATGCCTTTAAATTAAACACTTCCTTGTGTGATGTGTTGAAGTTATTTGTAATGCAAGTCAGTAATTTAACAGTAAAATCATGCAAATGAAATACTCCTCACTACACTCTGTATGTGTGACAGAAAATTAACGTGCTATAATAAATTACGTAAGCGAGTAGCGATTTGTATATTATATTGTTCCCATATATGGTACACACCGGTACACAAGATACAATTAAAACATATTAATAATAGACCACAGTCACAGTCAAATTTATAAACTCCTGCATCTTGTAGAGGGATCTGGCACTTGACAGGTGCTACGAATTGACTAATCCTCTTGAGTGGCTTAAAATAAGTTTTTATGGAAGCCCGTTTCAGGATGAAGCCAATCTTGTCAGTGACTTCTTTCACATAAGGTAGTACTGCAGGGAGGCGCTCCAACTGTGGGCGCTTTCACACGGTCTCTGCGACGGGGGCATGGACGTTTATAATAACGTTGACTTGTTTGGACGTCAGACATCTTAGACCACCCGTGACCCTGAATGCTGTAAAGTATTCTAAACGTCGAGCAATCCTAAATCAAACACAAACGCGATATAATCCGTATAAGTAGTTTTATTTACAATGCTCGCGTAACCACCAGATATCATTCTTAAAATATGTTAAAATATTATTGTTTATTGAAATTCGGTTTATTTTTATTGGTGTTATTATTTAACTTAAAAAACAAAACAGTTATTTAATTTTTTTGATATACTGCTACTTGTTAGTACATTTTTGTTTATTGTACACAAAAATATACTAACATTATCCGTGTGGTGACGGAATAAGAATACCAATCACCACTCCGTATCTTAGCCGCGGATGTCCCATCCTAATATATTGAGACGACTAAGAGATATTAAGCATATAACATCTATGCAAAAGAAGAAAACTAAAAAAAAAACCCTATACTAACCTGTCCGACTGCTATAGTATAGTAAGGTAAATTTGCCTATTATTGCGGAGGAGGCTCGGGCCCAGCAGTGGAACGTATATGAGCCGAGATTATGACTATCATGTCAACATTTCTTGTAATAAAAATTCAACACTTATGAAAAGTTAGAAATCAACACATATAATAACTAGTAATGAATAACCAGTCTCAAGAAATTCATTCTTATCATAAATTATTCCATCTTAAGGAAGAATAGAACAATTATTTTGTACGACAACTAAATACCTATTTAATTAAACATTTAGTTTTCCAATAAAAATGAAATACAATACTATTTGATCACTTTACCATTATTTTTAGTACTCTACAAAATGTTGTGAACAAATTGTGCTAGATTTAATTGGTATTTAGTTTCAACTACCAGTTGCCTTAATCCATAGTTTTCTAATACTTGAATTTCATGGTCATCTAAAATTAAAATGTACCTATTTACCATAAAATATTAAACTTCAAATAATATATATATAATATATTTAATGATTGGTCCCGAACATAGATATTTTATTACTATTATTTTGTTATTTCTATTTTATTAAATGCTAAAGAGTGCTAATGAGCACTATGAAGTTTGTACAATAGATCATCATCATCATCATCGCAGCCCACATACGTCCCACTGTTGAGCTCGGGCCTCCCCCACAATGAGAGGGAATTTGACCTACTATACTATGCTGGTCAGACATGTTGGTATAGGTTTTTATTTCAAGTTTTCCCTCTCTTGCACAGATTTTATGCAGATATTATATCCCATAGTCGTCTTTTACGACATCCACGGGCAAGATAGGGAGTGGTGAATTATATTCTTACTCCTTCACCACACGGAAAATATACAAGAATGTACTATAGATATACAAGATAAATTAAGTAGGTAATGTATACCAGAATAATTGATTTTTAAATACCTATTTAAATAATGTTAATATAACTAAATAAAACGATTACTAAATTAAAAGTGTTAAAATATTTATTTATATGCATTGATGTAACAAAAAACCCAAGATACACAAACAGCGTCTCAAAAACGTCCCCATAAAAAGAGCGCCACAACAAGAATTTAGCATTCTTTTCAAGTGATTTGACCAATGAGAAGCGAGCTACGGTCGTAAAAATTTTATGGCTTATCGTACGTATTATTGTGAATACAACTATAAATTATGCTCATAAGGTTGAATTTTCATTAATGTACAATAATTATTTAGACTAGAAATACCTAAATACAATTTGGGACAGTTTTAAAAAAATTTTTGTATGAGATTGTGTATCTAGTTAATTTGTTACATCAATGTTTATATGGTAAAATTAACACATAGGTACTTATTGAAATCGATAACTTATAGTATGTTGGACAACACTATCGATACGCGTGGATCAACGTCAATGTTTTGAATGAAAACGTATACTACCACGCTGGTAAGGCGGTTCTTAGTGATATCGCATTGAACGCAGTACATTGCGCGGTTGCTGGACTAATAAAAGGTGATATCCATGTATGGCAGACGATGCATAATGTTTGGCTCTTTTTGCGATTTAATAATTGATTGTTGTAAACGACATAATACTCTCATAAAATTACGAAATATCACTGAATTAATTAGTTTATGGACTTAATGATGAAAAGGAATGCCTTCTTAGACTATAACTACGCAACTGACTTCGTTTTCGACACGTTGTAACAGCGCAAGACGGCATATTTCTCTTTTTTGTCGGAGCTTCGTTCAAGGTCACTATATGAGCGCAACTAAGAGCCGGTAAAACGAATTTCGTCAATATTAAGACCGTTTGATCGTAATTGTGGCACGCTTGCCCCGCCCACATGGCCGTTCTATCTTATTCATTTTTCTGTGTGATGACTAATAGATTCTTTAGGATCTATATAATTGACACCTACGTTCTGGAAGGGAAAGTCTGCTGGTGAGAATCTACATAAGGGTAAATTACCCATCTGTGGAACAAATGTTTGTCCCTTTAAGCGTCGGTACAGATAACATTGAAGATAAGTAGTTTCAGCTAGGTTTGGACCACCAAGAGGCTAATAAATATCTGTTATGCTACTTAACAACAATTGAGACCTAGTATGTATTAGTTACACATGTTCGTATCAAAATAAAGCTTAACGAATTAGTGACTGGACTGTAATAAAATTTAATGCTTTTTGTCAAACGAATATTGTGTGTTATATAGCCTATAACCTATACGCATAAATTTGATCTCATCAAGAAATACATGAACTTTTTAATAATGATTTTTACCGGGTAGTTTTTGATTACATTTAAGAATCTCATACTCGCGAAAGGATTCCCGATTGAATAATAATATAATTTAAAGATCATCGTAATTCGTGCTGAGAAAATAAAGGATTATAAATACAAGAATTCTAGATTTTGCATAAATTAATAAAATGTAAAACGTAACAGACGTTATGAAATAGTATTAAATAAATTAGAAATTATTAAAAATGATTAAATTTGTATTTTCGTGACATGCAGCATGAAGTACAATTTCATTGATGAGTATTAACTGCTGCAAAAGGCCACTACGTAATAATAAATGATGGAACAAATTACCGTAAATCCATTAATTACCGACCATACAGTCGAGGAATTAATTCCTCGTGATATTGAATCTGGTAAAGTCCAGAAGTGGTAGGTACAGTTGTATTAACAACAACACGCAATTTGGTGGTTATTATCATATAATTTTCACGCGATTTATCATGATGACGGATAAAGTACGACCGCATATTTGTATCATGGACACACCCTGACAGATGAACTTAAGCGATGTATTCAGACGTAAAATCCTTATACATCCTGTCCCATCCTTATACGAGTGCGGCTTGATTCATATTACTACGCTCAAGTGGTAGAAAGCATAGTTTAGTACTATTAAATGAATCACTTAAACTGTCCAATGATTCCTTGGTATTTGTACGCAAAACAGCGCGACCGTCCGATAATCGTGACATATTTTTTATGAAGCATTCTTCATATAACTTCTCCTTTGGAGAATAACTGGACGATTCGTGACGGGCTTATGATTGCCAAATCACGGGTAAATGATTTTTAATATGATCAACACGTAATTTACATGAAGAAGTTATCAGATTACTATATGTTTGGCTAAAATTACATTTTAATTGACTAAATTTATTATAATTTATCGCGCGATTAATCGGACCATATATTAGCCAACCGAGGCATGTCTCTTGCAGCATCGGCTTATCATTACCTGTTCGGTACCAAACATTTTTATATTAGTTTAATAATTAAATCCATGTAGGGTAGTTCTGTTTTTTGTGGTTCGCGGTTGGCTCGGAGCCGGCCGCCACTTTCACTTGCACTTTTCACTTTGGTGCGCGGATGGCACGGGGCCGTCGCGTCGGCCGGCCCCGGGGTCGTTTTGTTTCCGCCCTTTTGGTTACTGCACTTTCACTTTCGCTTTGTTCGCGGATCGACTTGCGTTGGAAGTAACGGTCGCGTACGCACATATTTTGTAATTGCTATGTCTTTTGTGGACTAAAGCCGTGAAATCGTGGTATTTGTAATATTGCGCGCCACCCTTTGTTTTGTGTACCGCTTATGTACGCGAGTTAATTAGAATTAAGTATATATTTGTGAACATTAAATTGTGTGTACGAGTAGCAAGCCTGGGTCCTTGAAGTGTACGAGGCCGTTGTCATCACCGCGCTTTTGGATACAAGCTAAGTAACCCCTCAGTTAGTTTCTATTTGTCTGGCCAGACCGAACGCTGAGTTAGGTTACGTTATAGCTACCTCCGCGGTATCTACTCGTAAGTGTTAAAATCTGTTCTTGTACTATCATTTAGGAGAACTTAAAATAGCCTTGCGCAATCGCAAGCCAATGTTGTTACCCATTTGATATCCTTCACTGGCCTGGTGTTCCCTTCCACTGCGCATCCTAGGTCAGTAGGGAACGGTAATGAACATACTTTCTGGTAGCAGAGCGTGGTTCTAGTGAATCTAGTAATTTTGTTTGGTATTGATATCTACAAGTGCCCGTGTTGAAAAATAAATCGATATATAATTACTTGAATTTTACGTATTACGGCCCAGTTTAATAAATAGTCTGGTGTATAAAGATACACATTAAATATTTGTGTGATTGATCATTTGTGTACTTATTGTTATTAGTTATTAAAAATATCATATAAATAAGTTCACTGCAACATTTGAAATTTTGAATATCATTGTTTACTTAATGTGCCACAGAGTAATAAAATAATTTGCGTAGTACATTGTGCCACAGAGTAGTGCAGTCTCGTGATTGAATGAACGAATGAATTGAACTGTATAGACAATTAGTTTAATATTATTTTTGCGTTTTGTTTATGGTACTTATACAGTCAAATATTAACGTTTCCCTTTGCGCAATAATTTAATTGTTGTTCAATTTTGTAATTTGTATTTTTTGATTGTTGTTTCAATTGGTTGATTTATTTAGTTGATTATATATATATTTTTTTTGTTGTTGGAATTTAATTATTTTATTCGATTATTATGGCTGCTTTTGCTAGCGCTAAGGACTCGGCAGGTAAGCTGCGCTCTGAGTTGAGATGGTTCTCGACTGCAACCGCCTTGGTTGATAGGTCTGATCGAAATGAGTCTCTCCTGGATAGGTACAGCAAATTGGATACGCGCTTACAATTTGTTGATGATGTGTACCGTAACTTCAACACAAAAATTTTAGATATTTCTGATGAAGATTACCCACAAACGTATCGTGACTTGGTACACGCGGATTATGACCAGATCATGGATTATGCAGATCGAATCTCACAGCGTGCTAGGGAAATTTCCGCGTCGAAAAGGGGTGAGTCTCCCGCGTCTAGGGATGTGAAACCTTCTACGTCGGGCTTATTGAGTAAACTGCCCACTTTGGACCTGCCGCGTTTTGATGGTCGTTTGGACCAATGGCTAGGTTTCATAAACTTGTTTGAGAGCTTAGTCCACGCGCGTTCTGACTTAGGTTCCGCTCAAAAATTGGCCTACCTGTTCTCCGTGTTGGAAGGTGAGGCGAGAGGTTTAGTTCAGCACCTGGAGATCAATGATGGAAACTACCTAGTGGCACGTAACCTTCTCATAAAGCGTTACCAAAATAAGCGTTGCCTGGCAGATACACACATTGGTCAGCTCTTGGGTCTGCCAGTGGTATCTAGGGTCTCGGCTTTAAGGTCCGACTTATTGAACCCATTGATGATTGCGATCAACGCACTGGAAAGGTTAGACCTTCCGGTGAGCACTTGGTCATATATGCTGGTGCATATTGTTTTGAAAAAGCTTCCTGCGGAACTTAGGGCTCGTTTCGAGCAAAAATATGGAGGTGATGATGCAACTCACTTGCCTGCTTTTGATGACCTTAAGAAGTTTTTGGAAGACGAGTGTAGGATGGTAGACATGACGGTCGTTGACAGGTCATTTGGTCAACAGTTGCCGCGGTCATCGGCTCCGACCCGCAATCACGCCTTTAGAAGGCCAGAGGTTCGTCACCCACCACGTTTTGCTGCTGTACAGTCGCGACCTGAGTGCACCTATTGCAAGTCCCCGAGTCATAAAGTTGCCAGTTGCTCAGATTTTACTGCGCTGCACGTGGCCTCGCGTAGGCGTTTGGCTAAGGCTCGAGGTTGGTGCTTTTCTTGCTTGGGAAACCATTTCCAGCGCGATTGCCCTAATCCTCGCCCATGTACATACTGCGGAGGCCAGCATTTGAAACTTCTTTGTGCGAATAATAATGGGATTGGTCGTGAACATGAACGTCAAGGCTCACCTACGGGTAGTTATGAGCGAAGGCACCGGTATGAAAACCGCAGTTCGAGACCTAGTCGCTCACCCCCGCGCGTCGTAGATTCTGCCGCAGCGAGGCGCCCACAAGGTCAATGCTCGCCGTCATCGGAAGCCCGTGGCAAGAGTGATAACCACGATTCGCGCCCGTATCGTCACGGGCGGGTACCTACCTTTGATGACGCTTCCCGTGAACATGAGAATCACCCGCTGCCTAGACGACATTAGGAACACGGCGCCTCCCCCCGTCATGCACCACCCCCGTTTGAAACCGTACTCCTACCCACTGCTTCTGTAAGGGTCTGGGGACGGACAGGTGCCTCTGTTGTGGTCCGGGCAATTCTGGACACAGGCTCTCAGGGGTGTATAGCGTCTTCTTGGTTGGTGGGGCAGGTACGCCTAAGTATGCGTGATTTTCCTCATGTCACTAGAGGTGTTGGCAACGCAGTTGTGGCCAATGTTGAAGGCCAAGTATTATGTGCGTTCTCTCCTATAAACTCGTCAAGCCCATTGTTTGAGTGTTCAGCCATTGTTATGAACAATATTTTGGGCACCCATCCGGAGAAGCAGTTGTCTCCGTATGCTATTGGTTTAGCGTCGGGTTTGAACTTGGCAGACCCCAAATTTGGTATACCTGGATCGGTCGATTTGTTGCTAGGCGCCGATGTTCTGGGAAACATATTCTTGGGTAGCATTCAGGTCATGCAACCAGGAGGCATGGTAGCCATCCCGACCATATTTGGCTCTGCACTGATGGGACCGGTCCTCACGGATACCCGTCTTGACATTGGCTTGATGGTAGGCTCTGCTCTCTCTGATGCGGTTCAGAGGTTTTGGGAAGTGGAAGAACCACCACAGGCTCCGCGCACTGATCCGGAGCATGAGGAGTGCGAATTGTTTTACCAAAACAATACGAGTCGCCTACGTACTGGTCAGATTATGACTCGATTGCCGTTTCTCGCCGTACGGCCACCACTTGGCATCTCGCGGCCTGCTGCTGAGAAACGACTATTGGCTATGGAGCGCCGAATGGCTCGAGATGCTCTCCTAAAGGAGAAATACATTGATTTTATGCGTGAATATGAGGAGTTGGGACACATGTCTGTGTCGAAATTAGATTGGCAAACAGTGGATCACTTCTTTCTACCGCATCATGCTGTAATTAAGGCATCAAATGGCAAATTGCGTACAGTATTCGATGGTTCTGCGCAAACTTCAACGCGTGTATCGTTGAACAATTGTTTGTATGCTGGTCCTAAATTGATCAAGGATCTCTGTGACGTCATCACTCGGTTTCGTCGACATCAGGTTGTATTTGTGGCTGACATAAGGATGATGTTCAGACAGACGATTATTCACCCGGATGACCGTCGGTATCAGTTGATTCTATGGCGTGAAAGCCCCCAGGATCCCATGGTTGTTTATGAGCTCAATACAAACACGTACGGGTTAAAGTCAAGCCCCTATTTGGCTATACGGTCTCTGTGGGAGCTCGCGGACCTGGAGCGCTTAAAGTTTCCTCGCGCAGCCGCGATTTTGAAAGAGGATTTGTATGTCGATGACATTTGTACTGGTGGACCCTCTGAGAAAGAGGCCATCCTTCTACGGGATGAATTGATAGGCATCTTAGCCACCGCGGGCTATGAGTTGCGGAAGTGGATATCCAACTCACCTGCGCTTTTGAAGGGACTTCCGGATGAACATCAGCAAGATCCGCATTTGTTCGAGAATATCGAGAACCCTGCTATGATGACTGTTCTCGGCATTCAGTATAAACCAGCCCCAGACATATTCACTTACAATGTTGACTTAGAGTTGCCGCGCATTTGGACTAAGCGTTTGGTGCTTTCCACGGTTGCAAGAACATTTGATCCAAATGGTTGGATATGTCCCGTCATATTTTGGGCTAAATGCTTTTTACAAAGGCTTTGGATGGCAGGACTAGGCTGGGACGAACCTCTTCGGGGAGCTTTGATGGAAGACTGGACCAAATTTGTATCCTCACTTCCTGCGATCAATGAGGTATCGATCCCTCGTTCTATGCTTCCTCCAGGAAAGTACCAGGCAACTCTGCATGGTTTCTCGGACGCCTCTGAACGGGGTTACGCCACTTGTGTATATTTGCGTACGGTGGGTTCTGACAGCCAAGTGAAGATCTCACTGGTCATGGCGAAGAGCAAGGTGGCACCCCTACGGACTGCTTTGACAATCCCTAAACTTGAATTGGCAGGGGCTACTCTGCTTGTGCGTCTTCTTAATCACGTGTCGAATTTGTTGCGTCATACTGTGAACATTAGCACCACTTACGCGTGGACTGACAGCCAAATTGTTTTGTGCTGGTTAAAGGCTTCAGTTCACACCTTAGAGGTATTTGTAGCGAACCGAGTCTCCCAAATTCAGAAATCTGAGACTCCCTTGATTTGGAGGCATGTGCCTGGTGAGCTTAACCCAGCTGATTGTGCATCTCGGGGTTGTACATCCCCCGCCTTGGTAACGCACTCCCTTTGGTGGGGACCGGAATGGTTATTACGCTCAGAGTCTGAATGGCCACTGACGCCGGTTTTGGACGTAGGTCCGTTGCCTGGATTGCGACTGCTCGCTGTTGAGAGGCGTGCTTGCGTATTCGATCCAAATGTCTTATTGAATCGGTATAGCTCCCTCGATAAATTAGTAAGTGTAACAGCTTGGATTAAGCGCTTCTATTACAACTGTAAGCACTTACGGAACAAAAAATTAGAGGCTTTTCTATCACCACAAGAACGACAGGAGGCTTTTTGCCATTGGATACGTGTGGTACAGGATACATATTTTGAAGGGGAGATTGAAATTTTGAAAGCTGGTAAGGCTAAACTAACAGGAACCTTGCGTATGTTGAGCCCCTTTTTGGACAACACGGGTATCTTACGTGTTGGAGGTCGCCTCAGAAACTCTAGTCTACCCTACGGTAGTCGGCACCCTATATTGTTACCCAAGCAAGGTCATTTTGTGCAATTGTTGGTGACGGACCGTCACATTAGAAATTCTCACGCTGGCTGTAACGCCTTATTAGCCATATTGCAGCGAGAATTTTGGATTTTGTCTGCTCGAAGAACGATTCGCAGTGTGGTATTTCGTTGCATGCCTTGTTACAGGCTGAAGGCTAGTACCATGCAACCTTTGATGGGTGACCTCCCTTCTGATCGTGTCAGAGAATCGAGGCCGTTCGCCGGTGTAGGCACCGACTTTGCAGGTCCTTTTTTGGTTAAGACTTCAACTCTACGAAACAGTAAAACAGTCAAGGCCTATTTGTGTGTCTTCGTATGTCTGTCAACTAAAGCGGCGCACCTTGAATTAGTGTCATCCCTCTCCACCGAGGCATTTGTTGCGACACTTGATAGATTTGTTTCAAGGAGAGGACTGCCTTCTTTGATACGTTCGGACTGTGGCACAAATTTTAAGGGAACCAATAATTATTTGAAAGATGTACAGGATTTTTTAGCCAGCAATCACACAAATATTGGTAATAAACTAACCAGTCGTAGTATAACCTGGAAATTTAGTCCGGCAGCATGCCCACATTGGGGTGGTATTTTCGAAGCCGCAGTTAAGGTTGCTAAAGCACATTTGCGACGAGTTATTGGTGAGTCTGTACTCACATTTGAAGAACTCGCAACTGTGTTTTGTAAGATAGAGGCCGTAATGAACTCGCGACCGTTGTGTCCGATCTCTTCAGACCCGAGTGACTTGGAGGTTCTCACACCGGGTCATTTTTTGATTGGTCAGCCACTTAATGCTTTGCCTGAGTACCCCTTTGTTGATGTGAGACCAAGTCGTCTCTCGCGGTTTGAGTTGGTCCAACAGCTTACTCAAAGCTTTTGGAAGCGTTGGAGCTTAGAATATCTTCATGTTCTCCAGCAGCGCGTTAAGTGGACTGACAAGACTAATCCACCTCGAGTTGGTGACCTCGTTTTGATAAAAGATACCAATTTGCCGCCACTGTGCTGGCGTCGCGGCCGAATTTTAAATTTAGTATATGGCGCAGATAATGTGCCTCGTTTTGCTGAGGTTCAGGTGGACGGTTCGGTACTGAAGAGAGCGGTAGCAACATTGTCCCGTTTACCAATTGATTAGCGGCCAGGTAGACCTGTCCGAGGCGGGTAGATGTTCGGTACCAAACATTTTTATATTAGTTTAATAATTAAATCCATGTAGGGTAGTTCTGTTTTTTGTGGTTCGCGGTTGGCTCGGAGCCGGCCGCCACTTTCACTTGCACTTTTCACTTTGGTGCGCGGATGGCACGGGGCCGTCGCGTCGGCCGGCCCCGGGGTCGTTTTGTTTCCGCCCTTTTGGTTACTGCACTTTCACTTTCGCTTTGTTCGCGGATCGACTTGCGTTGGAAGTAACGGTCGCGTACGCACATATTTTGTAATTGCTATGTCTTTTGTGGACTAAAGCCGTGAAATCGTGGTATTTGTAATATTGCGCGCCACCCTTTGTTTTGTGTACCGCTTATGTACGCGAGTTAATTAGAATTAAGTATATATTTGTGAACATTAAATTGTGTGTACGAGTAGCAAGCCTGGGTCCTTGAAGTGTACGAGGCCGTTGTCATCACCGCGCTTTTGGATACAAGCTAAGTAACCCCTCAGTTAGTTTCTATTTGTCTGGCCAGACCGAACGCTGAGTTAGGTTACGTTATAGCTACCTCCGCGGTATCTACTCGTAAGTGTTAAAATCTGTTCTTGTACTATCATTTAGGAGAACTTAAAATAGCCTTGCGCAATCGCAAGCCAATGTTGTTACCCATTTGATATCCTTCACTGGCCTGGTGTTCCCTTCCACTGCGCATCCTAGGTCAGTAGGGAACGGTAATGAACATTACCTAAGACTATTTTGTCAGACCCTAATAATGACCAAAAAACATCAGCACCGATAATTAAATCGATTGTAGTCGGTTTATGAAAATATGGGTCCGCTAATTTTATATCAGACCGTATGTCTACGATTACCTGCTTAGCGGGAATAGTATCGCCTATTGTTGGCAAAACATCGCAAAGCAGATCGTTGGAATATGATTGATTTAAAGATTGTATATGAACGCGACACAACTTGTTTACAAATTATATAGAATTATTAATTCCTTGTATAGATTTATTTGTATTAATGTGAGGTAATTTTAATTTATTAAATAATTTCTCTGTCATTATGCATGATGAACTGCCTGAATCGAGAAGCGCTTGTGCTATATGTTCGTTATTGTGAACGTCCTAACATTTTATCAATGCAGTGGACAATAATACATCACCCAAGACATTTGGTGACGACTGGGCGCATGCCGAGAGAGACCTTAGGTGTTTGAGCCTCATTCCTTGGGAACTCCGCATTGCTGTCCTTGTCACTAATTTTACTGACCGCTTGGTCACGTTTGAAGTCGGTGTTATGAATAAGTGTATGATGTTTTCGGTGGCATATCTTACAAGCTGACTTTTTACACTGACTAGGTTTGTGCCCGTGACGTAAACAGTTATAGCACACTTTATAATTACGAAGCGCTTGCATACGTTCGGTGTCGACTCTGGAACGTCGCCCTCGAGGATAACGGAATTGAATAGCTTTTGAAGGGCTACTAAGTCCGTGTGACCAACGTGTTAAGTTTGGGAATTGTGTGCTTTTCTGCAAAAATCTATGTTCAGATTATTTTGCCCGTGAATGTGGAATGGATGAAGGTAATTTAGTTGATAAAACGTTTCTCACATAAACACATTTAGTGGCTTTTCATTGGCATCACTCTTTTTTTTAATACTTTCCTCACAAATTGTCACTCCCATACGACGTCTGAGCAGAATTACTATTAGACATATGAAATACTAAACTATCTTTCCAAGCGAAACTTCTCTCGCATACATTAGATCCATAGGGTCTCTCACCGGTATGTACAACAGGGCGACTCGCTAAAGCGCCTTTCTGATAAAAACTCTTCTCACATATATTACACTTATGTGGTCTTACATCACTGTGTATCTGGACATGTGCACTCAAATCTCTCTTTTCAGCAAAACTGTGTCCACATATGTTACATCTATACGGTCTCTCACCCGTATGTTTACGTGTATGATTCACTAATCTCTTTCTGAGCAAAAACGCCTCCACATGTGTTACATCTTTTTTTTTTTTGGGACTAATCCCACCACACATTCCCATCATTATAACTCCTGTAAGTCAGGATCCACAATGGTCTCCATAAATGACACCGAGGTTTGACCCTCAGGCAGTCCCGGGATATGATTTTAATTGTCTTGGGACCCGCAACAAATTTAATTAGAAAAGATTAAAGAGGAGGAGTTGGAAAGAGAGATTCCACTTCCCTCCCAGGCAAAGCGGGAGACAGGAAAATAAAATGACTAGTCAGCCAATAAGTAAAAAGGTGTGTGATGTGTTACATCTATACGGTTCCTCATCAGTATGTATAAGTCTATGAATGATTAATCTCGACTTCTGAGTGAAATTTATCTCGCATATGTCACATTTCTACGGTCTCTCACCAGTGTGTACACGGCTATGTTTACTTAAGTCGCTCTCTGTAATAATTTTTTTCTCACATACATTACAGTCAATCAGGGTAACTTAAACCTTAAATATAACATTGGCCCTAAAACTCTCTTGCATCTTTTATTTATTTTTTGTCTTTGGTGTAGTTTCTACGTAGTTAGATTTGAAAACGACATATAAAAAATATCTTCATTAACGCTCTAAACTCGCGAAAAAGTGTTAACCGTCAATTTGACAGCGTCACTGTGTCTTTTTCAATAAGAGTATTGTTCAGTTCGTTTCGTGCGCGCCAAAAAGTTGTTTTCTGTTCTGCAAATTATTACCAAAGAGAGGTAAGAGTTATTTCTAATTACTTATTATACATTTATTGTTGACGACAATAACTATTTACACAATTGATTGCTTTATTGTTGATTTTATGCCGTAAAAATTCGGTTGAATATGAATTACTATTAAATCACGGTTACTTTGGCCCGGGCCAATATTAGCACGATTTTGATTGATGATTTGTCTAAGACAGTGTTGATACTTAAAAAATATGTTTTCCCTATACATCGTGTATGTACTTTTTAAAATAACACCAAAATATGTTGTTTATTTATTTTTTGTTTTAGGCTAGTATTATACTATAGTGACACCATGGGCCGAAAGAAAACAACTGCGATAGGTGTACGGAAATATGGCACCAAGAATAGTTATTCTCAGCAAGATCTAGATCAGGGTTTCCCAACCTTTATTTTGTTGACTTTGTTCTAGACTATTAATAAATTTTCATGACCCCCCGCCCCCCTCCCAACGCCTCCCTTTACATTTTCAATAAATACAAAAAAACGCACATTATCTACTTTAAAAGCCTTTTATTTTAATTCTAATAAACATTTTTTAAAAGTTGAAATTATTAATAATGTTTTATCCAAAAAAAATATAAAATAAGAGTAGGTGTACTAATGAGACACATGAGATTGCATGTTTAGAACCATTTGGTTAATTCTAGGTTCTGTTTTTGTCAGAGCTATCATCAGGTCGCTATCAACATCAAGACGATTTCGCTGTCTAGTTTTAATTAATACTAGAGCAGAAAATCCTGTCTCACACAAGTAAATTGAAAAAAAAGGAACTAGTACTCGTAAAGCAAGAGAGGCAAGTTTGGCATTAACAGGTAATCTTTTGATCCAAAATTGCTCCAATGTCAAAAGATGGAAGTCATCTTTCATGGATGAATCAGCCTTCATTTCTAGAAATTCTTCCTGAAATTCTTCTGGTAACTGGAACACATCGACTACAAATGGATTTCTTGTCATGTGTCATATTGGTGACTTGGAATCGATGTCTTGATAGTATCGGCGAAATTCGTCTTCCAGCGCTTGCAAATGAGCTTTTATGTCAGCTTTCAAATTTGTGTCCAGTGTGTTATTTTTAATTGCTTCGAACAGCCGAGAAAAAGATATAACATTTTCAGAAGACAATTTTTGATTCCAAAGTTGAAGCTTTGCTATGATCCCCTGAATATAATCATAATTGTTTATTATAGTACCATTTCTGCCCTGAAGTTTCAAGTTTAGCTCATTCAAGGCACCAAATATATCAGTTAAATAAGCCAACTTCCATTGAAACATGTCATCTTTTAACATTGTGAGGAAATCGTGCTTTTCTTTGAACTCAAGAAAAATAATTACCTCTTCTTTCAATTCATAAAGGCGAGCCAGCATGTTGCCTTTAGATAGCCAGCGTACTTCTGTATGGAAAAGAAGAACTTTGTGATCAGAATCAAGATCCTACAGAGTAATGTAAATAACCTACTGTTCAAAGCGCTGCTCTTGATGTAGTTGACAATTTTTATAGCTGAGTCCAAGTCTGGCGTAATTTCTGGGGCAAATTTCTGGAAGCCAAAGCTTGCCTGTGAATAACACAATGTGTACTAACCATCGCGGGATTTTTTTCCTTGAGCTTTTTAGCCAAGCCCGATCGTACACCTATCATTGCAGGTGCACCATCTGTGCAAAGTCCAATGAGCTTATTCCAATCCAAATTATTTTTTTCAACAAAATTTGATATAGAATTAAATATATCTTCAGATGTAGTGCCTGCTGTCAAAGATTGCGAGTATAAAATCTCTTCTTCAATTACACTGGTCAACAAAAAAAAGAAGTTTTTTGTTTCCTATAATTTTTTTATGTTTCTATCTCAAATTGACGCGTATTTTTTAAATTTGACAACAATTTTTCTCTAACAGCTTTTGTTTTTGAGTTATAGCTAACTAAATACATTTACTACTTTCATCTACATTTGCGTTTTTTGTTGGACACTGCAATATATTTTGTTGCTGTTTTCGATATGGTTTCGTCAAGAAGATGTTGTGTGCATAATCCCGTTTCTTTTTGCTATATTTGTGGTGAATATGTATTTGCAAAATATCGAAAACCTATATCGGACTTTGTGAAAACTGCGTATCATCAATACTTTAAAATAAAATTGTGTAATCAGGACAAGCCGTGGGTTCCTCATATTGTATGTCAAAAATGTGTCGTATGTCTACGATTGTGGTCCACTGGAAAAAGAGATGCAGTAATGTTCGGAATACCCATGATTTGGCGAGAACCTCAAAACCATCATGACGACTGCTACTTCTGCGTTGTGAAAATAAACGGAATTAACCCTGGCAATCGAAATAAGTGGCCATATCCTAACTTATCTTCTGCTCAACGACCACAATTAAAATCACGAGAGGTACAACCCAGCACATCTAAATCTTCTGATGATCCAAATCCCTGTGAACCCGAAATACATCAAGTGAAGATTCTGATTCCGACTACAAATTTAGCCAAGAACCTCAACCATTTAATCAGAAAGAACTAAATGACTTGGTAAGAGATCTGAACTTACCGAAAGAAGCTTCTGAAATATTAGCATCTCGTTTAAAAGAAACTTACTCAGGAAACAAACATCACATTTTATCGTACCAGAGAAAAAAATCTGTTACCGTATTTTTTTCAAGAGAAGGATTTAGTTTTTTGTAACGATGTTGGTGGTACTTTGCAACAGATGGGATTAAAAAAGTATCAACCTAGTGACTGGCGTCTTTTCATAGATAGCAGCAAAAGAAGTTTAAAGTGCGTTTTGCTTAACAACGGCAATAAGTACGGATCTATACCTATCGCACATTCGGTGACTTTAAAAGAAGAATACGCAAATATTGCTAAGGTTATCGAAAAAATTAAGTTTGATGATGACAGATGGTTACTTTGTGTTGATCTAAAAATGGTTAACTTTCTCTTGGGTCAACAGGGGGGATATACAAAGTTCCCTTGTTTCATCTGTCTCTGGGACAGCCGTGATAAACAGCACCATTGGTCACAAAAAGTCTGGCCAGTACGGGAAGAGCTAAAAGTTGGTACTAAAAATGTGATAAACACGCCTTTAGTTAGCCGAGACCGCATCATACTTCCACCACTTCATATTAAACTCGGCATAATGAAGCAGTTTGTGTAGGCGCTTGATAAAAGTAGCGAATGTTTCAATTTTCTTTCACGCAAGTTTCCAGGATTAAGTGTAGAAAAATTAAAAGCTTGTATTTTTGATGGGCCACAGATCAGGCAACTCGTTAGATTCTAATTTTGTCAAATCAATGACTGAAGTCGAATCCAAAGCTTGGAATTCATTTGTTTTGGTTATGAGTAATTTCCTAGGCAAAAAGAAATCTGACGACTACGTGGAGCTTGTTGAGGCCATGCTATCGAACTTGAAAGAACTAGGGTGCAACATGAACATAAAAATCCACTTCCTGCACTCGCATTTAGACCGATTTCCACAAAATCTGGGTGACTACAGTGAAGAGCAGGGTGAAAGATTCCACCAGGATCTTCGGACAATGGAAGAGCGTTATCAGGGGCGGTGGGACTCACATATGATGGCAGACTACTGCTGGAGTTTGCAACGAGATCTACCTGAAGTCGTTCATTCAAGGAAATTCTATAAAAGATCATTTCATTGTATTTAATAAAAAAAAATTGTTTACATAATGTATTAATTTTCTGTATTTTTTTTTTGTCAAAATAATAAAACTGTATATTTCAAAAAGTAAAGCTGTTAGCAATCTTCTAGTATTTTTTTCATATTCAGGGCCATAGAAATACCTAATAACAGAGAAAAAAATTAAGGAAACAAGACTTGTGTTGAGCAGTGTTATATTTTCGCCGATGTAACGAACATAAACTATTAACTGTGCACAATTAACGATGTCGGTGGATTCATCGCAACTAATGGCAAAAAATGCCGATAATTTGACTTTGTTAATTATTTGTGACTTAATGTCTGCTGCAATGTCATCGATTCTTCGCTTGATTGTGTTATTCGAAAGAGAAATATACTTCATTTTTTGCTCTGCATCTTCACCTAAAATTATCTGCGTGGCTTTTAAGATACATGGTTTTATTGATTCTTCACCGATAGTATGTGGTTTCTTTTGCTTTGCTATCATAAAAGCTATTTCAAAGGAAGCTTTAAGATGCTGCGATAAGCTTGTGTGATAACTGCCCGATTTATCCAATCTCATCCGCTTAAGTGATTCTGCTTTAGATGAAAAAAACTCTTTTGTCTTCCAAACTAGGGTAGGATGTTGTTGCTTTAAATACCTTTCAAGGCGATTGGGCCTCATGCTATCATTACTTAAAACTTTCATACATATCACACACTGAGGCAACTGTAACTCCTGGCACCTATAACAATAAAACAAATAATGAACAACCAGTCACAACGCCCGATTTAAGAACGCGTCTCTGCTACCAATTTAGTAAATTAAATAAATATATTGAAAATAGTGACTGAAGTTTAAAAACACAAACTTACCTTTTAACACAATAATTTTGCACACACAAACTGATTTTTAAAATTATTGAACAAAAAATGTACACCGATACGTCAAATTTGTCGCAAGTTTGCGAAAATGAATTTTAGAGATGCTCATGCAAGTCCGGTAGGCACACAACTGTTTCCTAAGTAATGAATGCGGAGCGGGTGTGCGCGGGTTTCATGTTGTGACTTGTCGAAATTTGTATAAACTGCGATTGACGACGTTGGCTTTTATTAAAACAATGGTTGACAGAAAAAGTGAATAGATTTACACACATAAAGTAATGAAATTAAATATCATGTTTAATTTCATTAACTTTATGCGTGTAAATCAAACATTACATTGAAATGTTATTTGTTAATTTTTTGTTTTTTTTTTTGCTTGTTCGCCACCTCAGCGGTACAAAAAAAGAAATTACAAACGCTTTGTGCCCCCCTTGACATCGCTCTACGCCCCCCTTGGGAGGCGTGCCCCCTTGGTTGGGAACTCCTGATCTAGATGAAGCTTTAAAAAAAATAAAAAATTGCAAAATGTCTCAGAGGGATGCCTCAAAATTCTACAAAATACCACGTAGTACACCGAAATATAAATTGAAAGGACAGCATACGAAACCTGTTGGAAAGCCAATTGTTTTTTCTGAAGCCGAAGAACATTTTTCTCAGTCATATTATGGCTCTGGCTGATCTGGGAATCCCGATAGGTATGCATGACGTACGTTTGATAGTAAAAATATACTTAGATGACGAAGGAAAAACTATAAAGACATTTACTAGTGGTAGGACCACACTGTCGACAGTTATCTGTCTACAGCCGCGGGCCGGTCCGTCCGGGGTAGTACCACGCTCTCGCAGAAAATCAACGTCTGAGTAGTAGCAATTTGTTACTGCGCTTCGTTCGGTGAGCGAGAGAGCCGGAAGCCCAACTTTCTGAGGGTGTTTGCGTGTGGAGGGTTTTGGTGGTACCTTTGGTATCACCGAGCCTCAATGCACGCATTCACACTCCCTTCACTTTCTTCGCGGTAGGCAGCGGCCTTGCAAAGGTCCATGAGCGACAGCAACACTTACCATCAGGTGTACTGTTTGCTCGTTTGCCACTGCTTAAATAATAAAAAAAAAAAAAATTCAAAAATAATATGCCAGGCTGGGAATGGGGGAAGAACTTTTTAGGGCGACATCCAGAAATCAAACCGCGAATTGCGCACAATATTAGTAGAAAAAGAGCCCAAATAAATAAAGAAATGTTAGAAACATTTTTCGGACGACTCAAAACTGAGTTAATTAATGTACCTCCTGAGAATTTATACAACTTTGACGAAACGGGCTTTCACAACCCAAAAAAAGCGAAGCTTTTATTCAGACGTAGTTGCCGAAGCCCAGAGATTATTAAAAACGCCACTAAATCTTGTTTTACCACCATGTTCTGTGGGAATGCTGTTGGTGAATTTCTTCCACCATTCATAATCTACAAGGCTAAACAAAAATGGACCAACTGGCTTGATGGTGCACCAGCAGAAACAAGAATGGCTGTAACGAAAAAAAAAAGGCAATAATTGGAGACAATCTAAGTTCACATATTTCGGTGAAAACTTTGCAGCTTTGTGAAGAGAATGATATAAAATTCATATGTTTAATACCAAACTCGACACTTCTACTGCAACCTCTGGATGTTGCTTATTTCAGTTCCCTGAAGACCAAATAGAGATATGTTTTAAGTGGACTGGAGAAACATCAGACGTAGAAAAATCGCAACCGTGTTGCCAAAGAATGTCTTTGCTGCATTATTAAAAAGAACTCTGGATTTGGCAGCCGATACTGCGGGACCAAACTTAATTGCAGGATTCAAGGCAACTGGATTGCATCCTTATGATGTCAATGTACCGTTAAAAAAACTTCCTGGCTATGGTAAGCCAGTAGAAGAAATAAGAAAGAGTGTTGGCGAGACTTTAAAAAAATATATAGATCATTCATCATTTGCCTGCCCTTATCCCACGCTAAGTGGGGTCGGCACAACATGTACTTACCTTCCATAACCTCCTATCGGCCGTCATATCTGTACTCACCCTTTTCATACGCATGTCCTCATTCACACAGTCTATCCATCTCTTTTTGGGTCGCCCACGCTTCTTTCGTCCATCCACATTCATATCGATAACCCGCCTTATCACATGGCTTTCATCCCTCCTCATCACATGTCCATACCAAGACAACCTCGCGCTCCTAATCTTCTCTATCACTGGTGCTACTTTCAGGCTTCCCCTAATATACTCATTTCTTATCTTATCTAACCTTGTGACCCCACACATCCATCTTAGCATACGCATCTCTGTGGCATGTAATCTTCTCTCATCCGTCTTTTTCAATGCCCAACATTCAGATCCATACATAGCAACAGGTCTGATGACACTCTAGATGAAGAAATAAACACTCTAGAAATATATAGATGACGTACGAAATATAGATTTAGGGGTCCAGCAAAGTCAAAGGTTCCAAATACCCGTTGTAGCTGGACAAAGTGTGTCTGCAGAAGATATTCAGATGTATATTGAACAGCGAGAACAACCTAAAAATAAACCTAAAACGTCAAAAAAAAAGAGGCCGCCCTGTTGGTTCAAAAAACGTTCAAGCAAAGAAAAAGAAAAAGTAAACAACCAAATAGATGATCCACAACCATCAGGAAGTGGACTAGAAAATTGTGTGAATGCTGCCAATGTAAACGAAAATTCAGTTGAACTAGAAAATAATGATATCGAAAATTCTTTGAACGTTGGTAACTTATTAACTCTGGACACATTTATTGAATGTGAAGATGAGTTTAAGGACGCCGAAAAAGAGATTATACTAGGTGCAACATTGAATGAAAATATAATTTTCATTCAATGTTGCTATAGAGACATACGAAGTAATTGATGGTAGACTGGCACTTCAGAATAATAAAATGTTGAATAATACGAAAAATGTAAATCAGATGTGTATAATTAATTACGAGGGGACGCTATTTCCTGGACGAATAATTAAAGCAGACCATCCAAAGTACAAAGTTTCTATGATGCAAAAAGCGGTAGATGGCTGGATTTGGCCTAGTCGTTCTGATATTTATGTAGTGAATGATAAAAATATCATAAGAGTGCTGAATGATTCTGATATCAAGAAAACTAGGGGCTATTTTATTATAGAAGATGATTTCCTGGCCATGGAATGGGGTGATTAATATGCTGAAGTTTAGGGTCCTATTACATTATAAGCAAACATTGAATTATTTTATACATATTTATTTTTAATATTTTAACTTACGTTAAGTCAGTAAATAAGTTCAAAACAAAAGTGCCTGATTATAGACCAAAGTTTTAGATTAAATAAAAGATATGTCGATTTTCTGTATAGCAACATTTCATTTCCCCATAATTCCCCAAATCTTATAGCGTAACTATCCAAAACTAGTGTCTATGGTTCTCACCAGTATTTTTAGAGTAATAATATGCAGGCCAATATTAGTCACAGACTTTAAATTATTCAAAATAAGCAGAAACAACCGGTTGTTTAGACCTGGGCCAATCCAAGACCAACTACTAATGTAACTTTGTCCCAGAAGTTTATTTCAATTTTTGCAACAATTTTCTTAAACAATAAAGTAAACTGTTTAGTTTTATAAGAGAACACTATTTGATGCCATGACAGTTGACACTTAAATGTATCTAGCGTGTAACCATAATTATTGGTTTAATATATTTTCTGAAAAGTGGGCCAAAGATGACTGTACACCCATATGGTTTTTCACTCGCGTGTATTCGGCTATGTCTTTGTAACGTACTTCTCGTAGTAAAACTTTGTTCACATACGTTTTTCACCGGTGTGTATACGCATGTGAATCACATAATGACTCTTCTGAGTGAAACTTTTCTCACATATGTTACATCAGTGTGGTCTCTCACCGGTGTGTATACGTATGTGATTCACCAATTGAGTCCTCCAAATGAAACTTTTCTCACAAATGTTACATACATATGGTTTATCACCAGTGTGTATGCGGCTATGTGCACGTAAGTAGGTCACGCTAACAAATCTTTTCTCACATATGTTACATCTGTGTGGTCTCTCACCGGTGTGTATAGGTATGTGATTCACCAATTGAATCTTCCGAATGAAACTTTTCTCACAAATGTTACATACATATGGTTTATCACCAGTGTGTATGCGGCTATGTATTTGTAACGAAGTCCTCCTAGTAAAACTTTGTTCACATACGTTACATCTGTATGGTTTTTCACCGGTGTGTATACGCATGTGACTCACATAATGACTCTTCTGAGTGAAATTTTTCTCACATATGTTACATTTGTGTGGTCTCTCACCGGTGTGTGTACGCGTGTGATTCACTAAATGACTCTTCCGAGTGAAACTATTCTCACATATGTTACATCTGTGTGGTCTCTCACTGGTGTGTGTACGTATGTGATTCACCAATTGAATCTTCTGAATGAAACTTTTCTCACAAATGTTACATACGTATGGTTTATCACCAGTGTGTATGCGGCTATGTATACGTAAGTGGCTCACGCTAACAAATCTTTTCTCACATATGTTACATCTGTGTGGTCTCTCACCGGTGTGTATACGTATGTGATTCACCAATTGAGTCTTCTGAATGAAACTTTTCTCACAAATGTTACATACATATGGTTTATCACCAGTGTGCGTTCGTGTATGTTGAATCAACTGACTCTTCCGTGCGTAGCTTTTCTCACATATTTTACACGTATAATTGTCAGTATTTACATTCGGTAGTTTTGGCTTCTTATCTGCAATTGGATCTAAATTAAAAAAACATTAAATTAGTAGGTGAAATGAGAAAAGGCACAAACACGAGGGCCAGCAGTAAATTAGAGGCGCCAAATACCGCTAACTCCAACAATAAAACTCGTAAAAGACCACATTGGTCAAGGCGGTTTATGGAATTTTCTTTGGAGTGTTTCGTCACTTACAAGGAGATCCTCAGACGTGTGGGTCGAGGATTGCCATGCTTTTTGGTGGGGCGGTAGAGGAGGCCCGAGGGTATCATAACTACCAGATATTAGGGTGAACTGGGCGCTCGTTAAAAAGATTTTAAAAGTCCAAGTTGGATGGGTAATTTAATTGTATGTACTAGAGAAATTCGCACTCGAATCGCCAGCTAGTGGTGGCATCGTGGTAACGTGCTCGCCTGCGGAATCTATAGTCTCAGGTTCGAGACCCAACAACTTGTATTTTTTTTTAATTATCGCAATATTGTGTAAAATCAGTTTTTTTTTCATAATTTTACGCAGAATTATAGATTACTAGCAACCCGCCCTCGCTTCGCTTCGGTTTCAGTTGTGTTACCCGCGTAGTTGCCGTTCCCGTGGGAATACCGGGATAAAATTTAGCCTATGTTACTCCCTGATATTTTAGCTTTCCATTGGTGAAATAATTTTTGAAATCCGTTCAGTGGTTCAAGCGTGAAAGCGTAACAAACAAACAAATATCCTTACTTTCGCATTTATAGTAGTACCTTTTTTTTTTTGGGGTGAACTGCGGTCGGCGCGTTTCCGCACCACTCTGTCCGGGGTGACAGAGGGGCTTGGGCACGCAACACCCGCAACCCACCCGAACACCACGTCGCCTTCTTTTTTATTTATATTAGTACCTAAGGATTTTCCTTTTTTTCACGATCTCGTTTTGCCGCTCTTTCTCGGAGCGGACTCCCGCAACGTTATCCGGTGCAGACAATGTCTGTGTTTTGTGTGCTTTTACGAGAAATTCTATCCAAAAATTTGTAAGGATGATAAGAATGTATGAAAAATGTACATTAATCAAATCAAATCATTTTTATTTGCCAAGAATACAGGTGTAACCAGATAACAAAAAAAAACGGTAGATTTTCCTGCAACGTTTAAGACATGCAAATATTGACACATTTTCAATTATTAATTAATCAATATAACCAATAACTATACATTGTAAATAAAACTACTTTTACGGATTATATCGCGTTTGTATTTGATTTATGATTACCCGACGTATCGAACACTTTGCAGCATTGATGGTCACGGGCGGACTAAGGTGTCTCACGTCCAGCAAGTAATTGTTATTACAGACATTATAATTAACTACCCGATACAGAAAATTTGTTATAAATTTATTAAATTTTGACCCACATTTTAGTACAAATTTACTGCCAGTGTAAGAAGAAAATGATTCTATATGAAAAAATTATATTGTTAATGGTTAGTAATTATTAAATTTGTAGCAATTATTGTTACAATTTGTTGATTTAAAACTAACAAAACTAATATACTACTACCTGATCGAAACGCGGCCACACTGAGAATGATCCCGCAAGAAAACTCAGGGGACATGATGCTAAATTAGTATTGATTTTTAATTTTAGATGCGACTTTGTCTTACTAAAAGATTTTTGATTTATAAAATTACCTTCAACTATTATTATTGTGGGTCAAATCTATATAATATGTGCTCACAGTATCATGCAGTCTTGTGGTGGTCTTTTTGGATTTATTTTAACTAGCTTTTGCCCGCGGCTTCGCCCGTGTAAAATTTACTTGAATATTGAACTATTATCGCAAAGAATATTATCGGCATAAAAAGTATTACATTTCTTAATTTAAGAAATACTCTATCTACGTGTCAATTTTCATCCAAATCTGCTCAACAGTTTAAGCATGATTGAGTAACAAACATCCAAATATCTTCAAAAACTTTCACATTTGAATATTACTTCCAGCCTTATAGTTCAGATTCCCGTGCAAATACGATGATAAATATGCCTTTCCTTAGTGTCTGCTAACGTACTTTTCCATTGGTGAAAAAAAAATTATATCAATCAAACACCCGCAGTTTCATTCACGTAGACCCCATTTTCATGCCAATACCGAGATAAAAAATGCCTATGTTACTCGCTGATATTATAAATTTACATGGGTGAAAAAAATAATATGAATCCCAGAAATATCAGAAATAAAAATTGCCTATGTTACTCGTTGATAACATAGGTAGCATTCCATTAGTGAAAGAATTTTAAAAAATGGGCGACATCCCCCGGTTTAGTTCTCGTTCCCGGGCATTTGCCCGGGATGGGATGGAAATAGCCTTTATATGTTATTCACTGATAATATAGCTTTTCATTAGTGAATTAATTTTTAAAACCATTAAATTCCCGTGATTTCACCGGCATTGTACCCGATCCCGTAGGAATATCAGGATAAAAATAGCTTAAATATGTTACTGGCTTAAAAATAGCTTGCAATTAGTGAAATAATTTTAAAATCGACCTAATTCTCAAGGTTGCTCCAGCCACACCGGGATAAAATATAGCCTGGGATAAAATATAGTTTAAGTTATTCCTTATGTACGCCTGGTAGACCTGATGGTAAAATGTAATCAATATCGGTCCAGCCATTTTGAAGATTACCTGTAACAAATAGACAGACAGACAAAAAAATTTGGACCGTATTGTGTGAGCATAAATAAAACCTATTATTTTGATAGACAAACAGACGCTTGAAATTGATTTATTTGTAGAGATAGAAAATTGGAATAATATCTTGATTGTCACTTAGTGTCTCTGGTAGCTGCTAGAAATATTACCACGCTTTCATTGTTCGTGGGTGTCGCAAAATACTACTAAGACAAAAATTTACATCGACCTGGACCAATTGGTGATGCCGTCTGGCCAACAATGTCGTCCGCCAGGTCATAAAATGTTGCTGGAACCTTTGCAATATTAGATATATTGGCAGAAGGGTACCTACATATCGCGTCGATCCAAAGTAATTAGGATAAGCTCAAGATAATGATGATATATCATTGGCTGGGTGTCTTCGACTATATGCGTATTATCCTTTTGGGGCAGCCCAAAATTGTTTCTTAGTGAGTGCTTACCCCAAATAACCGATCGGTATTCAAAATTTCACATTCTTAGGCTCAGTATCTTTGGCTATACACTTTCACCATCTTAGGGGTTGAATTTCCAAAAATTCTTTGTTAGAGCTCGCTTATCCTTGCCAAAAATTTTTTCATAGTGCTTGGTAAGTGAGCACTAAGAAAATCTTGGGGTAATCCAAGAAAGCCGACTGTGTAATAAAATGATCCTTCGTAGACTCAGTGATTTCGGTTAAACGCTGTTCACCCCCTTAAGGCTAAAATTGCAAAAATCTCTCTTTCCCCAAGAAAAGCAACTTTATACAAAATTCCATGTTTCTAGGCCTAATGATTTCGGCTATATATTTTGCACCCCTTTAGGAGTTGATTTTAATAAAATAATTTCTTAGAGCTCACAACAAAAGAAAGAGAATTGCATAGAAAGTTTTACGTTCCTAGCACTAATAGTTTAGTCTATACGCTTTTCCAAAAATCCTTTGCTAGTGCTCGTATACCCCAAGAAATAAGACGATGTAAAAAGAAAATACTTTCCCCTATTTCAACCCCTTATACCTATTTTTCGCGATAAAAAGTAGCCTATGTCCTTTCTCAAGCTTTAGTCCATGTCTGTACCTAATTTCATCAAAATCGGTCCAGTGGTTTAGACGTGAAAGCGTAGCAGACAGACAGACAGACAGACAGAGTTACTTTCGCATTTATAATATTAGTAAGGATAAGGATTATGTTTATAACGGGATTCCAGCTTGGTGGTAATAACTATAGTTCAAAATGTGTAATTAAATAATATCATAATATATAAATCTCGAATTACAATTTATTTAAATGTCAAGTAATTATTATTAATTTTTATATGTCATAAATTCGGATAAATTATAGAAATTGTAGCTGATTAACTATCGTCGTAGTTTTAGTTTAAAGTATTTCTTCGGGAGCTCTCTTAAGTTTCTAGGTAATTTATTAAATATGGTTATAATATATTAAATATTATAAATATAAATATTGATTTTTCACAATTTTATAATTATTTATTTTCGTACCCTTATGCCTCAATTTTCATATTGAAGAGTTGATACATGGGAGAGAGTGAGAAAAGGAGGAGATCGAGAAAAAAGCAAAAAATTTATAATTCTGCCTAAAATTATGAGATTTTATACAATATTGTGATAATTAAAGAAAAGAAAATGGGTGTACTTATGTACTTATGTACGCGCGTGAGAAGTTATACTTCTTTGGCATCATTAAAAAATAGTTTTTAATTGCATGCAAATAATTAATTACAATAAAATAATAGAAGGATTGGAAAAGGATAATCAACAACTGTGTTGGACCAAATCATTAAAAAAATTGTAATAGAACATAAAATAAAAAAATATAAAGTAATTAATGAACCGCAAAAAGAGTGGATAAATAGAGACATAATAACTGAAATCAAAGAAAGAAACAATATATGGACAAAATTAAAACGTAATCCTGAAGACGATACGTTGGCACGAACTTTTAAAGCTGTGAAGGAAAAATTAGTTAGAACAATACGAAATACGAAGAACAAATATTTTTACGGAGAATTCATGAAATGTAAAAATAAACCCAAAAAAATGTGGAAGTTAATTAATATGCTCTCCTTAAACAAGATTGTTAATACTTGTGCTTTCCCCAACCTTATCACTGAAAACGGTATAGTAGTTTCAGAACCTACACAGGTATGTGAATTATTTAACGATTTTTTCGCTAGCATAGGTACACAATTAGCCAACAAGATTCCTTTAAAATATCACAACAATGATACATATACACTGCCTAAATCGGTTTCAAGTACATCACATAACAGTCTCAGTGAATTTCATCGTTGCAGTATAGAAGAAATCTCTAAAATTATTGATAGCCTTGACTCGAACACAAGTACTGGCATTGACGACATTAGTACCAAAGCTATAAAATGTATAAAGAACTTAATTATCAAAAATTTAACAGATTCCATTAATAACTCATTAAAAAGGGGATATTTTCCAGAAATATTAAAAATTGCAAAAGTCACTCCTATCTACAAAAATGGAAAAAAATCGGATCCTGGGAACTATCGACCTATTTCGGTGCTACCAGTACTATCAAAAGTCCTAGAAAAGGTTATGTATAGTAGGATAGAGGAGTATCTAAACAGAATTAACTTTTTATATAAACATCAGTATGGGTTTCGCTCAAAGTCTAACACAGTTGGCGCAACTATAGATTTAGTAACTACAATCAAAACTAAAATTGATCATAAACAAGTTGCAATCGGAGTTTTTATTGATTTAAAAAAAGCTTTCGATACAGTTTCTCATAAATTACTTCTGAAGAAGCTATGGAGTATTGGAATTACTGGTACAGCGTACAAAATGATAGTGTCATACTTAACTGATAGGTATCAGGTTGTCAAGATTCAGAACTATCAGAGCAGGCGCCAATCTCTAACATGTGGTGTTCCACAGGGTTCAATCTTGGGGCCTTTGTTGTTTCTAATCTATGTAAATAACATCTGCCAATTAAACCTACATGGTCAACATTCCCTATATGCTGATGACACCTATTTTATTTTGGATACAGTGTTAATGAAATCATTCAACAAGCTCAAACTGATTTAAATACTCTTAATCAATGGTTCCAGTGCAATTTGCTCACTATTAATATTTCCAAGACTTCCTATATAATTTTTAGTGCTAAAAATAAAAAACTACCTCATCATAATATTTTAAACATTAATGGTGAAAATATTCAAAAACTTAGCCAGGAAAAGTATTTGGGATTATTATTAGATAAAAACTTAACGTTCAAGTCACACATTCAATATATAAGAAATAAACTCTCATCTCTTGTAGGCGCATTACACAATATGGCCAGATGCATCCCAGAAAATGCCGGAAAATTAATCTATAGTGCTTTGGTTAAACCTCACCTGCTATACCTAATAGAGATATGGGGTAGTGCAGCTAAAACTAATATAAAACCCATACAGATACTTCAAAATAAACTAATAAAAATTTTATATCGTTACAATTACTTAACATCCTCGGCAACTATTTATAAAGAAACCAAAATCATGAACATTCAGCAGCTCTATACATACAACACATGCATACTAATATACAAAATTATTAATAAGCTTATTCACGCACATATTACTTTCACAACCAAAGACAAAGTAAAAAAGTACACAACGCGTCGCGCAGACCATCTAGTTCTACCAGGAATACGTACAAACTATGGTAAAAACACGTTAACTTACGTGGGAGCACAACTATATAACACTCTTCCAAAGGAAATCAAACAGGCGAAATCACTGAGCTTATTCAAAAAAACACTTTCAGAATATATATACATTAATTTCTAAAAAGTAAATAAGCTTAATACTTAGACCACTGTTTATGTTAGCTGCATACCAAATCAGTGAATCCGTCTTTATTATTATTATTAATCAACTACCCACATCGAGCTATTTGTTACTGTATTAATTTTAATATTCTCGTGTAAGTGACAATTTGTCGTAATGAGAATAAAGATCTTTAAACCGAACAAAGTTCAGTTTAATAGTCATCAAATTTAAACTAAAAGAATCTTAGATTGATCTTAGATATCAATAATTAATATTAAAAATTGAAAATTAATATATTTATATAATAATATATTTAATATATATATTTCAAATATATATATTTAATATGAATTTATATAATATATAATTAATATAAATATATATATATATATATATATATATATATATATATATATATATATATATATATATATATATATATAATTATTAAAAACAAAATTTAGAGAATAATAAATATATAAGAGATAATTTGTGCTAAATATTATAAGATTCTTAATTTTAAATGTTTATTATTGATTATTTAATATTTTAAAAATAAATTTAATAATAAATTCAAAAATTGAATTTAAGGTTAAGCAGACAGCTTCATACTGTTAATTTTGTGTCACAGATGCGCGCGCATCTTAAAATTTCACTCAATGAGCGGTTAAGCAGACAGCTTCATACTGTTAATTTTGTGTCACAGATGCGCGCGCATCTTAAAATTTCACTCAATGAGCGGTTAAGCAGACAGCTTCATACTGTTAATTTTGTGTCACAGATGCGCGCGCATCTTAAAATTTCACTCTCATCATTTTTTCATAACGCGCCTAAAGAAGTATAACTTCAATAAATCACACTCCTGATCGCGTACAATGTCTTGAGTGGATAAAATATGTATATTCGGAGCATCAGCTGATTGCTGATTAGTTTCTTGGGCTTGAAGCAGTCGGTTTTGCTCCATGTCTGTTAATAAAAAGTTGTCTGCTGTACTGTGATTATACAGCACAGGAGAATTAGCCATATGCACCTCAGCTTGTACAATTATAGTTGCGATTGTCGTATGTTGAAGTAGATAAAAATGAATCATGTAAATTATCACCATCATGATCAGCAATACCAGTACTGGACACCGTTGAGACATCTGGTCGATTTGTACTAGCACTGGTGGTAGCTAACTGAAATGATGGTTCAAAAGTCCTTATTCGTGAATTTGAAGTTGACGGGATAGATGAATGTCAGTCACGGATGATTCGTTTGCTTGTGAAAGCATTATTTTTCGCAGCCTATAAGCACGAGTACGTTCTGCTCCTGTTTTTTTTATTGGTTTTCCTACGGAAAAGCCTTGTCGAATTTTTTCAGCTTCTTTGGCAGCTTTTTTTCGATTGTAATAGTTTTTACAGTGTTCCGCATTTGTTTTACCCATCTTGAAAACTAGAACAGAAATTGAATAGTACCATTAATAGTCATCAAATTTAAACTAAAAGAATCTTAGATTGATCTTAGATATCAATAATTAATATTAAAAATTGAAAATTAATATATTTATATAATAATATATATATTTCAAATATATATATTTAATATAAATTTATATAATATATAATTAATACATATATATATATAATTATTAAAAACAAAATTTAGAGAATAATAAATATATAAGACATAATTTGTACTAAATATTATAAGATTCTTAATTTTAAATGTTTATTATTGATTATTTAATATTTTAAAAATAAATTTAATAACAAATTCAAAAATTGAATTTAAGGTTGGTCATTTTTTAAATATTTTTATTGATTTCTTAATTTAATATTCACTTTTCATTTTTATCAAAAAGTTTTCATTAAATTTATTTAGTTATTTTTATAAATATTTATTATTTATTCAATTTAATAGCAAATATTAAAAATTAATATTATAATTTGATGTTCAATTTTAATTTTTATCACAAACTTTTTATTAAATGTTTTATTAAATTTATTTCTTTATTTTGTAAATATTAAATAACCAATAATAAGTATTTAACATTAATAATTTAATAATATTTAGTGTTAATTATATTAAATAAAAGTATTTTAATTTATATCAATAAATAATACATACGGATAGTTAACCTCAATTATATTGGAGCACTTGAAAAAGTATATAAGCATTTTTTTTACTAATATTCACAAATAGTAAGTAATATCAATCAAAATATTCAATTTAAATCACTACTGAATATAATTTATTAGCACATATATAATTCGCACTTGTATGAAACTAAAACACGTGTTGTGAATGTATAAACTAGAAACATGTTGATAAATATTATAAATATGAAAACAGTGATCAGAGGTGACGAGCGTACCAACATGCGCGACTAATATCGACGTTCAATTTCTATTTTGTTGGTAGCTTTTTTTTCGAGACTCAATGAGCGGTTAAGCAGACAGCTTCATACTGTTAATTTTGTGTCACAGATGCGCGCGCATCTTAAAATTTCACTCTCATCATTTTTTCATAACGCGCCTAAAGAAGTATAACTTCAAAAAAATAAGTTATCGGGTCTCGAACCCGAGACCATAGATCCCGCAGGCGAGGACGTTACCGCGATGCTATCACTAGCTGGCGATCCAACGATGACCCTTAAAATATTTTTAACGAGCGCCCAGTTGACCCTAATATCTGGTAGTTGTGATGCGCTCGGGCCCCCTCTACCACCCCACCAAAAATCATGTAAATCCCCGACCCACATGTCTGAGGGTCTCCTTGTTAGATAGATGTCGTCTGCACATCATATCCTTCATCATCATCATCTCAGCCCATATACGTCCCACTGTTGGGCTCGGGCCTCCTCCGTAATGGAAGGGTAATTGACCTACTATACCATGCTAGTCAGACGTGTTGGTATAGGGTTTTATTTCGAGTTTTTCTTCTCTCGCATAGATGTTACATGCGTTTTATATCCCTTAGTCGTCTCGTACGATCACCCACGGGTAAGATAGGGAGTGGTGAATTGTATTCTTACTCCGTCACCACACGAATAAATTATATCCTTCAGTAGTGTTTAAAGACACTCACGGGCGGGCAATCAGTTGTTGACCTACATTCTTACTTCCGTCGCCACATAGAAAAAATCCCATGTTTTTTATAAAAAAGCATTCATTTGGAAATAGCACCTGAAAACTTTTCACATTACAAATCATCCCTTTTGTTTTCAGCATGCGTGTTTTTTTTGGGTGGGCTATGGTCAGTGTACCTACTGTCCGGCTCCGTCCGGGGCGCCAGAGGGGCAGCGCGCGGCGCCATGACTCACCCACAGAAATATTAATACTTTAGAAAGACCATTCGGCTGATTTTGTTCGAAAACCAGCGTGGCATAATTTCCCCCTCCCGCTAATGTTAACAAATATGCAAGGTCTATGCTTACAATAATTTCACACACTAACATAACACACACACACATCAATCTCGAAGCTGCAGTTGGTACACAAACTATATCGAAGTTCTGTAGGCAACGTATACTCACATATAAAAAAGTACATGTACGCTAGTGCTTGCCATGGTCGATATACTACACGATATTTATTTAGCCTGTTTTATCGAAACAAAAATATTAATGTCTTTAAATTAAGCACTTACTTGTGTGATGTGTTGAAGTTATTTGTAATGCAAGTCAGTAATTTAACAGTAAAATCATACAAATGAAATACTCCTCACTACACTCTGTATAGGTGACAGAAAATTTAAGTGCTATAATTAATTACGTAAGCGAGTAGCGATTTGTATATTATATTGTTCCCATATATGGTACACACCAGTACACAAGATACAATTAAAATGTATTAAGAAGAGTCCACAGTCAAGTTTATAAACTCCTGCATCTTGTAGAGGGATCTGGCACTTGATAGGTGGTAAGAATTGACTAATCCTCTTGAGTGGCTTAAAATAAGGTTTTATGAAAGCCCGTTTCAGGATGAAGCCAACCTTGTCAGTGACTCCTTTCACATAAGGTAGTACTGCAGGGCGGCGCTCAATTGTGGATGGTTTAAGACGGTCTCTGCGACGGGGGCCATGGACGTCTGTAATAACGTTGACTTGTTTGGACGTCAGACGTCTTATACCGCCCGTGACCAGGAACGCTGTAAAGTATTCAAAACGTCGGGCAATCCTAAATCAAATACAAACGCGATATAATCCGTATAAGTAGTTTTATTTACAATGTGTAGTGCTCGCGTAAGCATCAGATATCATTCTTAAAATATGTTAAAATATTATTGTTTATTGAAATTTGGTTTAATTTATTGGTGTTATTATTTAACTTAAAAAACAAAACAGTTATTTAATTTTTTTGATATACTGGTACTGCTACTTGTTAGTACATTTTTGTTTATTGTAACAAAAATGTACTAACATTGTCCATGTGGTGACGGAATAAGAATACCAATCACCACTCCGTATCTTACCCGACTATTTTATTAATTACTAAAGAGTGCTAATGAGCACTATGAAGTTTGTACTACACACGGTGATTTTTTATAGTCTTACAAAAAAAAAACATAAAAGTATCCGACCTAAGAAACATATCTAACATATTTAAATGTGCAATAGTGGTAGTTATAAAAAAATAATAAAATAAATTAAAGTTAATATTTTGTAACAGCCTGTTTACATTTTATTATAAAGCGTAATCCCTACCTATCCAGGCATCCTTGGCGAACTCCATTGGCCGCCATTTTGTTAATTGTTTTAGTATCCGCCGGTGTGCGAAAGTTGAAGGTCGTGCGTAAACTTACAATTTCCCTACAAGTAATTACATATTTCGCGACATCGTTGTGTGTTTGTGTTGTTACGAAATGTCTAATAGACATTATCAATACTCGAATATCGTACCTGTACGTAGTACAAATGGTTTGTGCATAACCAAAAAAATGGTGAGCAATTTGAACAGTTCTTTCAATATCGGTAGAACGATATTCTTGTTACTTTGTTCGCAATTATTTGTAAATAGCTGATTCCATTTTATCGAAATACCTCTGAACCAATTTACTTTATTGAAATAATGACCTACTAGTAGACTAGTAGATACCAAGTCTCTAACACTTTAAATAATTGTTCCTGACGGTCCTAAGTGCGTAGAAAGTATTAAGGAAAAAATTGGACTCCGCAGGTACTAAATATGTAGTGGTATTTCTGAAAATGACTTAGGTAGATTATGGTACAATTTTACGAGTTGACAATCGAACTTTTTCTAAGGTGTAAAGTGAATGACCGCGCGGGCGGCGAGGTAACAGCTGTGTTAAGTACCTACATACGAGCTCGCCGCGCTCACTACATGCTGTTTCTTTACTATTTTAACTTGTAATTATTTATAATCATTTTTATTAAAAAATATTCTAGTAAATCTTTTTCTTAAACTTATAATTGTACGAATGTATTGTAGATACTGGATACTTTAATTGGCCTGCTTTTGTAAGACGACATAAATGTCACCGTGTATATCATCATCATCGCAACCCACATACGACCCACTGTTGAGTTCGGGCCTCCTCCACAATGGGAGGGAATTTGACCTACTAAACCATGCTGGCCAGCATAGGGTTTCATTTCAAGTTTGCCCTCTCTTGCAGATGTTATGCGTATATTATATACCATAGTCGTATTTTACGACATCCACGGGCAAGATAGGGAGTGGTGAATTGTATTCTTACTTCATCACCACGCGGAAAATATACAAGAATGTACTATAGATATACAAAATAAATTAAGTAGGTAATGTATACCATAATAATAGATTTTTATATACCTATTTAAATATTGTTAATAAAATTATATAAAACGATCACTAAATTAAAAGTGTTAAAAATATTTATTTATAGGATAAAATTAACCCATAGATAATTATTGAAACCGATAACTTATAGTATGTTGGACGACACTATCGATACGCGTGGATCAACGCCAATGTTTTGAATAAAAACGGATACTACCACGCTGGTAAGGCGGTTCTTAGTGATATCGCATTGAACGCAGTACATTGCGCGGTTGCTGGACTAATAAAAGGTGATATCCATGTATGGCAGACGATGTATAATGTTTGGCTCTTTATGCGATTTCATAATTGTTGTTTATAAACGACATAATACTTTCATAAAATTAAGATACTGAATTAATAAGTTTATGGACTTAACGATGAAAATAAAAGCCTTCTTATACTATAACTACGCAACTGACTTCTTTTTCGACACGTTGTAACAGCGCAAGACGGAATATTTCTCTTTTTTGTCGGAGCTTCATTCAAGGTCACTATATGAGCGCAACTAAGAGCCGGTAAAACGAAGTTCGTTAATATTAAGAGCGTTTGATCGCAATTGTGGCACGCTTGCCCCGCCCACATGGCCGTTCTATCTTATTCATTTTTCTGTGGACTCACCCATCGCACGTCGCCTTCGTCGTTGGGCTGACCACTGGTTAACTTGCCTTCAGTAGTCTGGCCCGACGGAATAACCCGGACGCGGGGTACTCTCTCCTCTCGACGTTCCCCCTCGGGGACGTCAGTCACCGTCGCGAGATGACTGCCTCGCAGAAGGCGGGGACCGCGTCCCAGTTCCTAATGCTGCCGAGCATCTCCCGGCAGACACCTCGAATGTGTGCTACGCCGTGTCCGCCTAGCACGCGTGTCACACGAAATCAAGTCAAGAGAAGAGCGTCTCCTTGCTTCTATATCTACTTTTATTCTAAACTATTATCTATACAAATAAATACAATTTGAAGTCTGTAATGTAAAAATACTGAGCGTTTTCATGCTCACACAGTTATTTGCGCGACATCTATGCCTAAAATACAGTTTAAAATTTATATGTCTATCTGTTTGAGATAATCTTCAAAACGGCTGGACCAATTTTGATATTTTACTACCAGGTAGCGGTCTATATAACAAGTGACTTAGGCTATATTTTATTCAGGTATTCATGTGGGAACGGGAACTAAGCGGATAAGGTTACTGAAACTGAAGCGAGTGGCTAGTCTAAATATAAATTTTTGATATTTTATTCGTTAATCCTTACTAATATTATAAATGTGAAAGTAACTCTGTCTGTCTGTTACGCTTTCACGTCTAAACCATTGAACCGATTTTGATGAAATTTGGTACAGAGATGGACTAAAGCTTGAGAAAGGACATAGGCTACTTTTTATCGCCAAAAAATGGGTATAAGGGGTTGAAATTGGGGATGACATTTTGTATGGAAATTCGTCATTTTCGATGATAGAATCACGAATCTTTGTATTAAGGCACTTGATAATATATATATAAATATTTGTTCTAGCGTTTTGGAAATTTCATTTATATGGGGATGAAATTCAACCCCTAAAAGACAAAAAGCATAAAGCTGAAACCACTGGGCCTAGAAACGTATTTTTTTTTACACCGTAGTATTTTTTAGGATATACGAGCTCTAGCAAAGAAATCGTGAAAAATTGGGTATAAGGGGTTGAAATAGGGGATGACATTTAGAATGCAAATTCGTCATTTTCGATGACAGAACTACGAATCATTGTACTTGATAATATATAAATAAATATTTATCCTAGCGTTTTGGAAATTTCATTTATATGGGGGTGAAGTTCAACCCCTAAAAGACAAAAAGCATAAAGCCGAAACCACTGGGCCTAGAGACGTATTTTTTTTTACACCATAGTATTTCTTGGGGTACACGAGCTCTAGCAAAGAAATCGCGAAAAAATGGGTATAAGGGTTTGAAATAGGGGATGACATTTTGCATGGAAATTCGTCATTTTCGATGATAGAATCACGAATCTTTGTATTAAGGCACTTGATAATATATATATATATATATATATATACATAAATATTTGTTCTAGCGTTTTGGAAATTTCATTTATATGGAGATGAAATTCAACCCCTTTTTCTTTTTTGTGGGTGGGCCGCGGTCGGCGCGCCTCCGCACCACTCCGTCCGGGGCGACAGAGGGGCTTAAGCACGCAACTCCCGCGACCCACCCAAAAACCACTTCGCCTTCGTCGTTGGGCCGACTACTGGAGCAGCGTTAACTTGTCGTCAGTGGTCGGCCCGACGGAATACCCCCTTATTTGGGTACCCTCCCATCGACCGACGTCCCCCCCTCGGGGAGGACGTCGGTCTTTCCTCACGCGGTCGGCCTCTCAGCGGGTGACGGACTAATCCCCGGTCACGTCACCCGCGGCCTCGGCTAGGGCGGCATGAGGCGCAGATAGTTGCGCCTGCGCCGCCCCAGTCGCCGGCGGCGGATCTCCTCATCGCGGCTGCGCTCCTCGCGCAGGCGATCCGCCGTCTCCTTCCGCGAGATCACTGTCTCGCAGAAGGCTGCGACCGCGTCCCAATTCCCGACGCTGTCGACCATCGCCCTAGCGATAGCCGGCAGCGTCAGGTCCGTACCGATGATTGCGACGAGTTCACAGCGCTGCACTGCCCAAGCACCGCAGGCCTCGAGCGTATGGCGCGCCGTGTCCTCGTCGCAATCGCAGTGGTGGCAGGACGGTGTAATCTCCCTCCTAACGACCTTGTGCAGGTATTTGGCGAAGCACCCATGCCCCGTCAAAACCTGCACCAGTCGGAAGGAGAGCACCCCGTGCCGCCTTTCCAACCACTGCATCAGCACCGGCCGGAAGGCCTCCACGGTTCGCACCCCAAACCGAGGCCTCTCCAGCCGGACTGCCCAACGGGCGATTACGTCTCGGCGGGCGTCGACGCGCCAGGCGGTGAGATCCCTTAACGAGACCACACCACCCTCCGCTCGCACCCCCGTCACCCGCCGATATAGCCCGGCGAGCATCTCCGCCTCCAGGTCCTACGGGGGAGTCCCGGCCAAGAAATTCAACCCCTAAAAGACAAAAAGCATAAAGCCGAAACCACTGGGCCTAGAAACGTATTTTTTTTATACCGTAGTATTTCTTAGGGTACACGAGCTCTAGCAAAGAAATCGCGAAAAATTCGTTATAAGGGGTTGAAATAGGGGATGACATTTAGTATAGAAATTCAACATTTTCGATGATAAAACCATGAATCTTTGTATTAAGGTATTTGATAATAAATAAATAAGTATTCGTTCTAGCATTTTGAAAATTTTACTTACATGGGAATGAAATTCAACCCCTAAAAAAACAAAAAGTATACAGCGGCAACCACTGGGCCTAGAAACGTATTTTTTTTTACTCCGGCGCATTTTTGGGGTACACGAGCACTAGCAAAGTATTTTTGGCAAATCACCCCCTTAAGGGAATGAAAAGCGTATAGCCGAAACTATTGGGGCTAGGAACGTGAAACTGTGTATTTCTGTGTATTGTGCGATTCTCTTTCTTTTGTTGTAAATGAGCTCTAAGAAATTAGTTTTTGAAATTCAATCTCTAAGGGGGTGAAAAATGTATATTCGAAATCATTAGGCCTAGAAACTAGGGGTGTGAAATATAATCGATTTTTTATAATAATCGATTATTAATCGATTTTTTGTAATAATCGATTTTTCAATCGATTATCAAAATAATAGAAAATCGATTATTGTTATAATAAAATTAATCGATTATTTCACAGCCAGATTTCCTAAAAAAAAGAAGGTCATCACATACTGCATGCAGTATTTCATACTATATTAGAAGATAAAACTCAAATTTCCTAAAAAAAAATCGTCATAATCCTGTTGGGAGCAAAAATCGATTATTTTATAATCGATTGTCTTTCTGGTTTAAAGTTAGATCTTACAGCTTATAGCCACTTTTTCATCGTGTCTTTGTCCTTAGGGAATCGTTGTGAGCCTTGTTCGTTACAAAAGGCGACTTCACGTTTTTATGCATGTCAGTATTTAATATACAAAATTTTATTTAAAATTATCTCGTATAAAAATGATTAGTTTTGTCTAAAGCTATGCTAGCGCCACTTTGACAGTTATCAACGTCATTATGTAATTATTTTTAGACGTAATCATGTAACTAAATTGTTTAACAAAAACGAATATGTTGATGACAAGGAACTGATCGTACCTTCGGAACTTCGCGACCGTTCGTAAATATATGATCAGCACAAAACTGCTTTTCAATTAAACGGTCATTCTCCTTGTCAGGTTCCACACATGGTTAACCGATATACAATGATTACACACATAATTACGTAGTATTTTATACATAAAAATGAAGCTAACTTTAGGTATTATGAAATTAAATATAAACACGTAGAGAAAATATAAGTACTAATATGTCTATGGGATTGCCAAAAGATTTATGGTAAGGCTCGTTGTCTGTGGTGTAGCGTACGTCACAGAGTACTTCATATATATAGTATGTTGTCAACAAAAGTGAAATGGCGGCTGATTATTATTGTGCATTTGTTCTTACAATTTGTGCTCCCGCTACAAGATCTAAATCTTCCGCGACGCATGTATTTATTACCTAGGAGACGGGACTTAAAAAAAACAATATCAGTAACACATACCTGTTTCAGAAACTTCCGAATCGATTCTCTTTAAAACAATTTTGACAGGTTTTAGATGTATATCATGTTCTAATTCTGTATTCTGCATTGGGTGACTATTATGAGACATGACACTATCTTCTGTAATATCCTCTTCTTTGACAGTAACCTCTGATATGATATAAACTTCCTCATTAGTAAAAGAATCATCTGTAAATGCAATCTTTTTAAAACAATGCTCGTTAAGTCGAAAAAAATGTCATTTCTATCCGCTGAACACGTAAAAATATGCGGGTGGAATTTTTTTGCGCTCGTCTATTTTAAAGTAAAACAAGATTAGTAACACTCACCTATTTTTAAGTGTTCCAAGTCTATTCTCTCTGCAACAATATTTTCAATTTTTAGAGATATATCATGTTGTAATACTGTATCCTCCATTGTGTGGCTATTATCTAATATGTCACCATGCTCTATACAAATACCCTCATTTGTAACAGTACCCTCTAATTTAATATCAGCTGCCACATTTAAAAATGAGTCATCTGTAAGTACAGTGGAATCTCAATAACTCGTCCATGTTAAGTTGAAAAAATATAGTGATCGCCTAACTCTGAATTTCTAAATACGCGGTATCTCGAATGAATAGACTTTGTAACTGGACATAAGGGTTTCAATATATATTTTTCGCTAATATTCTTACGGTATTATTTACACTTTTTTTTTTTTTTTTTTTTTTTTTTTTTTTTTTTTTTTTTTTTTTTTTTGTGTGACTTAGTTGTTAGCCTCAGATGGCTGTGACAACTTTACCCGGACTGGTGGGTGAGCGCTGAGGGCTCTCAACCCGCGTTATTTACACGGTTTTATTTTTTACTTTGTTGAAGACTTGTAAGTAGTCGATGATATAAGTAAATCCTTTGCTGTGTGGTGAATATAACTTTGTTACTTGGACACTTTTAGGTTGGGCTTTATGTCATTGAATCAAGTCATAAAATACTGTTAAAAAAAATTTCGTACCTTCAACAAGTTCATGTTTTATTTGAACATCAGATGGGATTTCTAAAGGTTCAAATTTCAAATCATTGTCAACATCTATTTTATCATCTTCAGGGTCCTTTCTCGTTGATGGCTCACAACTTATAAGTATTAACGGGTGTGCTGTTTTGAGTGTGTTCAAATCTTGTAACTCCATTTCATTTAACTGCAACAATAATTATTTACTTTTACTTCAATCTATACTAATATTATAAAGAGGTAAAATTTGTAAGTTTGTATGCAGGGGGTAATCTCTGGAACTCATAATCTAATTCTAATTTTATTTTAACTGGCAGAAAGCTACATTATTCCTGAGTGCTATAGGCTATAAATTGTTTCTATAACATGTATATTAACCGAGCTATCACAACTTTTGTCTGGCAAGTCGGAAAAAAATACCTCGTAAAACAGAATTATTTGCGTGCGCTGCCTAAACAGTTGCTTAAAATTAAAAAGAATGTATGGCTACCTGGTTCATCTTAATTATTTCTACAAAAAAGTCAGCGATACCATATCTCTATCTTTTATATTTTATCTTTTATACTTCTATTATTGCATTAAAAAATTTTTTTTTCGGCATTGTTACGTTTGGTTGATTATTTGAGCAACAAAATATTAATTCTTATGACAATAAATTATTTCAGTATCACAAGAACATCATACAGATAAGATTTGCCATTTACAGTATATCAATTGGTCATACAGTTTCGGAGATAATATAAAATTACTAAAACGCAAAATGACCCTAGCATAACTTTCATTGTGCAGACGTTTTACCTATTTGCCCATAGATGGCGTTCTGCAATGACGTCATTTTTCTGAATCGCGGTGTTAAGACTTTCCGTGGATTGATGACCCTCTCGAATTATTATGCCCACGTTGTCGTTAGTTGGAGTTCTAAAAATTACATGTCAGTTGGTTATTGGTTTCGGTTGTTTCGTTCGCATGGTTGTTGTTGTTGATAGATACCTCATAATCGAAAATATCGTAATTTCGTTGTACGTTTGTTTTGTATGTTCGTAGTTTCGTACTTCGTTCTATCGTAATAATCGACACGAGTTATTCGATATTACGATTGTTTTGTTTTGTAAAGGCGGACGGTGTTCGAGTCGCTCTCCCTTTGTTCATAATTGTTTTCAAGTCTGTGCGTGGTTTGTTGAGAGCATGCCTAAAAGGAAATCTCAACTGTCTCGGCAGACATCACAGACAAGAGCCGCTCGAGTACGCCGTACGGAAGAATCTGCCCCTGAAAATGAGCAACGCCTCTCGAGAAATAGAGAATATATTTCGCAAGCACGCGCTAGAGAATCTAGCTCCGAGCGCTCACAGCGCCTCGCAAGCCAAAATGTGAGGACGACGCGGGCCCGTGCTCGAGAAACTAGCGCTGAACGTGCGCAATCATTTGCCCTGACTATTAATAAGTCCCAGGGACAAACATTCTCTTTGGTTGGCATTGACCTACGAAAAGAATGTTTTTCCCATGGGCAATTATATGTTGGTCTATCAAGAGTGGGATCATCCGAAAGGCAGATTATTCTGTTACCGGAAAATAAAACAACCTCAAACATTGTATATAGAGAAGCTTTAAATTAAATAGATACCTAACTTAAACAAATAAATAAAATAAGTAAAAGGCAACTAAGGGTTAAGTTACCTTGAGCAGAAAATAGAACTTCGGTAATCTTTTAAGTTACTGATCTGATTCCAAAAAATATTTTACTAATAAAATTAAATACAGTAATATCAATCGAGTGTAATCTTATGTTAAAACAAGAAATTTTCCGCGGACGAAGTCGCGGGCAGAAGCTAGTGTAATATATAGCGACAGAACTGCTGAGGTGTAGTGAATATAATATAAAACTGCTATACATACCTTTGTATTTCCACCAAAATTCTCAGAAGATAAGTAACAGTGGCCATTACACTATTGAGGGCGACACTTTGACCTACTGACAGACCATTACTGACATGAAGAAACTGAGAACTTGAAAAGATAATTATAACTCGACACTGGCAAAAACGGCTCGTATTTGTAGCTGATTGCCAAGACAAAAAAGAAGAAGAAGAACTATGTAGGCTAGTGTTTTTAGAAAAAAAAAACTAAAAAGAGAAGGGTAAAATTAATTCTTCTTCTTCTTTTTTGTCTTGGCAATCAGCTATTAATACAAGCCCTTTTTGCCAGTGTCGAGTTATAATTTTCTTTTCAAATTATCAATTTCTTCATGTCAGTAATGGTCCGTCAGTAAGTCAAAGTGTCGCCTCCAACAGTGTAATGGTCACTGTTCCCTAACAGTGGCCATTACACTGTTAGGGAACAGTGGAAGAAGTAGAAGATACCCCTGTATCTTCTGAGAATTTAGAATTTTGGTGGAAACAAAAAGGTATGTATAGCAGTTTTATATCATATTCACTACACCTCAGCAGTTTTGCCACTATATATTACATAAAATGCCATCAAAATTATTTAATAAAACACGTTAAAACACTAAGATATTGAATATAATACAAGAACACCACATGACACTTCAGATTCCCGCCAAAAACTCGTAAAATTAATTAATTTAAATGTCAATTATAATTTGTTACAAAATTCTATAATTTCGTTTTGAGCAATGATTTAATCGGCAATCATAAACACATGTAGTCGTATTTTGGGCATTACTTTGTTTTTCTTTAGCAGTTGAAATGTGTAAATAAATACATGAAATTATTACATGTGTAATTTATCTTCACATATATATCCTAAATATTCTACAGTAGCCTAGTTTTTGCAAAACTTACTGTTCGCAACAAGTGTAGAATACCGTGATAGTGCTTAAAAAACGAACTGTAACATAATAGTGAATTTTGAAAAAGTATAGTGATAAGAGTACCGCCAAAATTAAGAGCGTTATCGGTAATAAGCGGCCGTAAACCCAAAAATGTGGTTTTTTGAGGACTGGTTACTCGTTCATCATAATAGCTTACTAAAAATTTATATAACCACTACATTAAACACATCTTTATATTGTGCTTGTACAGAATTATAACTCAATATTGTAACTATTTTATTAAAAGGCAAGGGTATTTTGAACTTAAGTTAATGAGATTTTACGAAAACGCTGAGTTTTGAAGTTCAGGTACGAATAAACGATAAGTAGTGGCAGCTCGAAAAAAATTGTAGATGTTAGGAAAATTACTGTTCTTGGGTATGTATAAAATGAAATTCAAGATTTCTTCCTTTTAAAACTAAAAAAAAAATATTTCCTTAAGATTAATTTGACGAAAATGGCTCCTGTAAAACATTTAATTTTGTGAATAATACTAACCTTGGAATATTTGAAAAAAATATCCACTATTTGTTCGACTATTGTAGAAGCAGTAAAAAAAAAACCAAATTGAAATACGAATAGTCACCCTCGTAATTAAATTTTAAATCCTTACTTCCTTATCCTTACTAATCCTTATCCTTATCCTTACTTCCTTACTATCCTTACTTCCTTACTAATATTATAAATGCGAAAGTAACTCTGTCTGTCTGTCTGCTACGCTTTCACGTCTAAACCACTGAACCGATTTTGATGAAATTTGGTAGAGAGATGGACTAAAGCTTGAGAAAGGACATAGGCTACGTTTTATCGCGAAAAAATGGCCATAAGGGGTTGAAATAGGGGATGACATTTTGTATGGAAATTCGTCATTTTCGACGATAGAACCATGAATCTTTGTATTAAGGCACTTTATAATAAATAAATAAATATTCGTTCTAGCATTTTGGAAATTTCATTTATATGGGGATGAAATTCAACCCCTAAAAGATAAAAAAGCATACAGCCGAAACTACTGGGCCTAGAAACGTAATTTCTTTACACCGTAGTATTTCTTGGGGTACACGAGCTCTAGCAAAGAAATCGCGAAAAAATGGGTATAAGGGGTTGAAATAGGGGATGACATTTTGTATGGAAATTCGTCATTTTCGATGATAAAACCATGAATCTTTGTATTAAGGCACTTTATAATAAATAAATTAATATTTGTTCTAGCGTTTTGGAAATTTCATTTATATGGGGATGAAATTCAACCCCTAAAAGACAAAAAGCATACAGCCGAAACTACTGGGCCTAGAAACGAATTTTTTTTTACACCGTAGTATTTCTTGGGGTACACGAACTCTAGCAAAGAAATCGCGAAAAAATGGTTATAAGGGGTTGAATTAGGGGCTGACCTTTTGTATGGAAATTCGTCATTTTCGATGATAAAACCATGAATCTTTGTATTGAGGCAGTTTATAATAAATAAATTAATATTCGTTCTAGCGTTTTAGAAATTTCATTTATATGGGGATGAAATTCAACCCCTAAAAGACAAAAAAGCATATATCTGAAACCACTGGGCCTGGAACCGTAATTTTTTTACACCGTAGTATTTCTTGGGGTTAACGAGCTATAGTAAAGAAATCGCGAAAAAATAGTTATAAGGGGTTGAAATAGGGGCTGCCATTTTGTATGGAAATTCGACATTTTCGATGATAAAACCATGAATCTTTGTATTAAGGTATTTGATAATAAATAAATAAGTATTCGTTCTAGCATTTTGAAAATTTTACTTACATGGGGATGAAATTCAACCCCTAAAAAAACAAAAAGTATACAGCGGCAACCACTGGGCCTAGAAACGTATTTTTTTTACTCCGGCGTATTTTTGGGGTACACGAGCACTAGCAAAGTCTTTTTGGCAAATCACCCCCTTAAGGGAATGAAAAGCGTATAGCCGAAACTATTGGGGCTAAGAACGTGAAACTGTGTATTTCTGTATATTGTTCGATTCTCTTTCTTTTGTTGTAAATGAGCTCTAAGAAATTAGTTTTTGAAATTCATTCTCTAAGAGGGTGAAAATGTATAGCCGAAATCATTAGGCCTAGAAATATGAAATTTTGTACAAAGTTGTCTCTCTTGGAGAAAGTGCTCACTAAAAAAGGGTTTTTTGCAATTTTACCCCCAAGGAGGTGAAAAGCATATAACCGATATCACTGAGCCTAGGAACGATCATTTCAGTATACGGTCGGCTTTCTTGGGTTACCCCATTATTTTTTCTTAATGCTCGCTTATCAAGATAGCTTTGGATCGACGCAATATGTAGGCACTGCTCTGCCATCATAGATATTGCAAAGGTTCTTCTAGCAACATTTTATGATCAGCTGCCTGCCAAACGATATTGCTGGCTAGATGGCATCACCAATTGGTCCAGGTCGATGTAAATCTTTGTCTTAGTAGTATTTTGCGACACTCACAAACAATGAAAGCATTATAATATTCCTAGCCGCTACCAGACAGTAAGTTAATATCAAGATATTAATCCAATTTTCTATGTCTAGAAATAAACAAATTTGAAGCGTCTATTTGTCTGTCAAAATAATAGGATTTATTTATGGTAACACAATTATTTGCACGATACCTATGTCTAAAAAACCGGCCAAGTGCGAGTCGGGGTCGCGCACGAAGTGTTCCGTACCATTATCTATAAAAATGGGGAAAATTGCGTTTGTTGTATAGGAGCCACCTTAAATATTTATTTTATTTTGTTTTTTATATTTATTGTTATAACGGCAACAGAAATACATAATTTGTAAAAAATTCAACTGTCTAGCTATCGCGGTCCTTGAGATATGGCTTGATGACAGACAGAAGGACGGACAATTTTTTTTTGACTTATATTCGTTACGGGGTAACCTTCAAAACGGCTGGACCCATACTGATAATACTTTACTAACAGGTCTACCAAGCCTTACATAAGGAATAACTTAGGCTATATTTTATCCAAGGCTATATTTTATCCCGGTGTGGCTGGAACAACTGTGAGAATTTAGTCGATTTTAAAATTATTTCACTAACGCAAAGCTATTTTTGAGCGAGTATTTAGGCTATTTTTTTATCCCGATATTCCTACGGGACCGGGCACAATGCCGGTGAAATTGCGGGAACTAAATGGATATGAAAATTAATTTACGAATGAAAATCTACATTATCAGTGAATAACAAATAAAGGCTATTTTCATCCTGGTGTTTGCCCGGGAACGAGAACTCCGCGAGTAAAACCGGTGGATGTTGACTAATTTTTAAATTCTTTCACCAATAGGAAGCTACGTTATCAGCGAGTAAGATAAGCAATTTTTATGTCGGATATTTGTATGGGATTTGATAATTATTATTTTTATTTTCACCCATATAAACTTATAATATCAGCGAGTAACATAGGCAATTTTTATCTCGGCGTTTGCATGGAAATGGGGTCTACGTGGATGAAACTGCGGGAGTTTGATCGATATTATTTTTTTTCCCCAATGGAAACCTGTCATGGATAATGTATTATCAGCGACTAAGGATGGCCATATTTCTCATCGTCTTTCCACTTGAATTTAAACTACAAGGGTGGAAGTAATATTCAAATATAAAAATTTGTGAAGATATTTGGACGTTTGTTACTCAATCACGCGTAAACTTTTGACCGGATTTGGACGAAAATTGACACAGAGTATTTCTTAAATTAAGAATTATGAATACCAACTTTTACGCGGGCGAAGCCGCGGGCAAAAGCTAGTTCTATATATATTCATCATTACAAGTACTTCACCCTTGGCTGTGAACGCTGGACATCACAATGAGGTGTTATATGTCACAGAAGAGATATGCCGCATACCCTCCTGGTGATAGCCCTACATACATTTAATTTCGAAGGGCATCATACTGGAGCTAATACCATATATGTTGTACTTAAGCATAATATTATGTATACATATTTAAAAGATTAAGAAAAAAAATGACTGCCCGCTGAGTTTCTTGCCGGATCTTCTCAGTTTGTGGCCGCGTTCCGATCCGGTGGTAGATTATTGTATTGTATTCAAAACTGTAATTTGACAATATGTAAGTGCCCTTAAGGGGCCTATACAGAATAAATGATTTGATTTGATTTGACATACTACTTACGCTTCCTCAACATTAATTAATCTCGTCATGCATATACTTCGGTTTAGGGTACTTCTAACCTGGCCTTTCTTAAGAACGTCCCCGATTTGATCGTGGAATGTCCGCCTTGGTCTTCCCCTTCTAAAACTTCCGCTCAGATTCACCTTATAAATTTTTCGTGTTAATCTCCTTTCATTCATTCTCTCTACATGACCGAACCAACTTAACATACCTTTCTCAATCCTTGCCACTACATCGACATTCATACCACAACATTCCCTAATCACTCTGTTCTTAATTCTATCACTCAATTTCACACCAATCATGCTCCTCAGCACTCTCATTTACACAGCATTTATTCTATTTTCGTGTTTCTTCTGCCATACCCAGCTCTCACTTCCATACGTTAGGGCTGGTACAAGGACTCCCCTATGTACAGTTAGACAAGCTTTCTTAGAGAGGCTCTGGCTGCCCAGGTGCAAAAGGTGCGCAAAGCACCATTCACCATATTTCCCTTGCACACTCTTCTTTCAATAGCTCTAGCCGGTATTTATTACTCCCACGGGCTACAATTGTATTGTTATCTCGTCACTAGACAGAGAAATTAAAGTAAGGCCAACGAGACGAGATAAAAAATGTAAACAATCTTTCAGTGGTTCTAAACTTTTTATTTGAAGAAATTATAATTAATTTTAAACTTCTTATTCTAATCGCTGTCATCTGTATAAGACGAAGATGATACGCTAGAAGATGCCGAATCGGTCGTATTTAAAATTATCTTTTGTATTATCTATCATGATGTCAATTTTGCTATAAAACTTGTTTCAATTTTTATGAATGTGATCCACGCAATTGCGTCATTTGTCAGCGGATACATTGTGGAGTCTTTCTTGTAGCAATTTTTTTACGTCTTCAAATTTTAATGTAGTATTATTGCGGGCTACGTGTCCCTTCGCGTCAGCCCACGCGAGTTCAATGGGATTGAGCTCGCAATGATAAGGTGACAGTCTTAGGACATCCACCTTGTATTTTTTTGCATGCTCATCCACAGCGTAACTTTGGAATTTTGTCTTAATCTCGTTCACTTTCTTCAACCACTCACAATAACAGTAAAAATATTAGAAAAACTAACAGTAACGAATCAATAATAACAAATAACTAACAGTAACGAATTAATAACAGCAAAAATCTAAACAAATACGGATTCGAAAAAATACAAGAACAATTAACAATAGGGAATATGCATGATATTTTTTTATTTTTTTAAACGTTTCTACTAGTTATTACATTACTAGAAATAAATATAACACATCCAAAATATAAACCAATACACTAAAAAACATTTTTCAAAATCGCTATCATTTATGGGCGATGTAAACGCGACTACTTCGACGCGCGTATTCTGTGACGTCAGAGTACTCGACACTCGTACAAGTTGCTAGGGCTGTTAATGTTTTTATAAATATCGTATTTCGACATATCGATATTTTACAATGTATCAATATCGGGGTACGCTATATCGGATAAAATATCGATAAAAATATCGATATATCGATAAAAATATCGATATATCGATATTTTTATTATTATTACGATTATTAAATATATGATATCTTATTTACCTTGCAGCTTTTATTCCTCAGAGTTTAACAGACGTTAAATCTGAATTAGCCGCGAAATACGTTGTCATCATATACACGTCTATTTTAGGAAGATTATCTGACTATACTTTGACGAAACCGGTTTCAGTCATTGTAATAAGACTTATTCACAAGATTAATACTTGAACACAGAAAACTAATAACTTATTATGAAATAACTGGGTAACAATACAATATAATTAGGGATGTGACTTGGAGGGAAAATAATCGATTTTTTAAATAATCGATTATTGTTCTTTAAAATAAATCGATTATAAAATAATCGATTAATTAAAAATAAATAATCCATCATAAAATAATCGATTTTTTATGATGACTTTTTTTTAGGAAATGTGAACTTTGTTTTCTAATACAGTATGAAACAATCGTGATGACCATTTTTTTAGGAAATCTGGCAGCGAATAATTGATTAATTTTGATCGACTTTCGAATAATATAAAATCGATTAATAATCTATTTTTATTATTTTGATAATCGATTGTAAAATCGATTATTAATCGATTGTTTTTTTGTAATAATCATTTATTATAAAAATCGATTAATTTCCACATCCCTAAAAATAATCACTAGATACATACAAACAACAACTTGATATCAGAAGAAGGAGGGCTGTTGATAAAATAATGAAATGTCAAAATATCGATATTATTATTTAAAAATATCGATACTTAATACTGAACTTTTTTTGGACGATATATTGATAATAAAAAGTAAGGATCGAGGGTCGATATTTATTCGAATAAATTTGGTGTTTTATCTTTTCTTGTAAAGTATTTATTCTACAAAATCACCGTAAACTTAATCTACTGTAAAAACGCTGGCATGAAACTGATGATCAGTTATCACTTACTCCTAGAATTTGATAAAAAAAACCTCGGCACGACAATCCCGTAATGAACGAAGTTAAAGAGTGGTCATGGGGAAAATATCGAAATATCGATATTTTTTTTCGTTATGTCGAACTCCGATATTGATATATTTAAAAATATCGATATATCGAAAAACTATTTTTTTTAAATATCGACAGCCCTAACTAGAAGACTCGGGTGTCACGTGTTCAAAACGTGACATCATAGTACTCCAACCAATGCGTTGCGTTTCAGAAATTTTGCGCGCGAATCTCAAAAAAGGCACTTTTTGATAATTAAATTTAATTATTAAATAATGATAAAATTAATAAATAATTGTATAGGTACGTTTTTTAAGCAATAAAGATTACAAATAAAAATAATTTGTTCATTTTGGAGTTTCGTGCATATTCCCTATTGCCAATAATGAAATTGAAAATTTAAATAGTGAAAATACAAATTTATAATGGGATTTGGATCGCTGTCAAAAGATAATCCAATTGTATAAAAATATTAGTTCTAAAGAAATATCTTCCATGAATACTACACTAAAACGTACTTGAGATCGGAAACCATATTTAAGCCCTATGATGATTAGCTCTATACCATATAAACACCCAGTGCGGAGTAATAGTTCACCGAAAAAACCTAGTGAAGTATCTACAATACAGTTACAAAAATATCACAACACAAATCATACCACTAAGTCAAAAGAATCTGAAAAATAGTGCCCAATAAATGCTAGCAAACAAAAAAGAAGATATGCCTACTTAGTATTAATAATAAAAATATAGTGCTTGCTATAGCAAAACATTGAAAAATATGTGGGTAGGTGTCAAACAGTTAACATTTGCTAAAGATTTAATTATCATAATTAATTAGTTTTGTAATTTATTTGCCACAGTTTATTAACTTTTTGCTATATAATAGTCTAATTAGGGCCTACTTACGTTGGTAGCATTGTATGTAGCAATATAGCCACAAGCCTTAACACCACCTACCAGCTTGCAATCACAACTGTTTATCACAAAATGTCACAACTTGAAGACATCCAGATGGCCCAGAGAAATCTTGAGGAGCACTTCACTAGGAAGATGGAGGAACTGCAAGTTCAACTACAGAATAGTTCCATTTTTTTTTTTTTTTTTTTTTTATGCAAACGGTGGCAAACGAGCAAACAGTACACCTGATGGTAAGTGTTGCTGCCGCTCATGGACCTTTACAAGGCCGTTGCCTACCGCGAAGGGAGTGTGAATGCGTGCATTGAGGCTCGGTGATACCAAGGGCACCACCAAAACCCTCCACACGCAATCACCCTCAGAAAGTTGGGCTTCCGGCTCTCTCGCTCACCGAACGAAGCGCAGTAACAAATTGCTACTACTCAGACGTCGATTTTCTGCGAGAGCATGGTACTGCCCCGGACGGACCGGCCCGCGGCTGTAGACATAATTGTCGACAGTGTGGTCCTACCACTCCTGATTTCTAAGGATACTGTAGCCAAAGTTGCAGAGGAGTTCCGTACCTTTAGAGAACTTATTTATACCATGCTTGGCTTACTTCGGCACCAAATCAATGAATGTACCAGAGCAATGGACTCTATGGAAACGAGGCAACGTTGTAAGGTACTCATCTTCCTGGGTGTTGTAGAGACCGATAACGAGAACTGTTCTGAGGTAATTTCACAGATAATTAATAACAGACTGTCATTAAAACACCTGCCCCCTGGAGCTGTTAAAGTTAGCCATCGGCTAGGTAGTGGTGATCGACCTAGACCAATTCTTGTACGCTTCAGTGATGGTGACGTCAGGGCCTCTGTATGTAAAGCCAAAACATTGTTAAAGAGATCGCCTGTCTCGCTCAGAGAGTTCCTAACTAAGATCCGTCAGCAAGTATTTGGAAAGGCCCGGCTTCACTTCGGAATTCACAGCTGTTGGAAACAGGATGGGGTTATAGTCATCAATACGCCTGACAAAGGCCGTCACAAGGTTACGTCGATTTCGGATCTGGAATCACTCCTACTGAAGTATCCTAGGACAGATGTCCTAGGATAAGTCCTAACAAGGGAAACAAACAAGCCGGCAACTTCTTGAATGTTAGTATTGTATTTTGGTGTGACTTCTCTCTCGGAACCTAACTCCGACGCACTTCATCTCGGATAGCACTACTATAATTACTAACAATCTTGTTCCATTATATTCATATTTTCTTCTGTTATAATACTAATTCTCTCTTTAACTAATTGTCGATTTACCAACTTAATACTTATTTGTATCCTAGTATTTTATTATAACTCCCATCCTCATGCGCCTATACCGACTTTCCTACGCTACTAATAGGGTTCCGTCTTCGTGGAAGGTAGCCCATGTCCACCCGATCTCTAAAAAAGGAGACCGGTCTGACCCATCGAATTACAGGCCAATTGCGTTAACATCCTTGCTCTCCAAGATAATGGAGAAGGTTATAAACCGCCAGCTGCTGCAGTACCTTGAGGATCGCCAGCTTATCAGTGATCGCCAATACGGCTTTCGTCATGATCGGTCGGCTGGTGATCTTCTTGTGTACCTCACACACTGTTGGGCAGAGGCCTTGGAGGGCAAGGGTGAGGCGCTGGCGTTCAGCCTAGATATCGCAAAGGCGTTCGATAGGGTCTGGCACAAGGCACTTCTATCGAAGCTACCATCATACGGAATGCCCAAGGGACTGTAATTGGATCGCCAGCTGTTTGGATGGTCGGAGTATAAAAGTCGTCGTAGATGGCTCCTGCTCCGATACCATGACCATTAATGCTGATGTACCACAAGGCTCGGTGCTCTCCCCAACGTTGTTTATCCTGCATATCAATGACATGCTCTCTATTGAGAGTATGCGTTGCTATGCGGATGACAGTACGGGTAATGAGCGGTACATTGAGCAACGGAATATCCCTCGGAGTACTCAGGAAAGAAGGGTTTCAGCTTGTGTCTGAAGTCGAGCGCTCTCTGGGGCGGGCCTCGGAATGGGGTGAACGGAACCTAGTCCAGTTCAACCCCACAAAGACACATGTTTGCGCGTTCACTGCAAAGAAGGACCCGTTTGTCATGGCGCCACAGTTCCAAGGAGTATCTCTCCCAATTTCTGAGAGTATTGGGATTCTCGGCGTCAAAATATCGAGCAAAGTCCAGTTTGGGAGTCATTTGGAGGACAAAGCCAAATTGGCTAGCAAAAAGTTGGGCGTCCTGAACAGAGCCAGGCGGTACTTCACACAGAGACAGCGTCTTGTGCTATACAAAGCACAAGTTCGTCCTCATATGGAGTACTGCTCACATCTCTGGGCAGGTGCGCCCAAATATCAGCTGGACCCACTTGACTCCCTGCAAAGACGGGCGGTTCGAATCGTCGGGGATCCCAATCTTACGGACAGATTGGAGTCGCTGGAGCAGCGGAGAGACTTTGGGTCACTTTGTGTACTCTACCGACTCTTTCACGGGGAGTGCTCCGAGGAACTGTTTGACTTGGTACCACCGTCACCATTCTACCAACGTACCATTCGACATCGTAGCAGGGTTCATCCATTTCACCTAGAAACGTTATGGTCTTCAACTGTACGTTTCTAGCGATCATTTCTCCCACGTACGTGCTCTGGAATGAACTACCTGCTGCTGTGTTTCCCGAGCGCTATGACATGTCCTTCTTTAAACGAGGTTTAAGAAGAGTATTTCCTTCACGGTAGGTTTTTTGCAATATGTCAGAACAGATGACATATTGCGTCGACCCCAAGTAATTGGGAACAAGATGATGATTCCCTTCACGGTAGACAGCGGCCTGGCTGTGCCCCTGGTAATGCAAAGGTACATGTGCAGCAGTTTCATTTACCTTCAAGTGTGCTGCTTGCTCGTTTGCCACCGTTGGCAATTAAAAAAAAACCGACTTATTATCCTCCTGTTCATCCCGTGCCCGTAAATTCTAACACATTATCCAATCCACTAATCTACACGTGTTGCCTCTCCAAGCTACTCACCACAACCATCAGGGAGACGACACATGGCTTGATTTAATCCTCACTTCTTCCCCGTCCCGTGTCTCCTCTCATGGCCAACATCCTGCTCCTGGTATTTCCCTTCATGACCTCATTTTCATCTCCTACATCCTTAAGCCTCCCAAGCCCAAAACTAAGATTTTGCACCTGCGCGGTTTTACGAGAATGGATGTCGAAAGGCTGCGTGCCGATGCCTCGACCACTAACTGGCAACCCCTACTAGAGGCTGACAGGGTCGACGATAAAGTTGAGCTCCTTAACAACATCATTATCAAGCTCTATGATGCTCACGCTCCATTTAAAAAAGTTAAGTTGAAGCACGCTCCTTCGCCCTGGATGTCTAACGAGATTCGTGAGTTTATGAGACGCCGCGATGTAGCTTTTCGTAGGTTTAAGAAGCTGCGCTCCAAATCCAGCTGGACTCTTTTTAAGTCTGCTAGGAATCAATGCAACCAAATGATACGCAATGCTAAACGCCGACATATCTCAAATACTATCTCCTCTTCCTCTGCTCCTGAAGTCTGGCAATTCCTCGAGACTCTAGGCATATGTAAGCGACGAAAAGTTGCTTTACCGAGCTGCATTTCTCCTGACAGTCTTAATCAATTTTTTAAGACCTCGGTCACTTTAGATCAAGTCACCAAGTGCCAAACGGTAAACTACATTACCAAGTTGCCACATCTTGACATTGATCCTTTCTCTTTTTCTCCGATAGTATCCGATGAGGTCAGAAAGATACTCGTTTCCATCAAATCGAAGGCTGTGGGTTGTGATGAAATCAGCCGTCGCATGGTCATGACCATTCTTGATCAACTCTTACTTCCTATTACACATATTCTTAACTTCTCCCTTCGCTCTGGCATATTCCCTACGTTATGGCGTAGGGGCGTATGTCATTCCACTACCCAAAATCCCTAGTCCTTCTCTTCCTAATCACTATCGTCCTATATCTGTCCTACCTTTCTTATCTAAAGTGCTCGAGGCTTGTGCACAGAAACAACTATCACAATTTATCCACGCTAATAACATCTTAAGCTCACTGCAGTCTGGATTCAGACCTGTGGGCCTACTCTTGAAATCAATTCTAATTTCGAATCCTAATTCAATTCCAATCTCACCAAACTTATATTTGGTACTCTTAAACAAAATCGAGAATGAATTCTTCGCGTTTGCCGTTGTTATTTTCACCAAATGTGTCGTATTTTATTACTTTAAATTAATAACGTTACCGAACTCGATCACTACAAAGACGTTTTCTGGAAAATGGGCAACATTAACGATTTTAAACTATGTCAAAATCACGTCGGGAGTAGCAAATATTTGACTTAATCGATGAGTCAAATTCATTTAGTTTAAAAAAATTCCACCGAATTTGATTCCAGTCGTGCGCTCAAGAGTACCAAATGCTCAAATTCGAGCTGCGATTGGATTTAGGATTGGAATCGAGATTCCAAAGTAGGCACGCTGGTCATAGTACCGTCTCTGCACTCCTCAAAGTGACTGGCGACGTGAGAGCCAGTATGGAGGATATCAGGGTCACTGTGTTGGTCCTGGTAGACTTCTCTAATGCCTTTAACGTAGTCAGTCACGACTTACTGTTGTTCCTTTTATCCCATCTCATGATCTCATCGGATGCTTTGGAATGGTTTTCATCCTATCTTTAGGGCCGTCAGCAGTCCATTCGTATCGACGACACCTTGTCTGATTGGTGCGATTTGGGCTCTGGCATCCCTCAAGGCGGTATACTTTCTCCTCTTCTTTTCTCTCTCTTTATCAACTTCATCACTTCTGATCTTCAGTGTGCGTATCATTTGTACGCTGACGACCTACAAATATATTCCCACGCCAAGTTACACGACCTCCACTCAGCCATTGCTTCCATTAATTGCGATCTGGCAGCTATAAGCGCCTGGGCTGCGAGGTTTGGCATGGCAGTCAATGTAAATAAGTAAATAATTATGTAAAGAATTTTGGCCTTTTCTTTGACTCAGCGATGGAGTGGCAAACTCAGGTCACTAACATATCCAAGAAAGTTACAGGCACACTCCGTTCACTATACCGACTGAAAAATTTTCTCACTGTCTCAACCAAGACATCGCTGGTGCAAACCTTAGTTCTACCTATCATCGATTATGCTGACGTATGCTACCTCGACCTGAATGCAGATCTGTTCAATAAGCTGGACCGACTCTTCAATAATTGCATTCGATTCGTTTTTAACCTTCGTAAATTCGACCATATAACCACATTTCGCTCTCGCCTCAATTGGCTTCCGGTCAGACAAAGACGAAGTCTGCGGACTCTTACTATGCTCTACTCAATTCTCAACTCACCTAATGCCCCTTCCTACTTAAAACAGCACTTCCAATTTCTTTGCTCCACCCATAACCGTGCTCTTCGTTCCTCCAACAATCTTCTTCTTCACTGTCCCACTCACTCTTCTAGTCTCGTGTACTCCTCCTTTGGTATCCAGGCCATTCTTCTCTGGAATGCTTTACCACTTGACATCAGGATGGCTGCTAGTCGCGACAATTTCAAGGCCAGGGTCAAGCGATTATATTTGGATTTTCTGGCGGAGTCAACACAACTGTGACGATCACATCCACTTAATTATTATTATTTTATGTATATGTGTATGTTTATATATATATATATATATATATCTATACTAATATTATAAAGCTGAAGAGTTTGTTTGTTTGTTTGTTTGAACGCGCTAATCTCAGGAACCGCTGATCCGATTTGAAAAATTCTTTCAGCATTGGATAGCCCATTTATCGAGGAAGGCTATAGGCTATATTATATTTTCAAAAAAATTAGAAATCCGTACTAAAAGTCCAATAATGTAACCCAAGGTGTAAAAAAATTACCCGAAAAAATCTTTATATCGCGTTTGCTGCGAAAACTATTCATTATAGAACAAAACAATATACTACAACTTTGCAGAGCATATAATTTTCTACAAAAAATGTCGCGAGACCATATGTCTAACTATTGTAGTTATCTCACAATAAGTGTTTTTCTTTTATTTTTTTAAATAATTAAAATGCCCACGCTTAAAAACTCTTTATTTTGTATCTTCGTATTAATCCTTATCAAAATAAATTACTTCGTATTCAAGATGGATTCAATACCTTTCTAGAACTTTTTGAATTATTAAATTCGGACATTTTATTCAAAAGATATCGCGATATTAAAAATGTAAGTATTAGTGTTGTAGCCATGTAATTATTAAGTACTAGCTGACCCGGCGAACTTCGTACCGCCTTTTCTTCGTAATTATTTTGTTTTAGTATTTATCAGTTTAGTTTTAGTATTAGTATTGTCCGTGCGGTGTGGTGACGGAGTAAGAATACAATTCACCACCCCCTATCTTACCCGTGGGTGATCGTACGAGACGACTAAGGGATATAAAACGCATATAACATTTATGCGAGAGAAGGAAAGCTCGAAATAAAACCCTATACCAACACGTCTGACCAGCGAGGTATAGTAGGTCGATTTCCCTCCCATACTGGAGGAGGCCCGAGCCCAACAGTGGGATGTGTATGGGTTGAGATTATAATGATGATTTATCAGCCTCCTACAAATGCCGTAAAGTTGCAGATTAAGGCAATATAACACTTACCGTAAATTCAATCCAGTTAAATGATTAATAATACCATTATATCGACATGTTTGTGGCCGAGGCCGGCGACCGTCCCACCTTCGGCTCCAGCCTCTCCTCCTTCCAACATCCAGGAAACTGGCCAAATGCTATTCAAGTGTTGTATAGACCCGTGTAATGTGGTACCAGGTGCTCAAGGACCAGTACCAGCACCCATTAGGGTTGACCGTTTGGCCGGAGGGTGATAGATTTAACACGAATATACGCCCTTGGCACCCCATCTCCGGTTTCAGGTTTTTTTTTTTATTGCAAACGGTGGCAAACGAGCAAACAGTACACCTGATGGTAAGTGTTGCTGCCGCTCATGGACCTTTACAGAGTCGCTGCCTACCGCGAAGAAAGTGAAGGGAGTGTGAATGCGTCCATTGAGGCTCGGTGATACCAAGAGCACCACCAAAACCCTCCACACACAAACACCCTCAGAAAGTTGGGCTTCCGGCTCTCTTGCTCACCGAACGGAGCGCAGTAATAAATTGCTACTACTCAGACGTCGATTTTCTGCGAGAGTGTGGTACTACCCCAGACGGACCGGCCCGCAGCTGTAGACAGATAACTGTCGACAGTGTGGTCCTACCACTAATTAAACTGTCTGTCTGGTTACTGTCCAGCAAAGTAATGATTGCGGGGGGCTTTCCGCGGTGGGATAAGGTCCTCGACAACCCTGATGGGGAGGTCAGGGAGGCAAATTTCGGCGAGGGGAGGACGGCGTAGCTTACTCAGCACTACGATACAGGCGACCCCAGGGGTCACATTCAAAACTGTCCAAAATTTTCTACTGATTGATCTAAAGAAAAAGTGATCTCTACTTAGTGCCGTTCAATAAGGACGACCCCAGGGGTCACGTTCGACTCTCTCCAGCCTCTTTTGATGGGTGCTGGCGCTGGTCTTTAAGCACCTGGTACCTTGACTGTACAACGCTTGAATAGCGTTTGGCCAGTTCCCTGGATGTTGAAAGAAGGGGAGGCTGGTGATCCTGCTAAAGCTGAGGCGCTCTCCGGACTTGGCCTCAAACGTATCAATATAAAGGAATTATTGATAATCCAACTGAATTCAATTTACGGCAAGTGTTATATTTCTTTAATCTGCAACTTTACGCCATTTGTAGGAGGCTGATAAATCATCATCATAGTCTCAACCCATACACGTCCCACTGTTGGGCTCGGGCCTCCTCAACTATGGGAGGAAAATTGACCTACTATACCACGCTGATCAGACGTGTTGGTATAGGGTTTTGTTCCGAGTTTTCCTTCTCTTACATAGATATTATATGCATACTATATCACTTAGTCGTCTTTTACGACACACACGGGTGGTGAATTGTATTCTTACTTCGTCACCGCACGGATAATACCACGCTGGTCAGACGTGTCAATATAGGGTTTCGTTTCAAGTTTTCTTTCTCTTGCACATAGATATTATATGCATATTACATCCCTTAGTTGTCTTTTACAACACTCTCAAGTGGTGAATTATATTCTAGCTATTTAATATACCGCATTTTCTTATCGATTCCACAACCTTTTTTAATCTAGATCTACATGTAATTATGCCAAAAATGCTGAACCGTCGGAACGAACATTAAATGTTTGACAGGTAAGAACAGTTTGTATGGGAAAATAAAATTATTGTTTTTAGTATTTTACTCGCAATTTTGCCATATTTTCTCACCGTATAAACCTTCCCTGGAGTTCCACAAATAATTCAAGACCAAAATTGGTCAAATCGGTCCAGCCGTTCACGAGTTTTAGCGAGACTAACGAACAGCAATTCATTTTTATAGATAGAATGCGCGCGCATGTATGATGTGGCGGGCGGTCATGAGAGACGAGGGGGCGGTAGCCTCTACGAAACGCCTAGAAAAAGACCTCAACTTTCTCTACAGTCTGCTCTTGCAAAACAACTACGACTTATGCGCAGCAATGAGAGAAGTTTTAAAATAAATAAATAAATCCTGAAAGTCACTATGCTCTCCAAAGTCACTATTCCACGCGGACGAAGTCGCGGGCACTGCTAGTATATATATATATATATTGGTATATATGTATTGTATGTTACAATTTTTTTTTTTAAATTTGTCTTAATTCAATTTCATTTAATTATAAATTATCAAAATTAGTGTATATAAAGTTACAAGTCAATTACTATTAAATGACAAGGAAGCCATGAGTCAAACTTAAAAACTAAATGACCCCACGTACGGACCCCGCCCCAAAAGTACACATTAAACTGGCTGCGTTACCGCGCTGGATTGCCAGCGAGGCCTGTTGGACAATAAACCACCCAGAGCGCGGACCCCGCCCCTTTCCCCGCAGGCGCCTCCCAAGCTCCTGCACCAGTGTCTTAGCTTCAGAGCCCCACGGTCCAGCCGTCTCAACAGCAAAAGGGACAAAATCATACGCCGACTCCAGGCAAGCGTATTTGGAATGTTTCACTCTTGCGGCCATCTCGGCGCCACCCCCAGCGCACTGTTGGGTGGCGGAAAGATGACAAGCCTCAAAAGTACTAACACATGTGGCATCCCAGATGAGACACCGACCCTTCCGCCACGGAATCAGCGTAAGGCCATCCGGTCGTTTGCCGTCCGAACGAGAAAGACCCGGGGCTCCAAAACGCATGGAACCTCGGCGGAAACGAAAGCCCGCCGAATTATCTCGTTAATAGCGTGATGACGGGGCCTTCGTCCCGCACATCGCACACAACTCAAGCCGTGCAGACCGGACGCATCAACATGCGTACCGCATATGCAAACATGGGGTTCACAAACTCCGCATCCCAAACGCAAACCCACTGCCATCCTAAGGGAGTCACCATCTAGAAGCGTGCCTATATTGGGAGAAGGTAAGGCATGCATCCAGGCCCCTGACTCCGGCCTCGAGGCGGCAGTGAGACGCGCCAACTCGACCCCCGAGCTGTTTGCCTTGCATTTTAGTTTACAATGTTACAAATTGTATTTAATTGTTACATTACATGATACGATTAACCTCTCCGTGTTGCACCTGCCTTGTATTATTTGTACTCCACCCTAGGTCGACTGGTAGAGAATGCCTAAGGCATTAAGTCCGCCTTGTACCTTTGTTTGTGCAAAAGATATAAATAAATAAATAAACTTTCTTTGGGGTCGGTATTTCAGTACTGTCACTACCTAAATGTATAATAGAATACATGTTACGCGGAATCAAGGAAAAATTAATGAACTTTACCTTGCAAGATTTCTGTATCATTTTATTAGGAAGTGAAGAGTTTAATAACACCAATAACTATGTAAATAGCATATTACACATTAGAACCACTCTACAAGAAATAAAGCATCATCATCATCATCTTGCTCTTATCCCAATTACTTGGGGTCGACGCAATATGTCATCTGTTTTGACATATTGCAAAAAGTTTCGGCAATGACTTTTATGACCGGCCGCCTGACGTCAACCCTCCTTGGGAATGTAATCGTTGACCCAAATGGTACCAGATGGAGTTGGTCCGGGTCAATCTAGGGCTCTTAGTCGTCTTTTACGACACGCACGAGCAAAGCAAGGGTTGGTAGTATTCGAAGCCGCTACCACACAGCAAGAGATAAAGCATACGAGCTTAATCATCTGTTTACCTACATATAAATATGACAGATATGCTACGCTTTTCAACCGGAGAGTAGAAAGTTTCAATGACATGTTATATCTAGACGCCATGACTCATGAACATATATACTTGTTAGATAGCAATCGGAATTTGTGTTGCGACTATAGTATGTTTTATCAAAATACAGGCACGTTGAACAATCATGGACTACATACTATATTTAAGGACTTATTGGTATTAATGACTGATATAATAGCGAATAATAATATAACAAACACAAGAATTGTGCAATAAAAACAATATCCTGGACTACGATAATAATTTTTTTCTTGACTAACTATAAATCAGACGCACTAACAGTATGTGTACACGAACTTCTGGAAAATCACATAAAAGTGGATGTGTTATGTATCTCTGAGCATTTTATGTTGACTGACGAAATATAGCAACTACACTTATTTAATTTTACACTAGCAGCGTTTTACTGTAGAGAGAAAAGCAAAAGAGGAGGTGTGTGCATCTTTGTAAAGAAAGGGTATGACTGCAAAGAAATTAAAAGTGTAGCAAAGTTATCAACGGAGGGAGTAATCGAATGTTGCGCAATGGAGTTAATAGATCTTGAAGTTATTTTTATATGCATATATAGAGTTCCTAATGCCAGTAATATAAATTTATTTTTTGATAAACTGAAAATATTGTTGTCTTCTAACAAAAAAAAAAATACAAGAATTTAGTCGCAGCCGGTGATTTTAACATTGACATTCTTAAGAGGAGCAGGCAGTCCTGCGAATTCGATTGCATCTTACTAAATGCTAACCTAAAACTATCTTTAAGAGAACCTACGCGTGTCGTGAGCCAAACATGCATAGATAATTTTGCTCATGACTCTACACAAGCTTGTAAGACTATGGTATTGGATTTTGCTTTATCGGATCACACTGCTCAATTATTAAGACTCCCCATCATGAGGGTATGTATATTGAAACAGTGGCAGAAAAACATACGAGACTATTCTCTGGACTATGTTGAGAAATTTAGATCTTATATTGTTAGCCTCTTGTTTTCTGATATATATGACACTAATGATCCTAATGTAGCGTACCAGAATTTCATTGAAATGTTTCTTTTAATGTACAATCTGTGTTTTCCAACTAAAACAATCCCACTTAATGCTATAAAGAAGCCCACGTGGATTTCACGTGGTATAAAACAATGTAGTAGGAATAAAAGAAGGCTATTATGGCAATATAGATTAAGGTCAAATTACAGTAATAAAGTTAAGTTCAAAAAGTATTCCAATTTGTTGAGAAAATAATTAATTTTACAAAAAAAGCACAAAACAGTTATAAGATAAAAACCTCTGAAAATAAGTTAAAAGCTACATGGAAAATAATAAATGAAGTCATTTAATAAACCAAGAAATATCATATAGTTAGTTAAATACAAAAACACTAGCTATACTCATCCTCGAGATATTGCCTTCGTTTTTAATAAATATTTTACAGAAAAAATACAGCCCAGAAAAAACACTACATCACTTATCTCAAATCATCACAAATTTAAAGTCAATGTTTATGCCCCCTGTACGTCTTTCGATCTTAATAGAGCTATCAAGTCCCTTAAAAATACGAATAGTATGGATTATGATGACGTTGCCACTAAAATAATTAAGGCAGTAGCAAATGAAGTATGTAGCCACTTAAGTTATATTGTTAACCTCTGTATTACTGAAGGCATATTTCCAGAGGCTCTAAAGTTATCCATAATTAAGCCCTTACACAAAAAAGACAATAGAGAGTTAATAGAAAATTATAAACCAATTGCACTTTTATCTAATATAGGGAAAATTCTTGATAATGCAATTTATATATATATATATAAATTGCATTTATATATATTTTGCATTTATTTATATATATATATATATTTATATTTATAATTGCATTTATATATTATAATTATATATATATATGTATATAACAACTTATATATATATATAAATTGCATTATCAGAAGAGCAACGTGGGTTTAGAAAAAATAAAAATGTTAATATGGCTATTTATAATTTATTATAAAATATATTTAATATTTATTATTTATTATATATATATATATATATATATATATATATATATATATATATTATAATTATATATATATATATATATATATATTATAATCATATGTGTCACAGAGTTAACGTAGGCTTATTCTTGTCACAGGGATGACTGTATAATTGAACTCATATGCGTCACAGAGTTAACGTAAGATTATTCTTGTCACAGGGATGACTGTGTAATTGAACTCATATGTGTCACAGAGTTAACGTAAGATTATTCTTGTCACAGGGATGACTGTATAATTGAACTCATATGCGTCACAGAGTTAACGTAAGATTATTCTTGTCACAGGGATGACTGTATAATTGAACTCATATGCGTCACAGAGTTAACGTAAGATTATTCTTGTCACAGGGATGACTGTGTAATTGAACTCATATGTGTCACAGAGTTAACGTAAGATTATTCTTGTCACAGGGATGACTGTATAATTGAACTCATATGCGTCACAGAGTTAACGTAAGATTATTCTTGTCACAGGGATGACTGTGTAATTGAACTCATATGTGTCACAGAGTTAACGTAAGATTATTCTTGTCACAGGGATGACTGTATAATTGAACTCATATGTGTCACAGAGTTAACGTAAGATTATTCTTGTCACGGGGATGACTGTATAATGGAACTCATATGCGTCACAGAGTTAACGTAAGATTATTCTTGTCACAGGGATGACTGTGTAATTGAACTCATATGTGTCACAGAGTTAACGTAAGATTATTCTTGTCACAGGGATGACTGTGTAATTGAACTCATATGCGTCACAGAGTTAACGTAAGATTATTCTTGTCACAGGGATGACTGTGTAATTGAACTCATATGTGTCACAGAGTTAACGTAAGATTATTCTTGTCACAGGGATGACTGTATAATTGAACTCATATGTGTCACAGAGTTAACGTAAGATTATTCTTGTCACGGGGATGACTGTATAATTGAACTCATATGTGTCACAGAGTTAACGTAGGCTTATTCTTGTCACAGGGATGACTGTATAATTGAACTCATATGCGTCACAGAGTTAACGTAAGATTATTCTTGTCACAGGGATGACTGTGTAATTGAACTCATATGTGTCACAGAGTTAACGTAAGATTATTCTTGTCACAGGGATGACTGTATAATTGAACTCATATGCGTCACAGAGTTAACGTAAGATTATTCTTGTCACAGGGATGACTGTATAATTGAACTCATATGCGTCACAGAGTTAACGTAAGATTATTCTTGTCACAGGGATGACTGTGTAATTGAACTCATATGTGTCACAGAGTTAACGTAAGATTATTCTTGTCACAGGGATGACTGTATAATTGAACTCATATGCGTCACAGAGTTAACGTAAGATTATTCTTGTCACAGGGATGACTGTATAATTGAACTCATATGCGTCACAGAGTTAACGTAAGATTATTCTTGTCACAGGGATGACTGTGTAATTGAACTCATATGTGTCACAGAGTTAACGTAAGATTATTCTTGTCACAGGGATGACTGTATAATTGAACTCATATGCGTCACAGAGTTAACGTAAGATTATTCTTGTCACAGGGATGACTGTGTAATTGAACTCATATGTGTCACAGAGTTAACGTAAGATTATTCTTGTCACAGGGATGACTGTATAATTGAACTCATATGTGTCACAGAGTTAACGTAAGATTATTCTTGTCACGGGGATGACTGTATAATTGAACTCATATGCGTCACAGAGTTAACGTAAGATTATTCTTGTCACAGGGATGACTGTGTAATTGAACTCATATGTGTCACAGAGTTAACGTAAGATTATTCTTGTCACAGGGATGACTGTGTAATTGAACTCATATGCGTCACAGAGTTAACGTAAGATTATTCTTGTCACAGGGATGACTGTGTAATTGAACTCATATGTGTCACAGAGTTAACGTAAGATTATTCTTGTCACAGGGATGACTGTATAATTGAACTCATATGTGTCACAGAGTTAACGTAAGATTATTCTTGTCACGGGGATGACTGTATAATTGAACTCATATGTGTCACAGAGTTAACGTAAGATTATTCTTGTCACAGGGATGACTGTATAATTGAACTCATATGCGTCACAGAGTTAACGTAAGATTATTCTTGTCACAGGGATGACTGTATAATTGAACTCATATGCGTCACAGAGTTAACGTAAGATTATTCTTGTCACAGGGATGACTGTATAATTGAACTCATATGCGTCACAGAGTTAACGTAAGATTATTCTTGTCACAGGGATGACTGTATAATTGAACTCATATGCGTCACAAAGTTAACGTAAGATTATTCTTGTCACAGGGATGACTGTATAATTGAACTCATATGCGTCACAGAGTTAACGTAAGATTATTTTTGTCACAGGGATGACTGTGTAATTGAACTCATATGCGTCACGGAGTTAACGTATGTGTGGTGTATGTGTTAGATTGTTTTTTTTTCACTGGGATGACTGTATTATTGAACTCGCATGGTCACTGGATTGACAAATGCGTGTGTGTCGTCACAGGGATGACTGTTTGTTAAACTGATTAAGGTCACATGAATGACTACCACTGAACACTCATAGTCACAGGGTTGACTTACAAGTGTATGCGCAATGTATGCTGTCGAGGTCATAGGGATAACTTACTGTTACTGTTTACGTAAAGTGTATAAAACGAAGTTATAGAAATCGTAGGCATCTTTTTTCCTTTTTGCCCTTGATAAGATTTAAATACTGTAACTGATTTGTGTTTGAAATAGTGTTTTAAGGACAAGATGGACTATCAGACGCTAGCGATTGGTTGTCTTGAGTCTGGAAATGAGATTAACTATCGGACGCCGGATGGAGGCTGTCCTGAGTCTTGTCAGACGCCATATGATGGTTGTTTTGATGGCTTTACTGGTTCTATATGCATTCTGTTTTTCATGTTTTGGTTGGCATTATATCTAGTGCTGTTTGACGGATAGGATCAGTTAGATTTGTTATCTTGTTTAGAAGTTAACTGTAATTTTAAGATAATTCAAGCTATGGACTACTGTAAATTGCGACAATGCGTTGTAAGTGATGAAGATTATTTTTTGAAAAGTAAAATCGAGTTTTGTACAACCGGTCAGGTTGGCTGAGCGTGCAAAAGCATTTACTGTGCGAGTATTTCTCGAAATTAGCACACGAGGACGTGTACTGTGTATTGTTTTATAGTGAGCAGATAATGATAATTTCTATTGTGTTTGAACGTTGCTGTATAATTAGATTTCTTAGTACCATACTAAGGTCTAGTTCTCGCCCGGATCGCTGTTGATGCCCACAATGAGTGACCGTAAGGATAGCGTATACTCCGATATATATATATATGTCATCATGTTGCTTGCCCGTTTTAATGCACTGTTCAATTTTCACAATTAATTTTTGAAACTAATTGTATGTACGCGAATTTATATTTTTAACAGGAACGAAGGTTACAGGTATGCATGGTTAGACAAAAACCTCTGAAAATAAGTTAAAAGCTACATGGAAAATAATAAATGAAGTCATATTTAATAAACCAAGAAATATCATATCGTTAGTTAAATACAAAAACACTAGCTATACTCAACCTCGAGATATTGCCTTCGTTTTTAATAAATATTTTACAGAAAAAATACAGGCCAGAAAAAACACTACATCACTTATCTCAAATCATCACAAATTTAAAGTCAATGTTTATGCCCCCCTGTACGTCTTTCGATCTTAATAGAGCTATCAAGTCCCTTAAAAATACGAATAGTATGGATTATGATGACGTTGCCACTAAAATAATTAAGGCAGTAGCAAATGAAGTATCTAACCACTTAAGTTACATTGTTAACCTCTGTGTTACTGAAGGCATATTTCCAGAGGCTCTAAAGTTATCCATAATTAAGCCCTTACACGAAAAAGACAATAGAGTTAATAGAAAATTATAGACCAATTGCACTTTTATCTAATAAAGGCAAAATTCTTGAAAAAAATCATTTATAATGCAATTTATATATATATATATATATATATATAAATTGCATTATCAAAAGAGCAACGTGGGTTTAGAAAAAATAAAAATGTTAATATGGCTATTTATAATTTTCTACACAACGTCATGATAAACGTCTATAAAAGAACGCCTGTCTCTCATATCTTCTGTGATATGACACAGGCGTTCAACTGTGTTCAACACAGCATCCTATTACATAAAATAGAAACATATGGCATTAGAGGAAACATATTTAACTTAATCAAATCGAATTTAAAGAATCGGAAACAGATCCCCGAAATTTGTAACATAAATACAATAAACAGAAGAGAAGATATTTTCAGATATGATGAACGTGATGTTATTTGTGGATTGCCTCAGGGTAGCATTTTGGGACCCCTATTATTTAATCTATATATTAACGACTTGCCTAAAGTAACGAAAAATCCCATAACACTATTTGCGGATGACTGCACTGTAACAATAACTTGTAATGATAGAGATTCATATGAACAAGATATTAATAATTCCTTGACATTGATTATAAACTGGTTACACGATAATAATTTGAATATTATAATATTTTAACAAAACTAAAATAATGCATTTCAGTCAATGTAGACAAACAAGAACTAATTTAAATATTCAATATAATGACATAAATATTAATGAAGTAGATAATATAAAATTTCTTGGACTTATTATTGACAAACAAATTAATTGGAAAACACATATTGAATGGGTTACCACGCGTTTAGGTTCATCGGCTTATGCCTTATATAAACCGTCACGAGTCCTCAATACTGATGCTTTACTTAATGTTTATCATGGATTGGTTCAGTCAGTCTTACGGTATGGAGTTATATTCTGGGTAATAGTACCGATAATACTATAGCATTCAAGGCTCAAAAGCGTTGTATAAGAGCCATGTTTAATATTGCAAGCACTGACAGTTGTAAACCATATATTAAGAAGTACAATATCTTAATGCTTCCCTCGTTGTATATATATGGAACTGCTATGTTTGTAAATTCAAACTTAAATTTATTTGCGTGAGTGGCAGACACTTATCCAAGAAACAGGCGAGATAATAGTAATCTTTGTTTACATGAATCCAAAACAGCATTAATGACAAAGTATTTTCTGCATGAGCCCAATTGTCTATAATAAATTGCCAAAATCATGGAAAGAACTAAATAAAATAGCATTTGGTAGGAAACTTAAGAAGCAATTTTTAACTGAAAAAGTTTATTATAATGTTACAAAGTTCTTATTGGATAAAGAAATGTAAATATGTATAGCTGGTATTTAAAATGTTAATATTGTTATATATCCGCATGACTAATGACTATGTTTTTTAATTCTAATTAATTTCTGTATCTGACATTTATTACAAATTCAAATACTTTATTATGCATAAACCCCGCGGAGGCACTTACATATGGTCACTTTTTTACATTTTTACCTTACACTACTACCGTATCGGAACGCGACCGCACTGAGAAGATCCGGCAAGAAACTCAGTGGGCTTGTCTTCTTTTTTATTCATTTACTATTTTTTTTTTTTTAATAAGATAATATACAACAACATGTCTATTAATAGCTCCAGTGTGATACCTTTCGAATCATCATACAATACAGTTATTAAATATAACGAAAAAGTACCATGGCTGGACCAGATCCCGCAAGCGGCACCCGATCACGAGTTAACCACTAGAGCAGCCATCACTCCCCTCAACCACAATGGAGGGAAGGGAGTGACCCGCTCCTCGTAGCTACCGCAAGCAGACCCTTCAGTGAGCATGACCAATACCATGGGCCACAAACATAAAACACAGATTAAATAAAAAATTCGTTTGGCAAAACACGCTACGCTTTACAATTATATTAACAGCAACAGAATAAACATGTATGTAACACCTTTTGAAATAATGAGAAAATGCCTGAATGAGGAGCTGCTCATAACCAGTCTGTATTATCATCAAGATAATCCGAGATTTTATAATAACCTTTTCTACAAAATCTACTCTTGATTGCTTTTTTAAACTTTTTAACTGGCATATCTCGAATATTAATAGGTAATTTGTTGTAGAAGCGTATACATTGCCCCATGAAGGATCTGTTAACTCGTTGAAGACGAGTACTGTGTACAACTAATTTATCACAATTAACTTACACATTACTTATACACAAATTTGTATGCCTTAACATGAGGCTGAACATGACTGGACTTTGTACACCATGTCACAACTTGCATTAATGTGTAAATTACCATGTTCAAACAAATAAATATTATCTTATCTTACACGTCCAGCGCAATCCATACAGGAATGAAGTATAAACAAAGTATAAACTTGTTCACAAAATGGTGGCCAAAACGTTGACAAATTCTGTACGCACAGCTTTCCTGTATTATAAATACGAAACGACAACGAGACAAAAGGACAATTGCGTACGAGAGACAAAGACAATATCGTACGAGAGCCAAGGACAGAGATAATAATCGCTCGCTTTCGCAATGTAACCAGTACTGGTCACTTTGTTTATATAATTTATCTTGTCTCGTTGGCTTTACTTTAGTTAAAAACAAACTAATTGATATGATTTAAAACAACCTCTCTGTATCTTTGTAAAGTAGTTTTATACCAAGGACAAGAGTTGCTCAAGATAGAGAGTAATTCATTGCATTATCCTGGCCTAGTTCACAAGGATAAAACAACCATCCAATGACTCCCAGCAACTTTCACCAAGTCATCGGTCCACCTGATATGAGGCATCCGACACTGTGTCGTCAGAAATGTGATCACATGAGAACCTAACCCCCACTAACGGTAGTAAGTTCCTTGAGCTATATGGTCTACCCATTGCTACTTCAGCATGCTAATTCTTTAACTCAGTAGCCTATTTCGGATTGTATTTCTTAGTCATTCCGAGCAGAGCCCGCTGAGGGACTTGAGTATAGAGGCTCTAAATAATGTGTATTTTGATGTATTTCACTTTTGATTTGATGTATTTGTATTGTCCCATGGTCCTTGGGATATTTATCTGAGAAATTTGTTATGCACAGTATATTATAAATAAACCTATTTAAATGGGATGTGTGTATTTGATTTTTGATTGCTCAATGTGTCGAACACTACAGCATTCACAGTCACAGGCCAACTAAGGTGTCTCAGATCCAACAAGTTATAGTGTTTATAAATCTCTGTAATAGCAAGTATACATTCTGTAGCAGGTAGACACATCTACACGCCACAGAATTAATTATAAAATTTTGACCCACATTTTGATAGATATTACAAAAAACTTACCTCACTATCTGCTATAACTTTATTGAAAAACTCTTCACTTTTAAGACATGTAGCCTGCAGACGATGACAGTTCTGAAGTCTTGCATAGCATAAGTAACATACTTGTACCGGTTTCTTATCTTTTGTCTCAAACTGAAAGATATAAATCATCATTTTGATGAGCCAAGTGTTGTCGAGGTCGGCTCTATCTCACCTTACAATATACAGTAATGGTTGGACTTTATCCTGCATAAGAAGTGCTCCTACTGTTCACCGTCCAGCTTAATTTAAACAAACAAGTAAAACGAGATATTCTTTGCATGTGGTGACAGAGTAAGAAATATGGTACAGTAGATCAATTTCTCTTCCATTGTGGAGGAGACTCAAATTCAACATTTAGATTTTTGTCTTTGATAGAAGGTAAGCAATCAGCTCAGAGCTGCATTGGGTAAGTGGTAACTGTTGCTTATGATGTTAAGCAATGCAAGGGTCACTGCCTATCTACAGATGTGGTTTGGGAGCTTTCTATTTCGACCCTACATACTTCTACTCGGGTCAATTTTGCTGTGAGAGTGTAGCACTCCCCTGCATGAGTCAGCTGATTTAAGGCTGCAGATAGAAAACTGTAGGCAGTGTAGAACTACCTATTCATCTTACTTCACACATATTGTGAGAGATTTAACAATAGTTTAACGACTGGCCGTGTAAAACATTGACTAACATTATCGTTGGGTAACAGGTGAAGATGGCCCAGATTAATGTAATGATTTTACTCACCTTTTAAAACACCCACAAGCAACGTAAGTGTTGGTAAAATTCCTACCACTACAGGCTACACACAATGGGTGCATATGTGATTTATTTGTATCAATTGTTAGCAATATATACATTATGGTATATGGTTGCCACGAATTTATCATTCTAATGCAGAATTGAGAGTGAGACAAGTGAGAAAAACAGGGCGAATGACATTCAAAGATATTCAGTACTTGTGTTAAAGTATTATTATACATGTGTTTACTTTCTAATGATTGATTATAATTAATGTTAAGAACATATTTCAGTTTGTCAATTCATCCATCGGCTCACAGACATCCACTTGTTTGATGCGAGGCCTTTCATAGGGGAGTAGAATGCCATAATGGCTACGTTTGGAAGAAGTGTTAGCTATTGCACATAATTGTTATAAATTTTTCAGGAGAATGCAGATGCTCATTCTCTTTAAGGTCCCTTGGCTAGTTTTTACGATGCCCTCATGTTCTTAGGCTATTAACAAAGTGGGAAGAACGATGTTTAAGGTTAAGTATGTATTAAAATCTTAATTTTTCTATTCTAGTTGAAGTATTGATCTAATGTAATTACTTACTGGCGTCCTCGTCAGCCTCTCATACAATTCCTGCAGCTCAGCACTAAACAAGGAATACATTTTAACGTCTTTAACCAGACATATTCTACACATCGATAACTTATCCATGTTTGAAATGTACACTTTCAATATTTCACTGCTCTTCGTTTGTTTCCTTATATAGTTTTATAATATAAATATTTACGTATTGTACCGACACCTTATCAGACAAAATTTAGTTAATTTAGCACTTGAGTTATTTATATTTAATTTTTTTTTTTTTGTTTGGATCGCCCTTACGGGCAGGCTAAAGTCTTTTCGACCATACTGCCTTGTCTTACGTAGCTTATTTCTTTACATATTATTTAATTCTTCATATTGTATAACTTATTTATTGTCATAGTACGTCAGTAAGTTAAGTCATTACCATTAATTAGTCGCTGAAAACCTAATTATAGTCCATAAAATATAGCTTGATCTCTGTGACAGATGTTAACGAAACCAACGAAGTAAGTTTGAACGAGCGACATGTTTACAATTTCATTTTGTATCAAATAAATTTTCATTCTTATCGTGCCAGTTTTATTGCAACTGACTTGCAATATATTATAAATATAAAAATATTAATATTCATGCCTAAAATATACCTCGTAAGTACTGAAATACCTAGTAATAATTTTATAACATTTTATACATAAATGACGCTTACGCACGTACAAGGTCATACTGGACTGAAAATAAAAAAGAGATGGGACAGTCGATATACTTAAATCGATAACCGATCTTTATTAAATTATTCATAAAAGAAATAAACCTAATACTGTACCTATATAAAACTTTCAACATATTTTTTACAATTAAAACAGACCGTTACATTATAAAATACATAAATTGACTTAATTTAACATTAAAAAGCTACTTTTCGTCTCAGAGTAAATGATAATATTATGTACGCATTATTATGAATACTAGACATATTTATTTATAAAACAGTCGTAATTGATCGATTTATCTAATGACTGTCCCGTCCCTATTTTGGCAAAAAATGATAAATGTTCTAGCAAGAAACGCTCTAGTGATGACGATAATAGTGACCTAGATCTTGATTGTACTCCTTTTGAATAATTAAAGCAGTCAAAAAACAGTTTTGTTTGAAATAAATTCAAAAAGATTTTTCATTGATTGTATTTTAATTATAATAGAAAATCACAAGTTTAAAAATAAAGAGTTTTATCGATAATAACCTACGGACTTTATCGTAAGTGTGACGGCACTAGGGACAACTGTCACAGAGATCATCCTATATTTTATGGACTATAGATGATTTCTCTGGGAATTCCGGTTGAATATGGAAATACACGTAAACCACTCTTATATCACATTCACCACATTTCAGCACCTTCATTATATTATATTACATAAAATATCAGCAAAATTATTCAATATAACACTATAAAACACTAAAAAAATGAATATAATACAAGAGCTTAACATGACATTTCCAAATTCGCGCCGAAACTCTATTTATATTTTAATTTTTTTTTTTTTTTTTGTTTGGATCGCCCTTACGGGCAGGCTAAAGTCTTTTCGACCATACTGCCTTGTCTTACGTAGCTCATTTCTTTACATATTATTTACTTCTTCATATTGAATAACTTATTAACAGTCATTGTCCGTCAGTAAGTCAAGTCGTTATCATTAATTAGGCGCTGAGATCCTAATTAGATGATTTCTCTGAGAATTTCGGTTGAATATGAAAATACACGTAAACCACTCTTATATCACATTCACCACACTTCAGCACCTTAATTATATTATATTACATAAAACATCAGCAAAATTATACAATATAACACTATGAAACACTAAAAAAATGAATATAATACAAGAGCTTAACATGACATTTCCATATTCGCGCCGAAAAACCCTATTTATATTTAAATTAAATTGTTATGTTATTCCTTCTTCTTGCTTTAATGGCCTTAGCAGCATAAGTGTGCTACCATTCTGCCAATGTCACTTGTCAATTGAGTAGGTACTAGAGGTGTTTAGTTCCGGATCGTAATAGTTCCAGGAACTATGTCCACCGTCGAAACTATGTCGGTCCAATCCGCGGTGTGAAATTAAACAGTTCCACATGTCCGAGTAACTGTCATGTGCGCCGGAACGATTTGTCGAACATGTTACGAACCGACTACAGAGCCGACCGACTCCGTCCAAGTAATCACGAACCGACCAAGGACGAGTATAGTTGGAATGTTATGATACTTTTTATGTTATGCAATTATGATTCAAGACGACAATTGATTGATTAATATTTAATTTTAGTTTCTCGTTCGCTAATGGCCTTGACTTCCGATAAGGACTCCATTTCGTTTAAATAAATGTTTCGTTAATTTTCATTATTTTGAATTTTAATTTATGTGAACTTTTTATATGTACAGTATAATTTGATGACGGTTTTAGTTTTAAGAATGTATAATGGCTACTTATTGTTAGATTTTTTATTTCAATTAAATCGAAGAAGAGTTTGGAACTATTTAATTATCTCCACTGACACTGCTTATACAATCAGTGGACATAATTAAACAGTTCCTGGACATAATTTAACCGTTCCTAGACATAATTAAATAGTTCCATAGAAGTCAAACATTTGAAGTAATCTGATCTGAACCTGTGGAACTAGATAGTTCCGCGAACATGATTGCCGGACATAGTTCCGATAGAGAAGTGAATCGTTCCAGGACATGGTTTGCGCATGTCTATAGTAGGCACATAGATATTTGTTTTTTTGGTTCTGTTTGTCCATACGGACAGGCAAAGGGATCAAAGCCCATACAGCCAAGTCTGATACAATTTTCTTTAAATAGTAATATTTACTTCTTCATATTGTATAACTTATTTATAGTCATTGTCCGTCAGTAAGTCAAGTCGATATCATTAATTAAGCACTGAAAACTTAATTAGATGATTTCTCTGGGAATTCCGGTTGAATATGAAAATACACGTAAACCACTCTTATATCACATTCACCACACTTCAGCACCTTAATTATATTATATTACATAAAATATCAGCAAAATTATTCAATATAACACTATAAAACACTAAAAAAATGAATATAATACAAGAGCTTAACATGACATTTCCAAATTCGCGCCGAAACCCTCAGGTACATAGATAATTCATATAAAATAAGATATTTTTTTTAGATTCTGTTTGTCCTGTGGGTTGCCTGGGCGTAGTTATAGTGTAGTAAGATAAAGAGTAGATATCACAAGAAGAAAGTTTATTGAAGTTACAACACAGCACATGTTAAGTTTACAGAAGAAGTAGTAAGCAAAGCGACAGTGGATGATACATGAAAAGTCATAACACTAAATAGTAGTTTCGTAATTACTCGCGATCTCATACGGTGTTATATACGAGCAACGCGGGCTCCGCTAGCAAGAGGTCGGTGTCAACTAGTGCCAGGCGCGTGAGCGCATCGTTCGGTACATAGATAAGAACAAGGCACCCTGCTGAGCGATGCGCTTTTCCATTGTGCATTATTCGTGTCGTGTATATTATTGTTTTTAATATTTATATTTTTAGTGTCGGACATAGTAATGTATTGTTTGTGTGTATTTGCACGAGTGTGATGATGAAGGTGTGTATTGTGATCATGGTGATGATGATATGTGTGTGATGATATCATGATGTATGATGATAATGTATGACTGTGATGTAATTGTGTATGTATGTCTGTTTATGTGTATGTGTATACGCGTGACTACGCCACAGTCCATACCACAGGCAGTTTCAAAGCAGCTTCAAGGCAGCTTTCAAAGGGACCAATGCCTACACCGGATTTATTTGGGTAAAAGAGACGGTGCTCTATCAAAGAATGAGACATACGAACTACATCATTGACATCTTAAAAAAAACTATTTGACACTTGATTTGACCTATTACTCTATAATTTGATCACCACCATATTCCTTACTCTGTGGATTTGACATGGCTTCTAGTATCCTTTAATCTGTGATGGCTTCAATGGCTTGTGTAAATTCACGTGGTATTATTTCCGTTTATTTAATGGCTGTTACTTGTTTTTTAATGTTAGTTTTGTAAGGTGATTGTGATTTTTAGTGTAAGTTTTCAATCACTGTGCGAAATTGACGCTTTGTGTGTTGTATAACAATAATCTATGAGATAAAGACTCCATTGTGAAATTGGCGCTTTTGTGTTATTTATTAAGGTTTTAAGAGATAGAGACTCGTTATATTTGTAAGATTCTAACTTGTATTGTTTTCTATAATGGCTGGAAAAGAAAATTTAAAATGCGCGAAATGTGGTATTACGTCAAAAGAGAGTCCTTCTTTGACTTTCCACAGGTTTCCTCTACCATCAAAACATGGGTCTCTCAAGTAGTTTTTTTTTTTTTTTTTGTGTGTGTACAACTGTTGGCCGCAGATGGCCTTGACAGCTTGACGCGAACTATGGGTGAGCGCTGAGGGCTCTCAACCCGGAGAAAAGTATGCTAAGCGACATCGCCCAAGGGCTCCCCCTGTGGAGAACGGACCTCGGCTTGGGGCGTCGCTGGAGGCAAAGTGGGCGTGCCCACGTTTTTAGTAGTGACTTTTGCGCGGCGCGGTTTCGCACCTCGACGGCGAGGGCGGAACCGCGGATATTTATTTGTTAAAAATCAAGTAAGTAGTTGAATGAAGTGCCATTTATACAATAAAACTGTTTAATAATTCAATTTAAGGCTCAATAAAAATTTTTAGGGTTAAAGTTTGGGCAATATTTTGTTATCCTGATGACGATTGGACATCTAATGAATCGTTAGAGAAATTGCATAAACAGCATAAGATGTTATGTGGGAATCATTTTGATGATTCATCTTTTACCAGCAGTAACAGAAGAAGATTGAATAAGTTCGCTATACCGTTTGAAGCTCAAAATATATTGTCCCAATTACGTGATGAGCATCTTAATCCGGTTAAACTTTCCATTATGGGCCATTGATTTCGAAGTTCATTTTTTTTTATAGATATTACTCATAAATAGAAGGCATCTTACAAATTTTCAAGTTGCGGAACATCATGGTTTACGAAATATAATTTTTTAAAGTTCCCATACAAATTGAAAAATAATACGCCATTTGCAAATTTTTTGATTGGTTAAAATGTCAATATTGTCATGGTGTCACGTTCCGTTGCTTTCTGTAATAAATAATAATCGACTTATAGACGCCAGAAGACTCCACGAAATAAGTCGTCGAATTTCTCGTGGTCTAAAGGAACCTAACTAATCTACCTACTGTTTCGCGTGGATGTCGTAAAAGTCTTTGTTAAGGTTAACGGAACGTGAAATGTCAACTTTGACGTCTACCAAGACAATATTGACATTTTAACTAACCTAAAAATTTGTAAATGGTGTGCTGTTTTCCAATTTGTATGGGAAGTTGGGCACTTTAAAAAATTATATCTCGTAAACCGTGATGTTCCGCAACTTGAAAATTTGTAAGAAGCCTTCTATTTACGAGTACTATCTATAAAAAAAAAATGAACTTCGAAATCAATGGCCCATAATGGCAAGTTTAGCCCTTAATCCTCCTGGAGAAGTACACGAAACCCAAGTCAGTATTTGGTGCTTAACTGTTTCTATTAAAGATAACATTATAGAAATAAGTTTCTAGTTTGTTTCAATATTATATATTAGAATATAGGTAGGATTGTTATATTGTGAACACTGTAGAACAAGGTAAAATAAAACAGAATAGTTATAATAAAACATTCCATGGGGTGATGGTGTGAGAACTACCATACAGAGTGATGGAGTAAGAATACAATTCATCACTCTATCTTGCCTATGGATCTCCTTAAAGATAACTATGGGATATAATATACATATAACATCGGTAAAGGTGAAGGCAAACTCAAAATAAAACCCTTTTCCAACATGTCTGACTGACATGTTATAGTAGGTAAATTTCCCTCCTATAAGAAGGCTTAAGCCTAACAGTGGGATGTGTTTGAGCTGAGACGAGGCAAAAATACAGTAGAACCTCGAAAAGATAAAGACCAAGGGAAACATTAAATTATTTGAGTTATTGAGGTTTTTACTTACTGAGGGTTTAAGTTAAAGAGTTTTTATTGGTTTATATTTTTATTTACAGAGGTTCGTTTATGAGCTTTGTTTAGTACTTATAGAGATAGACGAGTTAGGTTAAATGTATATTAAACTTGGAAATGTTAGTATGTACATACATCCTTTATTTTACATTTAAAGGTACATTTATTTAGATATTCTACATAAAAAATTGGTAACTTTTTTGTTTCAACCGTAACACGTTCTATATCAATTTTAATTTTAAATAAAGAAAAGACAACATCGAATGAATTCGAACGAAGGCTAAAAGCTACTCATACATACAAATAAGTTACTGAACTTAGACCTTAGTCTTTTGTTTACATGTGAAGCCATGTAGTAAACATGCGTAAGCAATAAAAATGGTCTACAGGGAACCTTTTTTGTTTGTGCATTCATTTAAAATGACTTATTGATAGATTATTGAAGTTACAAAGGTCGTCATCATTTTCAAATCAAATCATTTATTATGCATAGGCCCCTTAAGGGCACTTACATATTGTCAAATTTTACAACGTTTGAACACAATGCAATAATCTACCAAATAACTTTGAGTTACTGAGGTGCAATGCCCAAACTATTTGCTTAAGTTATAGAGGGTTTTAAGTAAAGGAGGTTTTGGACTACGAGGGGAAGTAAACACAATATTTTATTAATTTATAGAGGTTTTTACGTTGTCGAGGTTTAAGTTATCAAGGTTCTGCTATAAACCATAGAATGGAAAGTTATTATATGTTTACCTAGTGTCATATTGAAAGTTTGAGTTCACTTGCCACTAATATATTTATGAATTGAAAATTAAACTATTAAGATTAGGTTCTAATACTACATGAACATCAAATATACCATTGGGTTTGAAAAAATTCTGAGCAGAACTGACAAGAATACTTTTAAAGGTTAACCATTATATAATACCAGTAATTTAGACACCTAATGAGTAGATAATACTTTTCGGATATTACTGTAACTTCTAAGGAAAATTAATTTCTTTCACGGTAACTTGTTCAGAACCATGCACCTATTCCTAATCAGTTCAATAGATTGTTGACAGAAGATACTATGTTACTTTGATGAATTATGACATAGAATTCCATTTCAGTTCATATACGTCCCACTACTGGACTTGAGCCTTCTCCACAGTAGGAGGGAAGTTTACCTACTGTATCATGATGGTCAAACATGTTGCCATACGGTTTTATATCAAGTTTGCCATCTCTTGCATAAATGTTATAGGCATATTCAATCCCTTACTTGTGTTTTACGATACCCACGGGTAAGAGAGGGGGTGGTGAATTGTATATTTATGCAGTCATCACATGGAAACTCACAGACATAGAATTTATTACAATTTATATTTGATTGGAGTTATCACAAATTACTGTGCAAACTATAATATATATACTATTAGGGAAAATATGCTATACTAGGTTGACAAAGAGATATAATTAAAAATAATACTAAACAATAAAGCTAGCTATAAAATAAAGAAAACGAAAAATAATATTTTTTAAAAATATAACATCAGTCAATGTATATATATTGTGTATTATGTTATGTTTCAGCATGGGAAGTCTATACTTCAGACTAATATTGAAGTTATGGCCAGCACGTCTCAATGTTCTAAATTTATAGAACATGCAAATGAAAATCTTCAGGGTTCAAATTTATCTAAGGTAATTAAAATAGTAAGTATACCTATGTGCTGCTTTGTAAATGCAAATCAAAGTTTGTATTCACCTACTTTCTTATGGCTATCTATATATTAATACATGAAGCAAAAACTTGGTACCCCTTTTTACGAAAATTGCGTGGACAAGTATGAAATTTGGCACAGTTGAAATATACAGGGTGACTGGTAAAAGATTGTACATATTGAAGGAAGCTACTAAGTACTCGATTCTGATACCGAATATATAAAAAAAAATTGTACTTAAATTTTGAACTATTTATCTTATAAAAATATTTAGTCCTGGACACAGATGATAATATACCTACCTATAGATATATCTATCTATGTATTAGGTTAACGCACTTGCACTAAAAATTTACGTAACAACTACATTGAACTAGTTATTGGGTGATATGCCGACAAGGCCGTCTCGGGCCAATGAAACCGCAGAGCGGCTATCCCTACTCACCCCTCATACGCGAATCCTTCAAAAAATTCTAAAATTCATTTAGTTCTCCGCGGACCGCGATGGCTTAATCGTACTAGTGTTTTTTTTTTTTTTTATTTAGAGGGCTTTGTCGCTGCGCGACCACATCGCCCTGTAAAAGACTACAAAAAACAATACAATATACATAAAACATCATTACAACTGACGCAATTAACGTCTTTGCAGACCTAATTCCGCCAACTTATATAAAATAATAGCCTCGTCAGACTCTGGTTCAGACAGTATGCTGTTACAATAGCCCACATCAAAAATTTTGTTTGTATTGAAATGGTGCCTTCTACATCCTTCGTTCCTCACACACTCCATCAGAATGTGTTGTACATCTTCCAGTACTCTACAGGTATTGCATGTTGGAGATTCTGTCTTTTTCATTAAGAGTGCAAACCCATTCGATGGAATGTGTGCAGAACGAAGTCTGAGGGTTGTCACCAGTGCATTACGTTTAAGTTGACTGTTGCCGAACCAAGGGTATTTGAGTATATTTGGTTGGATAGTCTTGTACCATATGCCTTTTTCTGTGGAACGTTTATCAAAATATTCCTGCCAAAGTATTCTACACTGCTCTTTAATATGCTTTACATAATCCGAGAATAAGGGAGTAACCCCCAACGGGATTCCGTCTACAGTTGCTTGTCTGGCTAATAGGTCAACGGTTTCATTATCACGTAGCCCAATATGTGGCGGAATCCATTGTAAACGCACTTCTCTATGCTCAGACTGTAAGTTTAAGATTGACTCCAATATATTGTAGGCAATCGGGACGCCTCTCGCCGCGTGAGAGGTACACCGAGCCAAGTGTTGCAGAGAGCTTTTTGAATCCGTGAGGACTACAAACTTACTATGGTTTATTGATTGAACGTAAGCCAAAGATTCCGCTATAGCCATTAATTCAATGTGAATTATTGATATATTGGTATCAATGTTAAATTTCATATGTAAATTCTGAAAGGGATCGAAAAAGGCAGCACCACCAATTGTACCATTCTTAGATCCGTCGGTATAAATCTTATAATAGTTCGCATAATATTGCTGTATATATTTAATACACGTACTATGGAGAGTGCGATTATCATATGATCGTTTTGCATGATCAATTGTTGGGATTGAGTCAAATAAGACTTTTGATAAATTAAAGTTACTCATCCAGGTTGTTAACGTAAACATTTCCGGTTTAAAACTCGTGTGAATAGGAACAGAACTAAACTCAGTGTGGATAGAAACTAGTAGGGGTATTTTTTTGTTGTGCCAATAATGTGATTTAATACTATTTGAAAGTTCTTGAAGATATAGAATTGTTTTATTTGATGATAATGATTTAGATTTAAACCAAAACTTTGCTGCTAAGTATCTTCTACGATATTGGAGAGGAGGAAGACAAAGATCACTCTCCATTACATTAATTGGAGAACTGCGTATATATCCGCCTATGACGCGTAGAGATTGGTTTTGAATTTTATCTAATTTATATAAGTTCGTTTTGCAGCTGTTGTCGTATAAAAAACTAGCATGTCTATTCTGTTGCGAATTATAGTAATATACAGACGTCTTAAATGATTTTGATGAAGTCCCCAGCCATCGTACTAGTGTGTTTCTAATCCTTGCGTAGCTCCGTTCGTCGGATTGTCTTTTATGCACGTTTATTATTTTTTGATATTATGTAAATAACAATTTTTCGACGTAGTGGTTGATGGCATCTTGTGCTGATAATGCTATAATACTGCAGGCGGTTGCTTAACTATGGCCCATTTCATATTCTGCGGCACCCTCAAGGACGTGGCTGAAACCGCTTTTCCAGTAAGCCTTGAAGGACATATCTTGCAGTACTTCCAAGAGGAACTGCAAGCTAGCACAAGAGAAGCCACTCGAAGTTTTAACGTACATATCTACGTCACAAAACTATTCGGAACATTTCAAAACGTGGCACGAAACATGGATGTCAATTTCAACGTGTTCTAGACTTTAGCGAATGGACTATGTCCCACGAGTTTTGCCAGTGATTACTGTTTAACGTAAAAGCATCAAGTGAGAGTCAATGTAAATGTGTTATTGTGTTATCGGTCTATAGGATCCCAAGTATAAAAAGAAAGGTATGTTGTATGTATTGTTTTAGACAGGCGCTCTCGCCACGCTGGACGTCGTACAAACAACCAACATAACCTACGGTTGTTTGTAGATTAATAACATTATCCCTATACCTACTTTTAATCATTCTAGCAGTAAAATCGGCATGCGAGTGCGTGACCTTGACAAGTGCTAATAAAACTAGTACCCCTACTCCCGCACGTGTCCCCCTCGTTCGTCTGTACTTTGTCAAAGCGCGCGCGCCGATTTGTCCATTTTGCATTTCCGTATTTATTAACTGACAGTTACGAGTTATTTGATTGCCCGCGCTTTTTTAACCGTATTTGTAAAAAGTGATATGAATTTTTAATTTCATATTCACTAAATCGTCGTGAATTAACAATGTTAGTAACTAAAGTTGATCATTTACGTACGCGAAGAGGTAAGCAATTATTTTGTTAATTTTTATTGCTGGGATTAGCGTAATTGTAATTTGTAAATAGATTTATTATTTAATCACTGTACATAGGTATGATTCCATTTTTTAAATACGCCAGAAACACCAAGGTGCCTCCTTATTTATACCAACTGCCTCTAATCTAAGTACATTAGAAATTAAGAATTTATTTTGAAAAATTCAGTTACGAACGTTTATTCATCATCATCATCATTTCAGCCTATCGCCGTCCACTGCTGGACGTAGGCCTCCCTCATGTTGCGCCACAATGAGCGGTCCTGTGCCGCCTGCATCCAACGACGCCCAGCTACTTTCACTAGGTCATCGGTCCACCTAGTGGGCGGGCGTCCTACACTGCGTCGTCCGATACGTGGTCGCCACTCGAGAACCTTTCTTCCCCAGCGGTTGTCGGTTCGTCGAGCGATGTGGCCTGCCCATTACCACTTCAGCGTGCTAATTCTTCGTGCTATGTCGGTTACACCCGTTCTTCTGCGGATTTCCGTATTCCGGATTCTATCTCGCAGAGAAATCCCGAGCATAGCCCGCTCCATAGCACGCTGAGCGACTTTGAGCCTTGATATGAGGCCTACATTTAGGGACCACGTTTCCGTGCCGTAAGTCATCACTGGTAACACACACTGGTCAAAGACCTGTGTTTTCAGACACTGAGGTATGTTGAACGTTTATTATTATCTAGGTATTTTTGCCTGTCCTAAGCCAGGATCAAAGTATGAAGGAAAAGTGACTGATACCTTTATCAATGACTATAATAATTTATAATAATAATTTTAAGACAACACCATGCACTAAGGAAATAAATAAACAATAATAATTAACGGACACAAATTACATCCAGACTTAGAACAACAAGTTGTGGATCACACAAAATGTTGTCCCGCGTGGGGGATTCGAACCGCCGAAACCGGCGTTGCAAGTCGCTATCTTAACCACTACGCCATCTGTGCACTAAGCTCGAATACGATCCGATACCTCTAGTCTATAGGGTGAGCATATTTTTGGGAGTCTTGCGACACTAACATTGTTGATGTTTACTATGTTTTTAATTAATATTCTTTTCTTTTTACATTTATATTGGTTACCTGTGACCATTATCTATCGTTTCCTTCAATATGTACAATCTTTTACCAGTCATCCTGTATAATGAGGAGAATTGCATAAAACTGAAATTTCATATAATAATAGATTAGAATACATTAAAATCTTTTACACTTGTTTACGGTTAAAATCTCTGGTTGAACTGAAACAATCATGATTATGATGTCTAACAGACATTTGTACTTATATATTAGTTGTTAGTGAAATACAGCTTGCTCAATATACAGATATAGATACATACACATAGTTAAAAGAAACTTTTGTAGCAGAGAAATTAAATGAATTATGGCCGAATTTCAACCACTCTGCGGCCACTAGTATTAATTATTATACACAATTCTATATTTATTTGTGTTTTTAAGAACTATTCTAGAAGAAAAAATATTTGTCAGTATTTGAATATTGGAAATTATGACCTTCTTATTGTATTAGATTTATGCTTAATTTTTTCGCATAAGGTTATTCTCTATGGAGTGAATAAAAATAGCAACTTACACTTTTAAGTTTTTATTGAACATTACAACAAATAATAACAAACAAATAGAAAATAACAAAAAAAAAACAAGTTCATTCATAAATAAATATTTTAGTGGATCTTCTGTTTGTATGGTCTTTCTCGTATTAATCAACAAATGTAATCTCCCATCATATTCTCATTGTACTGCCCTTTGTAGACATTGAAAGTCCATCACATCTTGGTGAAAATGTTCTCACTGTTCTTCTGAATAGGCACTTATATTATCTTTAAATTTATCCAGGTGAGCATGTAGCATATGGACTTTATGGGCCATTTTACGGCCCATAAATTTAAAACTATCAAGCATATTTTCAACGAACTCTTCATAATTGTCGGCTCTGTGGTTGCCAAGAAAACCAGTGACTATTCCTTTCAGACTTTTCCAGGCTTGTTTTTCATTAGCATAAAGGAATTCTGTGAAATCATCGCTTCTTATTATTTGTGGTCCAAAGAAAATACCAGCTTTAACTTTAACTTCAGATAATTTGGGAAATAATCTCTATAAATATTTAAAAGTTTTAGAATTATGATCTAGAGCTTTCACAAATTGCTTCATTAGACCTAACCTATATGTGTCAATATATCCTTAGGCTCTGCTATTGGTTTCGCTTTCACATTATCTTTTCCAATTTGAAATTCCAGTTGATCAGGTCATACACGCCGTTGGTAATGTCTTGAATCTGGTCTGTTATCCCATAGGCATATCTATGCCTAGCTATGCCTGTCATCTGACAAAGACATTTAGTGTCCGCCCTGGCATTCCCATCCGAAAACACAACCATTTTGAAATCGCCAATTACTGGCCAATTGTATTCTGTATCTTTCAAGTTTTCCAGTATTGGCGCCATTTTCTAACTAAATGCGACATAAAAGTTAGTTTTTACAAATGTAATAGACTTTTATTTAATAGTAATGGACAAGTTACTTGGTTGATTTAAAAAATACTGCAGAGATATAAATTGTTCTTCGATTATGTAAGAATGTTTTACATAGCTGTTCCCCATGATTTAAACATATAAACTACAGATTTAACAATGTCGTTTTGTTTTCAGGAATTACCTAAAAGAAAAGGTATACTTAAGGAACTGAACATGAAGCATCTTACAGAAATGACACCCCGAAAATGGACTCTATTTAAAAGATGCAGAAAAAATTTGACTGAGATCTTCAGACTTAGAAGACAGTTAAAAACAGTAAAAAAATGCAATAGGGGTGTATTAAATGCTTTGCAATCCAATGATGCTGTGAACATCATTATTAAAAGCAAACTGAGCAATTAATTTTATTTATTATTGCGAAGTCAGTTGAAAAATGTACAAAGGAGATTAACTGGGCGATGATGGACACTAGACGATAAGGTTTTAGCCTTAAGTATATATAAAAAGTCTAGTTCATGTTATAGGCTATTAAGGCGATTATTTTGTTTGCCTAGTATCAGTTCTCTTAAAGTGTTGCTAAACAAAATACCATTGATGTGTGGAATTAACCATCAAGTAATTAATACTATTAAAGAGATCACTAAAGGTAACACAATCCAGGATAATTTATGTGTGCTGGCTTTTGACGAAATGTCAATTAGAAAAAATATCTGTTACAATTCCAAACCAATAGGTCCACTATTTGATGGCTACCAGGATCATGCTGGTCAGGGTCGCACATTAGAAATAGCCAGCCATGCCTTAACATTTATGGCTATTGGAGTTAAAAAAAATTGGAAGCAGCCAATAGCTTTTTATTTTTCTGGAGATTGTGTCATGGCAGACAGATTAGCTGTACTTATCAAGGAGGTGAGTCTTTTGTTTAATTCCCATATTGATAAAATTACCTTAGCCTAAAACTGCTTATTTATTTAATATTCATCATCATCATTATTTAGCTATTGGCTGATGAGGGAATAATGCCGTAATCGCCATGCTTGGGTGGCTACTTGGCGATCGCATTGAGGCTATACGTCTCCCAGGCAAGAGCTGCTGCCTGCTCTCCTGGTGAATTATTAGCCGATTTTTACGACTCCTATGTGCTTACAAAGGGTGGCGACTATTGTATTCTTATTTCGTCGCCACACGAGAGATTGGATATTAATAACTACGAATCGTCGAAATTCGGCGATAATTCATTTAAATTAATTTTTCTACTACACAATTTTCTTTTAATTTTATTTATGTATAATTACAACTAATATATGAGTACAAATGTCTATTAGAGATTGTCATCATAATTATGATTGACGTTCATAGTTATTCTGTCATTTTAGACATTGGAAATAACAGATATACCGATAAAGCCAAAATTTGTGTGAAGCTTGGGTTCACCATCAGAAAGAAAACTTGTAGAGCCCCCATCCCATGCGAGCTACCAAAATTATTTGGAATCAAAGGTCAAGGGTTGAGGTCTTTTGGATTTTTCTCGAAAACGGTAAGTTTTATCGAAAATTACTTCAGATTGATGTTGTGGATCTGAAAATTCTCTACAAAAATGGTCCTAATAATTTTTCCGTGTGGTGACGGAGTAAGAATAAATGATATAAAACGCATATAACATCTATGCGAGAGAAGGAAAACTTGAAATAAAACCCTATATCAACACGTCTGACCAGCGTGGTATAGTAGGTCAATTACCCTTCCATTATGGAGGAGGCCCGAGCCCAACAGTGGGACATATATGGGCTGAGATGATGATGAATTTTTCTCTAAGAGTCACTAGTTCCGAAATATCGCGATTGTAAGAGTAACGTTATACATGATATGCACATTTTTCCTCGCCACCTGTGAGGTAGTGTACACGACGCGTTTTTTAAGGTAGTTTCCCCAGTAGGCCTACTCCACGAACTGTTATGATGTAAATTTCAGGGACAATACTTTTCTAAATACATAATCAATATTGATAGTTATTGCAAATAAAGCAAAATTATGCCATTTCTTTAAATATTGAATAACACAGGTAACATAAAATGTAGACGCTTGTAATAAATATGTATATTCATCATCATCATCATCATCACAGCCCACATACATACCACTATTGGACTCGGGCCTCCTTCCTGATGGAAGGTAATTTGACCTACTATACCATGCTGGTCAGACATGTTGACAGACATGTGTTATGTGCATTTTATATCCCTTAATCGTCTTTTACGACATCCACGGGCAGGATAGGGAGTGGTGAATTGTATTCTTACTCCGTCATCACAAGGAAAAGGTATATTCACTCAAATTAAACGGTCAACACCACAGAAAGTAAGTGTATGAACGACGCAACATAGATAATAGCCAGATGTTATTTTAAGGCATACTATACACTTGGAGGGGATTAAGAAAGGGACTGACTCTTGAATCAAGTTTTCGGAACTGTATAGTTTATTAACTATAAATACCCTATTTGTGTCCCTTTTTACAAAGTAAATAGTATTGTGTGCATAAAAGGGACACAAATAGGGTATTTTTACTTGTGTTGTACTCAACACAAGTAAAGATACTGACATTGTAAATACGTGGCATATCATGTATAAGGTTAGTCTCATAATCGCAATATCTCTGAAGTGGTGACTTAGAGAAAAAATCATAAGGACCATTTTTGTACAGAATTTTTTAGATGTACAACATTAATCTAAAGTAATTTTTCGATAAAACTTACCGTTTTCGAGAAAAATCCGAAAAATCTCCAACCTTGACCTTCAACCCCAAATATCTTTGGGACAAACACGTGGGATCAATGGGGACTTTTGAAACTTTCTTCCTTTTTTTCTTTTTATTGCCGTTGGTGGCAAACGAGCAAGCAGCAAACCTGATGGTAAGTGATGCTGCTGCACATAGACCTTTGCAATACCAGGGACACAGCTAGGCCGTTGCCTACCGTGAAGAAAATGCTATTCTTAAACCTCGTTTAAAGAAGGACAACGGGCAACACAGCAGCAGGCAGTTCATTCCAGAGCCTACACTTACGTGGTAGAAATGATTGCTGGAAACGTACAGTTAAAGACCATAACGTTTCCAGGTGAAATGGACGAGCCCTGCTGAGACGCTGTCTCGGTGTGAAGTACCGCCTGACTTAGTTCAGAACGCCCAACTTTTTGCTTGCCAATTTGTCTTTGTCCTCCGAATGACTCCCAAACTGGGCTGTGCTCGATATTTCGACGCCGAGGACCCCAACGCTGTCAGAAATTTGGAGAGTTACTCCTTGGAACTGAGGCGCCATGATAAATGGGTTCTTCTTTGCAATGAACGCGCAAACTTTGTTAGGTTGAACTGGACTAAGTTCCGGTCACCCCATTCCGAGGCCCGCCTCAAAGAGCGCTCGACTTCAAACACATGTTGAATCCTTCTTTCCTGTGTACTCCAAGGGACATTCTATTGCTCGGTGTACCGCTAGCCACCCGTGCTGTCAGCCGCGTAGCAACGCATATTCTCGATGGAGAGCATGTCGTTGATATGCAAGATAAACAGATAAACTAACTGCCTGATGGTAAACCAAAGCTTCCCACAAAAATTTGGCTCTGTCGGAATTTTTGTTATAGAATAGTGATCAAATTCTTGCCTAACTTGACTGGACTATCAGTTCAACCGGAGATTTTAACAGTAAACAAAAAGTATAAGCGTGGTGTGTGCGTGTATATGTGTAACGATTGTATGATAGTGTGCGTAACGCCTTTTTTAATGAAATTAATGTATTTCTAATACATTATTATATGAAATTTCACTTTTATGCACTTCTCATTATATACTTTAACTGTGCCAAATTTCATACTTGTCAATCCACGCAATTTTCGTAAAAAAGGGTACAAAGTTTTTGCTTCGCGTATTAATATATAAATACTTTTGAATTTTCAGGTACTGAGTGCTTGTTTTGGTGCTGGCTTGGAAGTAATTGGCATTGTATGTGACTTGGATGGCGTCAACATACGTGCAATAAATTCTTTGGGATCATCGAGAGATCGACCATACTTCGATCATGAGGGACATGAAATAATTACAATCTTGGACCCACCCCACTTGCTGAAATGCTTCAGAAATATTTTTTTAAAATACATTGTTCAATTTCAACAAGATGTACAAGTAGATGACCAACAAACTGTGGGTTAGTATTCGGTATGTTTTTTTTTTTTTTTGAATCGGTAAAACAGATTGTAGTATTATTTAACAGTATCAGTTATTTAACTGACTGTAAAAACAAATAATGCAACAAGTGTATTAGATGCATAATTGAAATATGTAATTATGTATTACTAGCTTATGCCCGCAACTTCGTCCGCGTGGAACAGTTACTTTGGGCTAATGCTAACTTTGACCCGCGACTTTGTTTACGCAGGTGAAAATATTTTTAAATAATACAATTCTGTGACACATGATTTTTGAAAATTTTAACCGTTTATGTAATGTATACTGTTGAAGCTCTCAAAAAGAAAAAATACCCGATTTTGAAACCTTTTGCATTGTTGCTTCGCTCCTATTGGTGTTTGCTTCGCTCCTATTGGTGTTAGCGTGATGGTATAGCCTGTAGCCTTCATCGATAAATGAGCTGTCTAACACTAAAAGTTGTTTTCAAATTGGACTAATAGTTCATGAGATTAGCACGTTCAAACAAACAAATTCTGCCACTTTATATAATAAGTATAGATGAGTTATATATTTCCAATAACATGCTAAGTGAGATCTTTCTAAATATAATCATGACTTTCTAAATCTAAAGTGTATTGATACTTTGTCATCATCATCATTATCATTTTAGGTTATATACGTCCCACTGTTGGACTCGATCTTCCTTCAAAATAGGCGAGCAATTGAGCTACAATAATGCAGGACATCTGGTCCACGTGATTATTACCTGTAACCAGGTAAACTCGAAATAAAACCCTATACCAACACAGATATGCTGTTATAGGGTTTTATTTCAAGTTTACCTTCTCTTGCATATATGTTATATGCATATCGTCTTTTACGACACCCACTGGCATGTGAGGGGGTGATGAATTGTATTCTTACGCTGTCATCACCCAGATGATACTTTGTACAGATACATTTAAGTTAAATAATGCTAATTAATTAAAAGGTTATCCTTGTTTTTTATTCATTAAATATCTTTTTGTTACTTTACTGTTAATTGTAATTAAAAATAATAATTGGAATATAATATTTTACTAGATATTCTTACATTGAACCAAATCTTTCATAATTTTGCTTAATTATTGTTATGAGACAAGCAAATCGATCGTCTCATGATAACCATAACGCTTACCCATAAACTTTTGTAGTACCATCTTGGACTTTAAATGATTGGATCCCAACCTCATCACCCGTGAAACATAATTTCGTAGTCTCATATGCCCAGTAATTTCATTACCACACTGCACTTCAAACCATAAAAATTAAATTATGTGGTAAAAATATTTTGCATTTAAATTATTATAATTATTTATATTTCACTTCTGCATTATAATTGTTCATCATCATCATAATTTCAGCTCAAATACCTCCTAATATTAGGCTCGAGCCTCCTCTACAATAGGAGGGAAACTAAACTTGCTATACCATGCTGGTCAGACAGGTTGGTATAGGGTTTAATTTCGAGTCTTCCTTCTATTGCATAGATATTATAAGCTTATTATATCCCTTACTCGTCTTTTACGACATCCATGGACAAGATAGGTAGTGGTGAATTGTATTTTTACTCCGTCACCACGTGGAATTATATGTAGTATTTATTAATTTTAAAATCTTCCATTTCAGGAGTAGCTAAATGGAGCCATATTGAAGAATTTTACAATGTGGACAGCAAAAACCCAAATTTTGTATTTGCTCCGGCCTTAACCCAGCAACATCTTCAACCAAATAGCAAACAAAAAATGAAAGTACGTTTAGCTGCTCAAGTTTTAAGCCATTCAGCTGCAGCAGGATTATTTGCTAAAGTGGGCCAAAGTAAGTTTCAGAATATACCTATTATATACTGTTCTAGCTTTTTATAAATAAGGAAATAGTAGATAGTTATCCAAGAGTGGCAAGGAACTAATTGCCATATGTGGTAGTTAGACTATAAAAGAGATAATAGTAGAGTGTAATACTCTGTTAGACCAGAGTCGATAATTACTGAAACAAAAAAAAAATTGTAGTAGAATGAAACCCATTATAAAAGGAAGAGAATATAACAAAAATGAATGGAAAAATAATTAACGGCCAACTGATGTCAGGAAGGGGATCGAGGCGAGTTTTTAAGGGTATAAAACGGTTTATCTCGATTGCCGGCAAAACTATAAGTCCTATGGACAAAAATTAAAAAAACAAAGTTGTAGATAATAAAGACATCTACAACTTTTGTATTTACACTTTTTTTCACATAACCTCAAAATTTATGTGAAAATCCAAATAACCAACTTTTCCGTTTTTTTATTTTATCTTACACAAAAAAATCTCGAAACTTTGTGAAAACTTATCTTTTTATGTCCCAAACATACTATAATTTTTTGATTTAAAATATTTATTTTTCGCCTTATTTTGACTTAATAACGAAAAAGATAAAGAGACCTACAACTTTTGTATTTACATTTTTTTTCAATTCAATTTTTAAATTTTCGATTGAACATTTTCTTAATATTTTTGATATTAAGTCAAAATAAGGTGAAAATAAATATTTTAAATAACAAAAAAAATACAGTGTGTTTGGGACATAAGAAGGTAAGTTTTGATAAAGTTTCGTGAGTTTTTTTTGTATAAGGTAAAAATGAAAAACGAAAAACTTGGTTATTTGAATTTTTCACACAAATTTTGAGGTTATGTGAAAAAAGTGTAAATACAAAAGTAGTAGATCTCTTTATTACCTACAACTTTTTCATTTATTTTTTTCCATAGGACTTAAAAACTCACCCCGATCCACTTCCTGCCCTCAGATTGCCTGTAAATTATTTTTCCTTTCATTTTTGTTATATTCTCTTTCTTTTCCAGCGAGTTTCATCCTACTAGTATTTTTTTCACTTTTCACCATTTTCAAAGTCTTCAGCCCTGGTCTATGAGTAGAGATTGATGACTTCCACCCTTGTTAAGAACTCTACTTTTCATTTTGAATATAAGAAAAGTAAAGAATGTAACTTTTCTAAATTTAACTGAGCATAATAATATGAGTAGTACCAATCTAAAATTAATTGAAAAGGTTGATTAATTTCTATAATTTAAAGTAAATAAATAATTTTACCCGATACCATGTGGTGACGGAACAAAAATACCTGCACCTGTCATAAAAGGCAATTAATAATGAGCATGTAACATTTATTCAACATAACTCGAAATAAAACGCTACGTCAAACCTTCTAACCAGTGTAGTACAGTCCATCGCCTGCCATGAAGGTGATTCGAGCTCAGTAGTGGCACATCTATGATATGAGATGATGATGATGAAAGTTAAATATTTGGTTTCCTTATATTGATGGCAAATATTATAAAATCAAATCTGTGATTTAATAATAAGAATTTGCTAAGAATAAATATTAGTATTTAGTTCTTTAATTCCAGGTAATATAAACTCTTTTTACCGAGAAAAAAGGCAATTATTTCTTATTGTAGCATTGGTATATCTTACACTTTACAATTACAGGTTTTTGTTTGCTTTCAGACGAAATAACAAAAGATGCCGTAGCTACTGCAGTACTGGTCTCAAACATGGATAATTTATTCGACGCTATGAATGGCGACACGCCAGATAGAAAAAGAGGGAAAACCTTTCTACAAAATATGTCCTCAACCAGCCCTCATTTAGCTTTATTTAAAAAAATGAAACTTAAGTAAGCCCCCATCACAAGAAGGTTGGTTGAGGACTCTCAATGCTATAGAGAGAGTTTACAATAATTTAAAGAAATATAATTTAAGTACTTTATCTGTACGAAGGCTCAACCAAGATCCTTTAGAAAACTGTTTTGGCTGTATTAGAAACAATTGTGGTTGCAACCCCAACCCTACCTCGGTACAATTTATTGCAGCATTAAAAACTAGTATCATAACAAATATAATAAATAATAATAAAAACAGAAACTGCCTGGATGATAATAATGAGCTGCTCAATAATTTTAAAGTGTTCCTTCGTAAAGGTTGTGGAAAAACAACGTTTACGGAGGAACAGGCAATATCTAATGAAAACTCTTCTGCACCATATCTAGATGACATTGCAATTAAAGGTGTGGAAGAGTTAGACATACCTCGAGTGTTCTGGAGAAATGCAAGCATGTGCATATGTGTGGGGTTTTATAGTAAAAAATATGACGATGAATTGCCAATCATGCAAAACAATCATGCTTGCCGATCCAAACACTGAGGTATTTCATTTATGTAGTTCATTTAAAGAATATGACGATGTAAAGAGCAGCTTAAAATACGTCCAGCCCAGTTTCTGTAAACTAGTTGAAAATGCTGCAACATTAATTAATAACTATTTACAAGAAAATTCCGAAAAAGAAAAATAAAAATAAATTTAAATAAAATATGCCAGAATTTAGACAAAGATTGGATCAAGGGGTGTGAAGAACATTCTGAAATGAATTATAGTAAAATTATTTCAAGCACAATTGCTATATGCCTCAAACGGTTTTGTATAATAACTAATAGGAGATTTGTCGAAGAAGTCTCAAAAAAATCATTTCAAAGAAAAATAAATATCGTACAGAATGTTTAACATCTTGTTTTATTGAAACACTTGGAATCCCTTTTACAAGGTATTTTTGTTTGCTGTTTTTCAAAATTTTTATCCATTCGAATATTTGTCAGATACATACATATATTTGAATGTGTAAAAATTTTATAAAAACAACAAACAAAATTCGAGAGCTAAATGTTTTGAAATAAAATGAACTTTAAATATCCCGCCCAACGAAAGTTTTTGATGGCATAAACTGGAGAGCTAGTGTTCGCTGTGTAAGCAATTTTACAGTATGAAGTTGTCGTTCTTCTCTTTGAGTAATATGTTCTGTGGTCCATACGGACAGGCAAAGGGATCAAAGCCCATACAACCAAGTCTGATACAATTTTTCTTTACATAGTATTATTTACTTCTTCATATTTGTATAACTTATTTATAATCATTGTCCGTCAGTAAGTCAAGTCGTTATCATTAATTAAGCGCTGAAAACCTAATTAGATGATTTCTCTGGGAATTCCGGTTGAATATGAAAATACATGTAAACCACTCTTATATCACATTCACCACACTTCAGCACCTTAATTATATTGTATTACATAAAATATCAGCAAATTTATTCAATATAACACTGTAAAACACTAAAAAAATGAATATAATACAAGAGCTTAACATGACATTTCCAAATTCGCGCCGAAACTCCTATAAAATAAGAGTTGAGTAAAAATATAATCGGTGCTTTAAATAGTTTTTTTTGTTGCCTAGTCGCGATTTGCGCATTGTTAATGACGGAAACTAGGAAACTTAGGAGGATTTAAAGAAATATTTACACGGAATTTGGAATGATCAAATAACTAATAAAGGATCAGGTTTATACAATTATACTATCATACATAAATATATTTCAAAAATAACATTATATACTTACAAATATTATTAAGAGATATAAAAGATGCAATATAATTATATACAATGAGATCATTAGAAGATAATAAGATAGAAATACAGGTAGGAAAAGGGATTCCATGAGAGATTAAGGAAGAAATAAACTGCTCACGGTTATGGAGAGGACAGGAAAGGAAAATGTGATTCAAATCACCAACCTCCTCACCATACTCACACAGGTCACTGTTAATTATTTTAAATCGGACAAGATGTGCTGGGTAAGAAGCATGTCCTAGCCTCATTCGAATAAGGCAGCTGGTAATGGGGAATGTTTGACCTTACTATGACGTCATTGCTGGTGGAATGGATTGAATGTCTGAGCCTCAAAACAAATAAAAATCAATTTTCTGTCATTATCTAATGTCGAGGAGTTTCGGCGCGAATTTGGAAATGTCATGTTAAGCTCTTGTATTATATTCATTTTTTTAGTATTTTATAGGGTTATATTGAATAATTTTGCTGATATTTTATGTAATATAATATAATTAAGGTAGTGAATGTGATATAAGAGTGGTTTACGTGTATTTTCATATTCAACCGGAATTCCTAGAGAAATCAACTAATTAGGTTTTCAGCGCCTAATTAATGATAACGACTTGACTTACTGACGGACAATGACTATAAATAAGTTATACAATATGAAGAAGTAAATAATATGTAAAGAAAAATTGTATCAGACTTGGCTGTATGGGCTTTGATCCCTTTGCCTGTCCGTATGGACAAACAGAACCAAAAAAATATCTAATGTCAAAATATGTAAATATAAACATAACCTTCATATTCTTGTAAATTTCTTAGGACTTTTGACGCGAATGTTAAAATGTCATGTAGCGCTTTTATATTCTTTACATTATTTTAGTGTTTTAAAGTGTTATGTTGAATAATTTTGCTGATATTTTATGTAATATAATGCAGATAAAATTCTGAAATGTAGTGAAAATGATATAATAGTGAATTGCGTGCATTTTGACATTCTGCTCAAATTTCCAGAGACGCATGACCTGGATATCAGCACCAAGTCATGCTAACGACTGACTGAAAGACTAAGGCTAAAGACGTGAATAATAATCAATATACTCGACACTGGCACCAATAGCTCATATTATTGTAGCTCATTGCCATTAAATAAGAAGAAGAAGTAAATTTCTTAGATATTAGCGTCCTATAGTCCATAAAATTTAGCTTGATCTCTGTGACAGATGTCAACGAAACCGACGAAGTAAGTTTGAACGAGGGACATGTTTATATTTTTATTTTGTATCACATATATCTTCATTCTTTTCATGCCAATTTTATTGCAATTGAAGTGCAATCATCATCATCTTGCTCTTATCCCAATTACTTGGGATCGACGCAATATGTCATCTGTTTTGACATATTGCAAAAAGTTTCGGCAATGACTTTTATGACCGCCCGCCTGCCTGACGTCAACCCTCCTTGGGAATGTAATCGTTGACCCAAATGGTACCAGATGGAGTTGGTCCGGGTCAATCTAGGGCTCTTAGTCATCTTTTACGACACCCACGAGCAAAGCAAGGGTTGGTAGTATTCGAAGCCGCTACCACATAGCAGCAATTGAAGTGCAATATATTATAAATATAAAAATATTAATATACATGCCTAAAATGTACCTCGTAAGTACTGAAATACTTAGAAAACATTTTATAGAAAAATTACGCTTACGAACATACAAGGTCATACTCACAGAAAAATTAATAAGATAGAACGGCCATGTGGGCGGGGCAAGCGTGCCACAATTGCGATCAAACGCTCTTAATATTGACGAAATTCGTTTTACCGGTTCTTAGTTGCGCTCATATAGTGACCTTGAACGAAGCTCCGACAAAAAAGAAATATACCGTCTTGCGCTGTTACAACGCGTCGAAAAAGAAGTCAGTTGCGTAGTTATAGTCTAAGAAGACATTTAATTTCATCGTTAAGTCCATAAACTTATTAATTCAGTGATATTTCTTAATTTTATGAAAGTATTATGTCGTTTATAAAGAAAAATTATGAAATCACAAAAAGAGCCAAACATTATACATCTTCTGCCACACATGGATATCACCTTTTATTAGTCCAGCAACCGCGCAATGCACTGCGTTCAATGCGATATCACTAAGAACCGCCTTACTAGCGTGGTAGTATACGTTTTCATTCAAAACATTGACGTCGATCCACGCGTATCGATAGTGCTGTCCAACATACTATAAGTTATCGATTTCAATAATTAGCTATGGGTTAATTTTATCATATAAATAAATATTTTTAACACTTTTAATTTAGTGATCGTTTTATATAATTATATTAACAATATTTAAATAGGTATTTAAAAATCAATTATTCTGGTATACATTACCTACTTAATTTATCTTGTATATCTATAGTACATTCTTGTATATTTTCCGCGTGGTGACGGAGTAAGAATACAATTCACCACTCCCTATCTTGCCCGTGGATGTCGTAAAATACGACTATGGTATATAATATGCGCATAACATGTGCAAGAGTGCCGTGCAAGAGAGGGAAAACTTGAAATGAAACCCTATACCAACACGTCTGACCAGCATGGTTTAGTAGGTCAAATTGTCTCCCATTGTGGAGGAGGCCCGAGCTCAACAGTGGGTCGTATGTGGGCGGGAGGTTAGTATAGGGTTTTGTTTTGAGTTTTTCTTCTCTTGCCTAGATGTTATATGCTTACTATATCTCTTAGTCGTCTCAATATATTAGGATGGGACATCCGCGGGTAAGATACGGAATAGTGATTGGTATTCTTATTCCGTCACCACACGGACAATGTTAGTACATTTTTGTGTACAATAAACAAAAATGTACTAACAAGTAGCAGTACCAGTATATCTAAAAAAATAAATAACTGTTTTGTTTTTTAAGTTAAATAATAACACCAAAAAAAATAAACCGAATTTCAATAAAAAATAATATTTTAACATATTTTAAGAATGATATCTGATGCTTTCGCGAGCACTACACATTGTAAATAAAACTACTTATACGGATTATATCATCATCATCATCTTGCTCTTATCCCAATTACTTGGGGTCGACGCAATATGTCATCTGTTTTGACATATTGCAAAAAGTTTCGGCAATGACTTTTATGACCGGCCGCCTGCCTGACGTCAACCCTCCTTGGGAATGTACTCGTTGACCCAAATGGTACCAGATGGAGTTGGTCCGGGTCAATCTAGGGCTCTTAGTCGTCTTTTACGACACCCACGAGCGAAGCAAGGGTTGGTAGTATTCGAAGCCGCTACCACACAGAATATATTATTATTATTATACTTATATATTATTATTATACTTATACGGATTATATCACGTTTGTATTTGATTTAGGATTGCCCGATGTTTCGAATACTTTACAGCATTCCTGGTCACGGGCGGTCTAAGATGTCTGACGTCCAAACAAGTCAACGTTATTACAGACGTCCATGGCCCCCGTCGCAAAGACCGTCTGAAACCATCCACAGTTGAGCGCCTCCCTGCAGTACTACCTTATGTGAAAGGAGTCACTGACAAGATTGGCTTCATCCTGAAACGGGCTTCCATAATAACATATTTTAAACCACTCAAGAGGATTAGTCAATTCTTGCCACCTGTCAAGTGCCAGATCCCTCTACAAGATGCAGAAGTTTATAAACTTGATTGTGGTCTCTTTTTAATACATTTTAATTGTATCTTGTGTACTGGTGTGTACCATATATGGGAACAATATAATATACAAATCGCTACTCGCTTACGTAATTAATTATAGCACTTAAATTTTCTGTCACCTATACAGAGTGTAGTGAGGAGTATTTTATTTGCATGATTTTACTGTTAAATTACTGACTTGCATTACAAATAACGTCAATACATCACACAAGTGCTTAATTTAAAGACATTAATATTTTTGTTTCGATAAAACAGACTAAATAAATATCGTGTAGTATATCGACCATGGCAAGCACTAGCATACATGTGCTTTTTTATATGTGGGTATACGTTGCCTACAGAACTTAGTTATAATTTGTGCACCAACCGCAGCTTCGAGATTGATGTGTGTGTGTGTGTTATGTTAGTGTGTAAAATTGTTGTAAGCATAGACCTTGCATATGTGTTGACATTAGCGGGAGGGGGCAATTATGCCACACTGGTTTTCGAACAAAATCAGCCGAATGGCCTTTCTAAAGTATTAATATTTCTGTGGTCATACTGGACTTAAAATAGAAAAGAGATTCGACAGTCGATATACGTAAATCGATAACCGGTCTACATTATATTATTCACAAAAGAAATAAACCCAAAATAGTACCTATATAAAACTTTCAAAATTTTTTTACAATTACAACAGACAGTTACATTATAAAGTACATAAATTGAATTAATTAAACATTAAAAACTACTTTTTATCTCAGAGTAAATGATAATATTATGTACGCATTATTATCAAAAAACTAAACATGTTTATTAATAAAACAGTCACAATTTATCGATTGATCTAACTGTCCCTATTATGGCAAAAAATGATAAATGTTCTAGCAGGAACGCTCCAGTGATGATGACAATAGTGACGCTGATTTTGATTGTACTCCTTTCGAATATTTAAAACAGTCAAAAAGCAGTTTTGGGTTGATTTAAATTCAAAAAGATTTTCATTGATTGTATTTCAATTATAATAAAAAATCACAATTATAAATATAAAGTGTTTTATCGATAAAAAACTACGGACTTCATCGTATGCGTGACAGCACTAGTGACAACTGTCACAGAGATCAAGCTATATTTTATGGACTATGGAGTTTCGGCGCGAATATGTAAATGTCATGTTAAGCTCTTGTATTATATTCATTTTTTTTAGTGTTTTATAGTGTTATATTGAATAATTTTGCTGAACTTTTATGTAATATATACAATTAAGGTGCTGGAGTGTGGTGAATTTGATATAAGAGTGGTTTACATGTATTTGCATATTCTACCGGAATTCCCAGTGAATTCATTAAATTAGGTTTCAGCGCCTAATTAATGATAACGATTTGACTTACTGACGGACAATGACGAATGACAAGTTAAACAACATGAAGAAGAAAATAATATGTAAAGAAAATTATTTGTAAGCTACGTAAGACAAAGCAGTATGGTCTACAGAGTGCATTTTTTTTTTTTTTTTTGTTTTTGGGCCACTCGGTTTGAGTATTTGCCAATTACATGTGAAGGAAGTTAAGGAATCTTAATTATTGATAATAGGAATTTGGGATAGCGTATAGACAGGAATCTGGTGGAAATGTTAGGATACCAAAGGATGGAAAATTAGGAAAATGATATGATATTATATACATAAATATTATATTCTGATATTATTGGAAGATATAAAAGTCACAAGAAATTTATAAATATCAAGATTATTAGAAGCAAGCAGTGTTAGGACTGCCATTAATAATATTTTTGAAAGAATTATTTTTTAAAAAACGACCAAATGTAACTGGATGCAAAGATATATTATCATCAGGACATAATACTTTCTTCTGTACATGAACAATAAATGGTGAAATATCAGAGGATTCATATGACAACCTTGCAATTGCAATTGATGGGGATGAGTTAGATTTTGGCTTACTATTACTCTCCAGTTGGTTTGGTGTATTGTCTATGTTATCAACTAAAGTAATTGCGTTTCTAATATTTTAATGATTGTAACGAATAAAATTTATTTAAATAATTAATTACAACGACTAGATATAGCTAATAAGCTGTATCAATAAAAAAGACACTGTTTTAAACATTTCCACGCCATACATATATGGTAGAATATGCTGGATCATGTTATATAATTAAGACCTACTATAACCATATTTTTGGAAATAAAGATTATTATTATTATTATTATTAACATTTTGTTGGCACTGTGATTCAGACATGCATTCACAATCAATATCTTTTAATTTGCTAGTACCATGTTTGCGTCGTCGCTTGTTACAGTGCTTGCAAATATGCTGACGAGATGGCCTTTTACGTTTAATACCACTGAACAGTCGGTATCCATACTATCCGTGTTTGCAACATTGGTCAATGTTACATTGTATCCAACGTCGGGTGCGGTGCCCCCCGGATCATCCGGGGGATCCATATTAAGAAAAAAGACTTACCCAAATCACATATGAGATGAGCACTAACTACAGAAATAAAGAATATACAATTAAATGAACTATATGTACAATAATATTTCACAAAACCACCAGAAAACAACAGTAAATCAAAATTTACAAAAAACTCACGACCGCCAAACGCAAAGATTCCCGCGCTTCTCACAGAGTGCATTTTATAGACTGAGATAGAGACGTCACTCAATTATAGTGTGGAGGGCGCCATCTGCCCATCTCGGAGTACAACTTTGCATGTTAACTGTTTACGTATATATATATATATATACGCACCCAATATACACTCATTTGCAAAAAAAACGGGCACCTAAGCAATGAACCATTTCAAATGTTAATATTTCTTTGTTTGATAATTATAGGTAGTTTTATCCACACAATTTGCTAAATTAATAAGAAAATAATCGTTTTCATCAGTATTTCATAAAATTTAGATACAATTTATGGGAAATAATGCTAAACCTCGCTAGTAGTGTATATTCGCTAGTAGTGCATATGCTCATGAAGTAAAAATAAAAAAGTTTTTTTGTTTGTTTTTCTTTAATAAAGTAAAAGCAGATAAATGTTTAGTATCGAGTGTGACCCCCTCTAGCTAAAATCACAGCTTGAATTCGTCTGGGCATGCTAGCGAGTATATCCCGGATACTTGCTTGCGGAATACGTTCCCACTCCGCAGTAATCACATTCTTCAGCTCTCTGATGGTCTGCGGAGCCGGGTGTACTGATCTCACACGCCGTTTCAGAACGTCCCAGACATGCTCTATGGGATTGAGGTCGGGACTTCGAGCTGGCCAATCCAAACGACGAATGCCGACCTCTTGCACATACGCATTAACATCGCGGGATCGGTGGGCGCGAGCATTGTCGTCCATAAAAATCGAGTCTTCACCTAGAGCGGCCAATGCGGGTTGTGCATGAGAAATTAGAACTTCCGTTATGTATCGATGCCCAGTCAGTGAGCCGTTTTCAATGAAGACTAACTCTGTACGATCCATTGAATTTATTCCTGCCCAAAACATAACAGAGCCCCCACCATAAGGTGTGATTTCTTCGAAACATGCCTCTGCAAAGCGTTCTCCTTGTCTTCTTAGCACTCGCCGACGTCGATCTTCACCGAACAGAGATATCCTGGCTTCATCAGAGAACAAAACCCTATTCCAATCGTCTTGAGTCCATGATTCACAATTTCTAGCGAACCTAAGCATGTGAACTCTGTGCTCACGGAGTAATTTGGGGCCGCGGGCCGGGCGGTGACTGCGTATATTGGCAGCGAGAAGCCTCCTCCTGACCGTCCATAGACTAATATGCACATTTCTTACTTCTTGGAGGTTGTTCTTAAGATCCACATACGAAGATTTGCGATTTCTCAATGCGCGACTCACAAGAAAACGATCATCCCGTGGTTGGGTACATGGTTTTCTTCCAGAACCAGGCCTTCTCTCGACGGAACCAGTCTCCTGATATCGCTGCCAGGTCCTTTGGACTGTCGAGCGAGTAACATTTAGCCTCGTAGCCACGAAACATTGGCTGCAACCCTCTTCAAGCAGCGCGATAATTTTGGTAGCTTTTACCACTTTATCTACCATTTTTGATACAGCCAAACAGCATTAAATAAAGCTTTGACAGTCAAGGATATGAAATTAATCGATAAAAATTGAATAAAAGTTATGAAAGTCGATGTTAACTTCTGGAACTTCGCGCCAAAAATGTAGGATAAAAAGGGGTTTTCTGTAAAAATGAACATCAAATGAAAAATTGAATTTAGAACGTACTTTTTTAAATACCACAGCATTTTTAAAACCGGCCAGTAACGTGTACAAACGATTGAAACCTTTTTGGTATTGTATCTTTTTAAATATGAATGAAAATCAAAACCGCCCGTTTTTTTTGCAAATGAGTTTATATATATATTGATTTAGGTTTCTACGAAAAAATAACCGACCCAAGATGTGCTATAGGTAGTATGAAATAAAATACAATATCTATATAAAAGATTTATTTTTGCCTTTTTTTATAATATGTTATTGACATTTTTTGAATGTCGTCGTAACAATAGAAGTCTGATCGAGATCCTCGTAATAATTTATTTGTGTCTTTGCACCAATTACAAATAAATAAGTTTATACATATATCTTCCATTTTTTTAATAATGTGATGTTTATGCTGGTTGCAATTTATAAATTTATAATCAATTACAACTGAAAGTATGGTCTTGACATATTCTTTAATGCTTGCCTTTTTGCTATCTTTTCGTATAATTTCGATAACAACATCTTGTATATTTGAAAAGCAATTCAATAGGGCGGTAGAGGGATAAGTCAGACACCGTTTAAATTTGTCATACTCTCTGTATATTATCGCTTCACTGTAAGGGTTTTCCTTATATAATGATGATTTGCAGATAGCACAGCTAATTTTTAACTGCCGCAACACATATCCACATACATATTGCAGTTGTGCTTTTATTTTAGGGTTTTCTAATTTTCTATTAAGATCTACAAAGATGATATTAGTGTCTTCAAAATTAATTTCTAAGGCAAATTTCGAACTTTCATACTTCTTAAAAAATATTTTACTGAGGTACTTAAAATTTGTACATTTGTCAATCTCACAATTAGACCCCGGCGAATGCATACTGCTTAAATTATTTATTAAAAGAGAAGCATAGGCTGCTTCAAAGCCTATACAAGAAGGAGACATTACGGTAACCGTGACTTCGAATGCAGCCAAAAAAGTTCTCCAGGGGGTCTTGATTGAAGTGTCTCATCTATAGAGAAGTCAACTGGTATTTTTTAAAGAGATAATTTTATGGCTGGAATTTGGAGTCACAGGACCGAGTAACGGTTTCCCACCCCTTTTCTTAAAATTGTCTTGACTGCCATTGACTGAATCAAAGAGATTATCGAAAAATAGCAGAAGATTTGCTGTACCTTCGCACTCCTTTGACAAGATCCCCATATCTGAAAAAATATGTTATATTTATCATCAAAGGTATTTCTTGGGGCGATTCGTTGGTTGGTAGTTAGAATAACAGCCGTGAACTGTATATTTGTATATTGTAGTACAAGAAGTTATTTAAAGTTAACAATGGTTACCGTAACTGCGGATAGTATTGAAAATCTAATGTATGTATGTACGGCCAAGTTGAGTTGGATGACTCAACAGTATTTGTTATATGTATCGCACTAATATTATAAACATGATATTTTTTTTAGTTATTTAATATGATAGGACACTTGAAATTTAGCAAATAGGACTAGTGTTTGTAAAATTATTTGACTAAAGTCCATCTAACACAAGCATGGCAATCATGAATTTATCAAAATGTTCTAAATATAATTCTTTATTAAAAAGATCCATACATGTTTTTTGGATGGAATTAGAGGAGCTTTATCAACACTATAGGTGCAACAATTTCGAGCATTATTTAACGAGACGCATTAAAAATATCAACTGATTTATATTTCATTACAAAACTCTGTACCAACTTGTCTGACCAGCATGGTAAGGTCAGTTTCCCACTTATCATGGAGGAGGCACGAGTGGGACATATATGAGCTGAAATGATGATGATGATGAATAAATTAAGTGATAACTTACTTGATAGATATCCCATAGTAGCTGCCACAGTTTGGCTAAAGACTTGAGTAGCGCATTTAACCTTCATTTTTGCAATTTTATAGGATATCACATGTCGTTCAGTTAGTTTTGGCATTAACCTTATGCCTTTATATGCAAGATTTTCATTGTAAATCTGAACAATATGTTCCCATTTAGCAATTTTATCCACACCATCAATATTATAATGTAAATTTTTAGTAAGTAAGTTGTTCCGGATGCCCTTGATGAGATGAGGAGGGTCATATAATGGCACTATTGGATTCCCATCAATTTCAAATATTTTATTTTTCAAATCTTTCCCTCGCCGTAAATATTCCTCATGGGTGTTTTTAATAAGCCAATTGATTGCACTGGTATTAGTTGCACCCTGATCACAAATTGTTGCTATTATATTAAAGCCAATTGATACTAATTTTCTAATTACCGTTTTTATTTGGAAAACAAGCTCCAAACAGGGTATCGTACTTTGGCAAAAGGTATAGGCCACGGGCTGTTTGTAGTTTTTTTGAATGCCTCTCACCATGAACACCAGGGCACGGTCGGCTATTTTGTTTTGGGCACTTACACCGTTATTGACAAACCCACTCACACAATCCATTCTTCTATTATAATCAAAATGTGCAGTTAGTGCGACTTCATCAAATAACAATACGCATAATTTGTCTAAGGGCTTCATTCTGCTAACTCGTTTTTCTAGATTTTGAAATAAACGTTCATTAATAATGCCTGGACGCAGAGATGCCCTAGATATCATTCTGCTTAATGTTAGTGGCGAAGGGAGAGTTTTAATCTCTTTAACCATCTATAAGCCCTAGGACCTTGCTTGTATAAAGCTAATGCCATAACTTTTTCCTCGTTTGTAAATCTACAACCCAGTCGATGTTTTCCTACTTCACGAAATTGTAAATTGGTGAAAATTGTAGCAGTCGGCGAAAATTTTCCGAGTGCCCTTTGAAATGAAGCATTTTCAGTCAACTTCAAAGCCTTCTTCAATCTAGTCGTTGCAGAGTCCTTTTGCTTTTGTAACCTTTTTATTTGATTTCTTAGTATAATATAGTTACTGTCAACCATTCTTGATATAGATTTATCTGAAAATAAAAATCACATGTAAAATAAAAATTGAGATTCAGAAAGACATATGTAATAAAAGGCGGGATATGAATATTATTAAAGTCATATCATAATCTATATATACGTGAAGCAAAAACTTTGTACCCCTTTTTAAGAAAATTACGTGGATGGACAAGTATGAAATTTGGTACAGTTGAAGTATATAAGGAGGAGAAGTGCATAAAACTGACAATTCAAATAATAATGGATTAGAAATGCATTAATATAATTAGAAAAGGCATTACGCACACTACAACACAATTACTACACACACACACGCGCGCGTTTGTGTGAGTGTGTTGCGAAGCAACGCTTTACGGTTAAGATCTCTGATCGAACTGAATGTCAAACAAGGACTTTTGACGCGAATGTCAAAATGTCACGTAGCGCTTTTATATTTTTTTCATTATTTTAGTGTTTTGAAGTGTTATATTGAATAATTTTGCTGATATTTTATGTAATATAATGCAGATAAAATTCTGAAATGTAGTAAATATGATATAATAGTGAAATGCGTGCATTTTGACATTCTGTTAAAATTCCAGAGAAGGCACGACTTGGATATCAGCACCAAGTCATGCTGACTGAAAGGCCAGCGCTACACTTGACGGAAATTCCGACACCGAACTTCCGCGGCAGTCAATCCGTTACCATACATTGCAGTCACATTGAATATTCAGCGACAGATTATCAGTCGACTGCCAACGCTTATACGGTGTGGTCGTAATGGATCCGATAGAAGTAATAGCTATTTATGAGGCATTAGAAGAAGAAAGAAGAAGAGAGCGTAAATATTGGGTTCATCCCTTAAATACTCTTCGACTAGAAATCGGGCAATTTCATACCTTGTATATGCAACTAAGACTGTATCCAGATAAAGCATTCGAATATTATCGAATGTCCATACAATCATTTGATGTATTGCTGAATTTAACAAAGGACTACATTACTAAGCAAGATACAAAACTTAGAACGGCTATATCTCCCGAAGAAAAACTGACTGTTACATTAAGGTAAGATAAATAATAATATTGTAAATAAAACTATTTATTTATTATGATTAATCAAATCTTTAATTTTTAAGCCTTGATGAGGAAAACGATAGATAATACTTGGCAATAGGTACTTAAATGATGAATCAAAATTTCAGTTTCAATTCTGCAATATTTTTTCTATTTCCTCAATTGAGTGTGCTGTTTCAGTTTCAGGTGATTGAATTGAACCAACTTGAGTTTCAATAGATTCGGGTGACTGTATTGTCGAATAGGAGCTTGTACTACTGTTTGTACTCGTAGTATATGCTTGGTACACCGGCGGTGACACATCTGCTGTATATGTTGTAGGTGATTGTTCGTATGTACTATAGCCAGGATGGTTATAAGAATACGTATTATTATGTGATATGTTATATGTGTTACGATACTTGATTTTATAAAACAGATTCATAACTTCGATTCTGAACTCACAATTTTGTCTTTCATTCAGGCTCCTAATTTGAGGAAGTAAAGAAAGTAAAAATTTCGAGTCAGTATCTTCCATTTCTCTTGGTGATTGTTGCTTTTTATTCATTGCTGTAATTAAACTCTGTTGAAAGACTGTCATTTTAGATTTTTTTTTTATTTTAGAAGTCCCTGGAACTTCATCAGTTTGAGGACTCAAATTCTGAATTACAGTTTGTTGTGAGTTTGTATTAGTTGGTTGGTAATTTGTATTTGTTAATTCATCACAAGAATTTACATTTAGGTCATTACCACCAACCGGAGCGCTTATCTTCCCCGATGAGACCCGAGACTCTTTCACCACATCCAAGAATCGCAACAATTCAATGTACGAGTTTTTACGTTTCTTAGGTGCAGCACTGCCGCTTCCTGTATGTTCTTGTTTTTTTTCTTTCACGTAATAATCTCTTAAATGCTTCCATTTTTTTGAAGTTCATCCACTGTAAAATTAAATAATATATGTGATTTTTTTCTTTAATCTTAGCATAATATAACTGGGAACAAATAAAACTGGGTTTTACGAATTTTATTTTGACATTTTGTTACACTCTGTATTTGCATCACTTAGTAACGTTGCTTTGTTTCAGGTATTTGTCTACCGGAATGAATTTTAACACTTTATCCCATGATTTTTTGATGGGACGATCGACTGTTGCAGAAATAATAAAAGAAACTTGTAAAGTATTTTGGAAAGTACTGCAACCACTTGAAATGCCCGAGCCATGTAAGGAATCATGGTTAAAAGTGGCAGAAGAATTCTATAAATACGCAAATTATCCAAACTGTGTAGGAGCGGTGGATGGTAAACATATAAGAATAATTAACCCTCACAAAGGCGGATCTAACTATTTTAATTATAAAAAGTTCTTTTCAATTGTTCTTATGGCAGTCGCAGATTCTAATTATTGCTTCACTTCTATTGATGTTGGATCTTTTGGAAAAGAAGCTGATAGTAATATCTTTAGAAGTTCAAATTTTGGACAGAAACTTTACCAAGACATGTTAGACCTACCTCAGGATAAAATACTCCCAGGCACTACCGGTCCAGCACTACCATTTGTACTGGTAGCTGACGAGGCTTTCGCTTTACATAAACATGTTATGTGACCCTACCCCAATAAAACATTAGACATAGAAAAACGTACATTTAACTACCGCCTATCTCGTGCAAGGCGGTATGTGGAATGTACTTTTGGCATATTGACCAACAAGTGGAGAGTTCTTCATACGGCCATACTTACTGGTCCCGATTATGCTACAGAGATAGTAAAAACAACATGTGTTCTTCATAACTTTGTACGGAGACGAGACGGTTTGAACTACAACGACGAACTGTTAACTTCTGATCTACCAACATTACCAAACTGTAATACATCTAGACTTTCTAATGCAATAAATACAAGAGAATTATTTAAAAAGTATTTCATGGAAGAAGGTAAACTAGAGTGGCAACACAACTTCATTTAAGTAGGGTATATTTATTGATAGTTATATAGTTTAAATTTATACATGCACATGAGTACTTATAATTATACCTATAGCAAATTAATAAAGTGACAAACTCACCAAGTTCTCGCTGTTTTGTTTCTATTTCATCATCCCAATTGTCGTAAAATAATTTTGCTATCTCTTCCCATGCTCGTTTCTTTGCCGTTCTATCTGGCTTTTCTCTAGTCCCAAAGGTAAACTCTATTTTTCACTTCGAAAATAAATCTTTCAGTGTCAAACATCCTGTGCGTGCGCCGTCGCCGCGAGTTATCCGTCGAATGTGGCGCGATACATACAAATATTTGGAATGCGACGTTGCCGATCTTACGCCGACGGAAGTTCGGTGCGCGGAGGACGTAACAGACGCAGAGAGCGAGCGGTCCGCGACGGTGCGACCGATCTTCCGCGTAGTGTGCCCGCTATTTGTAATTAATATGCAATAATATGTATTGGCGTTCCGTCGCGGATCCTCTGCGACAGTATTTCCGTCAAGTGTGGCGCAGGCCTAAGACTAAAGACGTAAATATATAATAAATATAATAACTCGACATTGGCACCAATAGCTCATATAATTGTAGCTTATATGTCAAACAATCATAATTATGATCACAATGTCTAATAGAGGTTTGTGCTTATATATTAGTTATTAGTGCAATACAATACTTGTGTAGCATAAAAATTAATTATGGCCGAATTTCGACCAAACGGCGACCACTAGTAATATATAACTATCCATCACAGGCCACAAAACATGTGCCACCACCCTACCTCTTCCTGCGAGAATCATAGAAACCTACTAATGGATTTCAAGCAGATGACATCAATTTATTATTAATTCTTTGTTCTTCAATTTCGGAAAACCAACACTTATGTTAACATTTGTGTATGTTATGTAACTAACAGAACACGAAAGTTGTATTTTGAAACCCCTTCATAATCTACATCATAATTAGCTCTCCATATGCCGATTCAATCTCTCTCTCTCTATTAGATCAGTGATCGACAACACGCGCCGGTAAACTTCCTTTTTGCAGCCCACTACTTTTATGTAACAACACACATCCAAATGACAAGGGCTAGGTTCTTGCTTTTAAAGTTCGGTAACCTAAATGAATTAATACTTAATAAAGGTGTCTACCACCAACCTTTTAATACAACCGCTTTTTGAGAAGTTGATGCAGTTGGGACAACTGGTAAAGTTGTTGGATGGGCACATGGGGCCAATAATTCTGGTAACGCAGTTACTCCAGTCTGATTGGTCACATCTTGTAAAGGAGATCTCGAGATATAGGAGACACCTGGAATAACAATACTTAAATCAATATATTTTATATCATAAACTGTATAACACTGCTCTTATACAAACAGATCCTTATACGTCATTTATAGTCTACCAGTTGTGTTTATGAGATAGAAATGTCTGCGCAATAAATTGCATGGTAGTGTGCGTAATGCCTTTTTTAATGAATTTAATATATTTCTAATCTGTGCCCAATTTCATACTTGTCCATCCACGTAATTTTCATAAAAAGGGGTACAAAGTTTTTACTTCACGTATTAATATATAGATATGCAGTATACGTAGAATAATAATGAAATATCATTCCTTATTGTTTCATAATCAATGCAAATTATTATAAAAGAAATATTAATTTATTAGAGCTATAAATACATATATACATACATACTTATGCACACACAAACATACATACACTAGCACACGCACACAAACATGAATACACTCATACACATCCATCGCTCAAGCAAAATCATTCGCTTATTCTTTACACCACACACCATTCTTCATTCATACTAACTTCTTTTTTTTTTCGTATTGATTACTACGCACAAAGATTAAAATATAATTTTAGTTTTTGATATACAGTTGAATCCGGATATAGCGACTTGTAAGGGACCAGCGATACTATGTCGTACTAACCGGAAGACGTACAAAACGGCAGGATTATTTCTTAAGTACATAAGTACATATCTAACTTACGAATACATATGTACACGTGTATTATAATTGAGAAAGTTTGTTTGGTTGCATTTGATTCACCGGCTTCTAATCGGAGAATTAATAAATTTTCTAATTGAAGAAAAAGTGCAATATTACATATTGCACTTTTTTTCTTCAATTGTAAAACACTTTCGCTTCACAGAACTCATTTTGCCGAGCGTTAGGAACTTTTCAGGACAAGTGACAAACACTAACTGTGATTTACGCGCGCCAATAAGGAAAAGTGAAGCGCGCGGGGCGGGATGAAGTTGGGGCGCCGAAGTATTGCGTAGGTTGTATAAACAAAACATTGCGTCGTTTTAACCGGACGTATTATCATAAAAAATGGTCGCTAAAAGCAGTTGGTCGTTTAAACCGGAGTCGCACTAAACGGTTATATTTTCTCAGTACCTAACTATGAAACCTAACTTGAGTAAACATTATCGTCGTTAAAAACGGTTAGTCGTTATAAGCGAAGTCGTTATAAATGAATTCTACTGTATTTATGTATCTCATGTCAAATAGGAGAGCGCTGATTTTTGTAACACAGGTTTCTCCACCTAGAACAAAAGTCTGAGACCACAAACAATGCCAAATTTTTATAAGGAAAAATAAAAAATTTCGGAACATAATAATAACATAATACCTTTTGATGTTGATGCAACAGCTTCTTGATTAGTTGATGAAGTTGGCTTAGTGATTAGATAATCAGATGGGGTACAAACAACTGGTAAAATAAATTTGTTCACTCTGATTGGTCACTTGTTGCAAAGATAGTCTTGAAGTAATGTGTATACCTTAAATGATAATTTTAAAAAATCTTAATAATAAAAAATAATGTACGCAAATATAATAACTTAAATTATTATTTTTTTATACTTTTACATTAAGATGATAAATTCCTGCTGGAAAGACCTCGTAGAATGTCATAGAAAAAAATATTCTATAAGATTTTATGATTTACTAATATACGTATAAACAAGAGAAAATATTGTCTCAAATATTTTATCAGTAGTTCATCAACTCACAGATTCATAAATTATATGTTCAGACCAAGATAATTTAAAGTCTAGAAAGATACCTAGATATTTACATGAGAAATTCACTTGTAAAAAAATACCATTATATTGTATTTTAGGCTTGAATTCACAATTTTTGGAGAAAACCATGACAACACTTTTAATAGTATTAATATCCAGTTTTCATTTAGTACCTAAACTGTATAAAATATTAAGACCGTCATTCATTATTGATTCGCGCTCAATTATATTAGAGACTAGTTGACCCGGCGAACTTCATACCGCCTGTTTACGAAATTGTTATGTTTAGTTTTAGTATTATCCGTGCAGTGACAGAGTAAGAATACAATTCACCTCCCGTAGGTGTCGTAAAAGATGACTAAGGGACATAATATGCATATAATATCTATGCAAGAGAAGGAAAACTCGAAACAAAACTCTATATTAACACGTCTGACCAGCGTGGTAGTAGTAGTCGATTTCCCTCCCATAGTGAAGGAGGTGCGAGCCCAACAGTTGGACATGGATGGGCCGAGATGATGATTTATCAGTCTCCCACAAATAGTGTACGGTTGTGGACCAAGGAAATATAACACTTGCCGTAAACATCAAATGTTTGACAGGTAAGAACAGTTTGTATGGGAAAATAAAACTCTCAATTTTTCATATTTTCTCACCGTATAAACCTTCCCTGGACTTCCCCAAATAATTCAAGACCTAAATTAGACAAATTGGTTCAGCTGTTCTCGAGTTTTAGTGATACTAACGAACAGCAATTCATTTTTATATATTAGAGATACTTGACAGATTTGCGTATCTCCTCCCTTAACTTCACCAAACTTCAAATGAAAATTAATGGAGAAATTACAGAAGATGGAGAAGTACCTTTATAAAAAATGTTAGAGCTATAAAATTGGTTTTATATTTTATTACAGGTAATTTTTTCATTCATACCTTTTTTATTTGAATATAGCTCATCTGGATTAAAACTTAATGGCTTGTATGTGTGGTGATGGATTAAGAATACAATTCACCACTCCCTGTCTTGCCCGTGGGTGTCATAAAAGATGACTAAGGTATATAGTATGCAAATACCATCTATGCAAAAGAAGGAAAACTCGAAATAAAACCCTATACCATCCTGTCTGACCATGGTATAGCAAGGTCAATTTTCCTCTTATAGTTTGAGATAATAGTTCAATATGCAAGTTAGTTTTTACGCGGGTGAAGCCGCAGACAAAAGCTAGTAACTCATAAAATTCTAGATTTTTACTTAAAATATGGCCAGTTTTCATGAGATACTGAAGCTACTCTTACGTTATAATGGATTAAGACCATTATAAGTTTTTTGAGTAAATTCACAGTCAAATACACATTTAAAATGTTATAGAATATTTTCGTATTTTTTTTTTATAAGATTGTACGAGTTTTTCCAGAAAAGAATGCTGGTTCTGAAATGGATAACAATGCAAGATATTGTCATTTATTCCTTTTAAGTATTTAGCTCATTGGGATATTAATTCAAAATAAATTACATATAAGAATGCAAGTTAATAAAAACTTGGTAAAATAGTCTAACTTTATTCTATTTATAAATGATGAAATGAATATAAGATGTAGTTATTTTTACCTGATAAACCAAGAGAAGGTACTTTGAGGCCTTTGAGCTTAATCTCTTGCTTGTAGTGTGATATTTTTCTTCAAAATGTGAATGACAAACTCTCCCAGATTTGAAAATATGTAGCGGATCAAGTACAAAAAGATTACCACCAATAGCATATATCCATTTATTAAATCTATCCAAGTCTTTTCTTGGATCAGGAAATAAATGCAAAATTGCGTTATCTGCACCTGAAATATAATGTATTTGTATTAATTTAATCATTTGTAGCTTTAAAAATGACCCTAATAATTCTAATGGAAAACTAGAAGAACAATTCGTACTGGTCATGGACTGTCTGTGTCTATAGGAGTGTGTCTATGTTTATAATTAATTCTGAGATCTCAGGCTCAATCTCTGTTGTGCAATTTGCTCAGTTAGAAATGATTAGGTTTTTTTGTTAGGCAATCCCCAGTAGTGGTATGGAGTCTTCGAAATGTACCTATTGTTCAGCAATAGATTAACACCTTATCACAATAATAAAATTTCACCTTTGAAAGTTGTAAAACTGAAAAGGCATTACCTAGGAATGTAATGAATTTCCGTAATCGTTAGAAAAACTATCGGATATCATTTTAGAGATACTGTCTGCGCCTATATGAGATATGTTTCAACAGATATTTGCCTGCATGTGACTCCTAGCAACCTTCACCAAGTTGTCGAATCACCTGATGTTGCCTGTTGGGGCGACCAACATTAGGACCAGTATTGAAATGACATGGGTGTCCTCTATGTCAAAAGTACATATTGGAAAGTTTATTGGCAATAGTTTTATGACAGGCCACCTATCTGACCTGAACCCTTCTAGCAAATATGTTATGTTGACCAAACAATTTCAGGTGGTATTGGCTGAAATAAAGCTCTTAATCATCTTTTACAACATCTACACGCAATTTTTTTATTATTATATATAATTTTTTTATCCGGTACCACTCTGCACAAATACATCTATAATAATGACATATATAACATGCTTTTTATAAGGAATTTAATATTCTACAAAAGTCCATAAAGATTTTTAGATTTAAGTTCAAAATTCATTTAGGGTAAATGTGGGTATTACGACGGTTTTTTATATCGGTCTAACTTTGAAATTTTTCTTATTGTAGCCATTGCTTGAAACCAGTAATTTTTTGTTTTATATTACAGTTTAACTAATTTTGAACATAAAAAATTTATATTATTTTACAGTCTTTAATTTTTAGATTAGAATATAAATAATTTCATTCGCAGTAATAGGGACAAATCCATACAAGACGCAGTGTAGGACGCCCCCCCATTAGGTGGACCGATAACCTAGTGAAAGTTGCTGGGCGTCGTTGGATGCAGGCGGCACAGGACCGCACATTGTGGCGCAACATGAAGGAGGCCTACGTCCAGCAGTGGACGGCTATAGGCTGAAATGATGATTATGATGTATGAAGTTATTGCCTGTTATTGTTTACATTGCGGCATATTTTCTAGCGAGACAATTTGAGTGTTTGTTGGAATTTCAATTGATTTAGCCGAGCTTGATGATCCCGCCTGTGCGATAACAGAAGCTGGATAACTTTCAAGCGTAACAGCCACTCGAGTTTGTTTTTGTTGTGAATTGGAATAATTTTGGTACGCACTTAAATATTTGTGGTACAAATGTTTTTTTTTAATTATTAACGCAAGTTAAGGTATACGAATAATTCTTTTTACACAATATACATTTTGACACAGTTTTATCTGGGATTCTTTCATGATCTCCATAGATGCACTCATTTTTTTCTTTTTGCAATATCTAACTTAATGTTTAGATGGTGGGACGCAGATGAGCTGTAATGATAAGGATGAAATGAAATTGACGTTATATAATAATTACCATAAAATTACATGTTTAATAATAACTAGTGACGATGACTTGTATGATAAAAGATACCTTGATCATCCCGTGACCACGGACACTATAGTGTTTGAATCGTCAAAAACATATAAAATTACGGTAATGTTGATAAAAAAATAGTTTTATTTCAAATGTGTAATAGTCGCGTAAAGATGAGAATCATATTTATAATAACACTATTCTATTTGGAATACAAAGTGAATTCCAAATAGACAATACACAAAACATTAAACACTAATCTATATTTATTTGCACTAAATAACTTGGAAACAAACTGAAAGCAAAATTATAATAAACACGCATCGCCCTTAAATAATATCACACGACAAGTAAAATTTCATTTCATTCATTTAAAAAACAAACAAATGATTTTTGTGATTTGCTACAAATCGTTGCAAAACAGTTACTTTAAAGCACTAAACTAAAAGTTCAATTTTAAAATTCTTATTTAATCATGGTCGAAGTTCAAATTAAAATTATGATACAAGTGCGACCGTATAGCGACGAATCATAAAATTACATTTTGCTCTTTCTAACACGACTGAACAAATATTATTACTTGTCCCATTCACTCTTGTTGACTACAATGATATGCGATTGAGCTGTGATGTACGACGTTGGCAAAGTGGGTAACAGAAAAGTAGCATCACATGATTTTTAAGGCAGGTAACAAATGTGACGTATGAAAAACCATTTCATATGATTTTTTGCGTGTTACTTGTGATTTATCCCATACTTAGCCTTAGTAACTCAACGATAATCCTTGCGGAGTTTTTGGCGGGAATTTGAAGTGTCATGTGGTGTTCTTGTATTATATTCAATATCTTAGTGTTTTAACGTGTTATGTTAAATAATCTTAATGGCATTTTATGTAATATATAGCGACAGAACTGCTGAGGTGTAGTGAATATGATATAAAACTGCTATTACATACCTTTGTATTTCCACCAAAATTCTCAGAAGATACCCTTAACAGTGGCACTGTTGAGGGCGACACTTTGACTTACTGACAGACCATTACTGACATGAAGAAACTGAGAACTTGAAAAGATACATAGTTCCCGTTCCCGTGGGAATACCGGGATAAAATATAGCCTAGTTTACGCCCTGATATTGGCTGGACCGATTTCAAAAATTCTTTCACCAATGGAAAGCTATAATATCAGGGCGTAAACTAGGCTATATTTTATCCCGGTATTCCCAGGGGAACGGGAACTACGCGGGTAAAACGACTATAACCTATAACCGAAGCGAAGCGAGGGCGGATTGCTAGTATTAAATATATCTAGAGGCAGGTAGGTAGAATTATAGGTATAAATATCGTCATTAACATATCCCTCTTTATTGCGCAACTATTAGGTATGGCGGATCTCTTGTAATGCAGCATGACTCTTTGTCCTTGTAGGTGAATAGATGTATACGAGTAAATATGTCGAATAGAACATAGCTCTGTGAACATGCCGAGATCTATAGTTGCAAAATAAAACAAGTACCTATTCTAATGAAATAAATACTTATAAGTCGTAAATTTGTAAGTATGCATAGGTACCTAAGTTAGTGCGCGGGTAGGTCACTCTTTTTCTGAACCATCTGCAATGACGTAAGAGCGACGTGCGACCCCTAGAACTCAACTTATTTTGCGCCCATTATTAATTGAGCGATCCACCGGCATATATACATATATATAAGGTATATATACATATATATAAAAGATGGCGTTCTATATCCTAAAAACTATTCTTTAAGTTAAAATTCTTCCTTGTATTTTAAATTACATATATAATATATGTATTGAAAAAAAAAAAGAAATAAATAGATGATTATGATAAATAACCTTTTTTAGCTATCATAACTCGTTTTAACCGACTTCTAAAAAAGGAGGTTCTCAATTCGAATGCTTGTATTTTTTCTTTAAGTTATTTCGTGCATAACTCCATCGCTTTTTTTTATTGGTGGACTATGGTAAGCGCACACGCGGTCCACTCCATCCGGGGCGACGAAAAGACGCCGCGCGGCTCCATAACCGACCCGTACCCACGTAGCCTCGTTATTGGTTCGGCCACCGGAGCAGGGTGACTTGTCGTCAGTGGTCAAATAACTGGAGGGTGCATGTACCTACACATTGTACACGTCTAAACACAAATAAGGGCCGACCGCCACTCATGTTTTGCAACAATTGTTTTGGGCGGGACACTTAATATGACATTTAATATGTGCACGTCACCTAACTTCTTGAAAAATTAATTGTCAGACTCATCGCCTGTGTCCGCACAAAATATTTATTTTTTTCAAATTTTGCCGCCCTTCTAATAGTGGCGCCCGGGGCGGTCCGCCCCTCCGCCCCCCCTTGCTACGCCACTGCTAGGACCCCTTTCATGCTGCAGTGTGTCGTCGGTCGCGTGCCACGCTGTAGTGTAAAAAAAACGAGGGCGCAGGCTGAGTCCCGCACCCCGGCGCAGAATAGACTTAAGACGGCCCGGCCCTGCTTTGCTTGCGTTAAATTTTTCCACATTTAAGATTACTGATTATCAAAGTTAACATTTTAATTAAGGAAGATAACTTTTTGATCAACTGTGCCCACCTATAGAGCTCAGAGAGGCGAGCGAGATAGTGTACAGTCGCTCATACTCCGGTCATATGGCGGGGCATCGTCGCGGCCTGTAACGCCACTCCACTGATCATGTTTACCCTCGCCCAAGTGGATCATATAGAAATAAAGTCGATTGAAGTGAAGTGTTTTATTTTATTAAAAATATATGTAGGTACAAGTTTTGACGAATAGGGATAAAACATTTCTCACATAACATACTTCAATGGATTTTCATGTGTGTAGGGATATGTCTTATTAAATAACTCTTTCTACTAAAAATTTTCTGACATATGTCACATGTATACGGTCTCTCGGCAGAATGAGTAAGTGTATGACTTGCTAAATGGCTGCTCCGAGAAAAACTCTTCTCACATATCTTACAACGGTATGGTTTTTCACCAGTGTGTATGCGTGTATGCTCTACTAAAGAGTGCCTCTGAGAAAAGCTCTTCTCACATATTTTACAGCTATATGGTTTTTCACCAGTGTGTACACGACTATGTTTTAGAAAATCATCCTTTGCAACAAAACTTTTTTCACATACATTACATCTATGTGGTCTTTCACCAGTATGTCTACGCGTATGAATTCGTAATACGCTCTTCCAAGAGAAACTCTTCTCGCAGATCTTACATCTATATGATTTTTCACCGGTGTGTAAACGCCTGTGTTGGAGTAACGCACTCTTCACACGAAATCTTTTCTCACATACGTCACATCTATATGGTCTCGCACCAGTATGTGTACGCATATGAATCACTAACCGCGGGTTGTGAGAAAAGCTCTTCTCACATATCTTACAGCTAAATGGTTTTTCACCAGTGTGTATGCGACTATGTACTAGTAAAAGATTCTTTGCAACAAAACTTTTGTCACATACGTTACATCTATATGGTCTATCACCGGTATGTCTACGTGTATGTAACACTAATGAACCCTTCTGAGCGAAACTCTTCTCACAGATCTTACACCTATGTGGTTTCTCACCAGTGTGTGTACGTGTGTGCCTCAGTAATTCACCCTTGCCAGAGAAAGTTTTCTCACATACTACACACCTATGTACTTTTATACTGCTGTCGTCGGCATCACTAGATAATTTAATTTTTTTTTTCTCTATGCGTTTCTTTTTGAAAGATATTTGCTTCACACTGTTTTCATTTTTATCTGTAGCAGGGCTCTCTGTGGTCTGTATTTTCTCCTTAATATTGTTATTTTGTACGACTGTCACTTTTGTTTCAGGTTTAGTTGACATAGTAATTTCAGTATGACCTGATTTTGGCTTCTTAGCGGCAAATGCACCTAAATTATAGAAATATTAATGAATATGAAAGAAAGAAAAGGCACAAATACAATGATCAGTGTGACGAGGCGGCAGTGAATTAGGAGCATTCCACATAAACAATATGTGTCTCGTACAAGACTTTGTACTTTATACCACACACTGGCCAGACGGTTTGTTACTTCGAATTTATATTCTCTTACATAGATGTCATCTGCATATCCCTTTGTCATCTTTTACAATACTCACGGGCAAGAAATAGCTTGTTGACTTATTTTCTAACTTCGTCACCATACAGAAAATTCATCGTCATTTAGTGAAGTATTCATCTCGGAAATAGATCATGAAAACCTTTTTACATTTTTAAAACATTCATTTTGTTTCAGTATGCGTGTTACGTGAAGTAAACTCAAGAGAAGACCGACTTTCATATTGAGTTACAGTTACCCAAATATATCAAATAATAAACGCAGAACATGGCTTAAAACTGTATTAAAAAACAAAACAGTGATAATGCAATATCGTGGAACTATATTAAACTAGTATACAGTAAAAACTCGATTAACCGGACTAATTGTTGTCGTTACGAATTCCGATAATCGAATGTATGACAGTGGTGGCGGCTCTGAGCTATACGGTAACATCGACAATATATTTTTACGTATTAAAAATTATAGTTACAAAAATTCAAACTAAAACATAATAAAGATATTCATAAGTGTGTAAAATATAAGTGATACTGCAGGCAAGAAAAACTATACTATTTAAAAGTAAACAGATGCACTTATTCTTCTGACTATAAATAATTGTATAAAGCAACTTTGAAAAGAAAGAAATCCAGTAAACATAGATAGATAGATAAACAGTGAACAAAACGGTGAAATTTGCATGGCAAAATATCCTAAGGTTAGTTAAACGTATACCCTACGAAATAGAAATAAATATGATCAAGTATTCTACAGCAGCTTAAAGACTCAAGTTTCAAAACAATTATTAAATTTGCACTGAACACTTAGGCCCTCCGCACATGGAGCTACCCAAAAATAACAGCACTGATCAGTAACTACAATTAGAAACTGTACCTCGCACACGACGCTACTTAAATTGCAAGGTTTCAGTCACTTCTGTAATTTCTGCTCACACAAGCACACGATTAGATAACGACGAAATGTTAGGAAAAAACCAAACATGTCGAGTGGGTCGAGCGAGGACGACGTTGCATTATATTACTACCTTAATAGTCGCCGAAGGAATCTTCGCAGGCTTGGATTCACCAGTATATTCAAAACTAGCAACCCGCCCTCGCTTCGCTTCGGTTATAGTGTTTTACCCGCGTAGTTCCCGTTCCCCTGGGAATACCGGGGTAAAATATAGCCTAGTTTACGCGCTGATATTATAGCTTTCCATTGGTGAAAGAATTTTTGAAATCGGTCGTATTGAAGATTACCCGGAACAAACAGACAGACAAAAATTTTTTAATTGCCATTTTAGGCATAGGTGTCGTGCAAATAACCGTGTGAGCATAAAAAAAGCCTATTATTTTGACATTACAAACAGACACTCCAATTTTATTTATTGGTATAGATAATGTGAACTGCAGATTGTCAGTTGCAGCACGAGAGCTGCGTGAAACAGATAATAAATTTGTGGAATTCTATAGAATGTCCAAAGATAGCTATTTAAATTTGATGCAGGTGAAATCGCCTGCTATTTGTAAAAAAATCGTTAAGTTTGGAGTAATCGGACAGTTTATAATTATATAAACGTGGATACTTTTCCACCTCCTGCACAAGTTTAATATTTAGGGTTTGATCGTTCATTTTTCGTAACAAAAACAGAAAACTATGGTAACCAGTAGCGCGGCGACCGGCACGACGCGTCACGTGTGATCAGTTGCTAACGCGTTACTAAACGGTGTGTTGAGTGTGAGTCTTGTTGTTAACATGACGCGTTCTACCGCGAGCGCGTAAACATGTCATTTGAATGAAGAAAAGTACAGCGCCACTAGCGGTGTGTTTTTGAAACATTTTATGCGAGTTGTTATTGTAAGGCTGGTTTTAGAATCACGCTGACTATCGGCGCTGACAGCTCAGCGCGTCGTTTGTCAGCGCTGACGTCCGGCGCGAGACGTTGCAGTATCACGCTGACCACTGCGGAGTACAGACGCACAAAAATGCGAATTGCGTTAATTACTGCTACTTTGTATTACCTAAAAAAAAAAGAAGGAAAAAGCTACGACGAAGACTTCACGTTCATCCATTGATATACGGCACTTTGAGGGCTGACGAAACCAAGTTCTTTATTTACTTTCGAATGTCAATTAGAACTTTCGACGAATTACTGGCAAAGACAGGATAAACTGGTCCATGGCAGCTTACGACATGTGCCTATACCACCAATTGAACGACTGGTGGTGACTTTAAGGTAAGAAAAAAAAAACTTATTTATTATCATAATGTTTAATATTCATAGAAAAGGTCAATTATTCATCATTACGGCTAACTGTTTGGTACCCAGAGTGACCTGGAGTCGTATCATTGGTTTGATACCCAGAGCAACCGGGAGTCATATCACTGTACAATGACGATGTATACGAGCTTATGTCATGGGAGTAGGATGATGCCGAACTATTTGATCTGTAATTGAAATTTTTAATTTCCATCGCATTGCGCAAAACTCTTGACCGGAACTTTAGCTTTTGTTCTAAATCAAAACATTTTAAAATTGGACCTAAGGGTGTAGATCGTGAAAATCACCGAAAAGAGTGTTACGATTTTTCATATTTAACCTATTTACATATGATTGATATCAATGATAATTTGTATATATTACAATCAAAGACCAATAAGTATGTTCATGCTTATATTAAACTCTTAAACCTAATAGTTGTTATATAATAAACGTCAACAAACGCACAAAATTGAGTAAAAATGCAAAAACATGACTTCGTATTTTTCAGATTTAACCCCATAAATCAACACAAATTGATAAAAAGAAACACTTTTTGAACACTGAAGAAACCAATAAGTATAGCTGTATACTTCTTTTTATACCTTTACAAACAAAGACTTCCTCTTTTAAAGCCCTATAATCTAGATATATTTTAAGGTAAATTTTTCATACACAAATGTATGGGATAAAGCGTTCATTTCATTCGTGCAATCTCGGTGGTCACTACGGCAGTTCCTTTCTGTAAGTGAACGCGACACCACGCTTGTCGGCTGCAGACAGCAGAATTACGTATTGTGAATTTGTGTTTTTTGTAAAAAACTGTAAGTATAACATTTTTATAATTAATTTATTTTCAGTTAGTAGAAAGTATCGATATAATGAATGTCTGAAAGAAAACCATGATGGAACTAGATATAAATCGTAAAAAATACAATATCTACACTAATAGGTATTATAAAGAGGAAAGATTTGGATTTTTGTATGTAACGAATAAACTCAAAAAGTACTGGACCGATTTTAATAATTCTTTTATCATTCGAAAGCTACATTATCACTGAGTAACATAGGCTATTTTTTTCGCAGGACTGATTGAATTTGAGTGTCATGCCAGGGAAAAGAAAGTTTTGTACGCATTATAAAAATATGAAAGCCAAAAGATCTCGGAATAAAATGTAAGTTCCTCCCTACTTATTTATTATCGCATTTGAACAGGGTACATTACAAAGCTAATACAATATGTCATATGATTTAGATCGCCCGATTCAGACATATACCTACAATAACATGTAAATATTGGTTTGTATTATCTATATCTATACTGATAAATAAAATTGAAGTATCTGTATGTAATATCAAAATAGTAGGATTTAAAAAAAAAAAAAGGCGTTACGGAGTTCGCCGGGTCGGCTAGTATTGTCTAAATATCAAATTGTGGAAGTAGGTAGGCGACAGCGCAACTTTGTCGACATACCTATACCGCCAAACAGACGCGAGGCGCCTAGCGTCTGGCTTAGTGTTGTACAAAATAAATAAAAAGTGGATAATATTGATGAATAATATTTCCAGTATTGAAAATAAAGAAAACCTTGGGGCCGAAACTCTGAGCAACAATGCTACGCGCTGTATAGGGGTAAGTTGTTATACGTAATTCTTGTAGACTTGTTACATAAATAAACAAACTACTTAGTTAGTGATGGGCGAAGACAAAATCTCAATACCTACCTATAGATTTTTTCTTGCAATATTTATTATTTTCATCGAGAGACAAACACCTTAGTACCGAAATACTTCTCAATTACTTTCTCAAAAGAAAATTTACGTTCAAATAGGTGACGTCATAAAAAACAATACCTAATGCGTAAAGAAATTATAATTTCTATTCATCAGGAACCTAATATTGTATTCTTTTGCATTTTTTAAATTTTTAATTATTTTTTATAAAAAAAATCAAGCCATTATCTTTCTTTACAGGGACTAGTTATTGAAAACGACCAAGAGGGAAAGGTGGATGAAATGGAAGTTGGGCGTAGAGTTGTAGACGTTTCTTTTTTTTTTAAAGCTCTTCAGGCCATAGGGGACCACGGTCCAATGGATTGTAAGTTAAGTTACCTCAGTATAATAGGTGAAGTAAAAGTTGGTCTGGACTCAAAACTCATCATGAAATGTAGTATGTGTAGTATGAAATTTACTGTGTGTTTGATTAAAAAGAAAGAAGATAGAATGGAAGTGAATCATCAAATTGTATCTGGTATCATATCATCTGGTGGGAGCTACTATCAGTTAAAAACATTAACTGCCGCAGTAGCCCTACCAATCATGTCACCTTCATTATACAATGAAATTAATAATACGGTTTGCGATTGGTGGAAAAAAACAGCAGCACATTCCATAGCAGAAGCTGTCAAGGAAGAAGCGGAGTACGCAGTGTCTATAGGTAGTGTTGATAAAAATGGTACACCATTAATATCTGTTGCTGTTGATGGTTGTTGGAGCAAGAGATCTTATGGTAAGAATTTTTTCGCCTTGTCCGGCGCAGCTGCGATAATTGGCATTAAAACTAATAAAGTATTGTTTTTTGGAGTTAAAAATAAATACTGCGTAGTTTGTGCACGAGCCGCAAAGAACGACAGTCAGCCCTCGGAACAACGTTGTTTCAAGAATTATTCGGGATCATCTACCGGTATGGAATCGACCATAATAGTTGAGGGGTTTAAACGTTCCATTGTTGATCACGGTGTAATTTATAATAAATTTGTAGCAGACGGCGATTCCAGTACTTATAAAAAAATATTAGATTCGCGACCGTACGGTAATTTAACAGTAGAGAAAATTGAATGCAAAAATCATCTTTTACGAAACTACTGCAATAGCTTGGAGAAACTGTCGAAAGACACTAAGTATCCTTGCGAATTGCGGAAATTCCTAAAAGAAAGGTATTTGCGTTTATGAACGGATGTAAAATGCGCTATTAAATATTGGGGCGATCAAAATCAGTCACTCGAAGAAAAAATAAAAAATCTTAGTGAAGATATCCTAAATGGTCCAACAGCACGTATTTGGTAATCACCAATATTGCAAGGAGTATTTCTGTAGACCTGATACTCGTCGAATAGAACCTGTTGGGTTGCTTCCAGCAATTGTTGGATGCGGATTAATGGACGCGGTACACATTTTAAGTAAAAGACTGTCATATCATTCTAGAAGTTTAATTCATAATTGTACAAGTAATATAGTTGAAAGTTTTAACGCAGTGATTGCCAAATTAGTAGGGGGTAAGCGTGTAAATTATTCTTCCCGTGGTTCTTATGCGGGCCGATGCGCAGCTGCTGTTGTCTTTTAATACAGGATCGATTCATAGTAAAACTCATGAAGTAATATTTAAATCTAGTCCTAATCCTTTGATCGCGAAAGTGGAAAATTGTAATCGTAGAATCTGTTTAATTGCTAAACCTAAATTAAGATTGAAAAAGAGCCACAGCGCTGTATCGAAAGACGCTCACTATGGACCAAACTGCGAAAAACCTGATCTGAGTCCAGAATTATATAAGAAAGCCAAGTCATCTTTTTTAGCCGATTTAAAGTTGTCTTGTGCTGAAAGAGAGGAGCTTGAAAGGTCGACCCATTTGCAAAGAAGTAGTTCTGAGTGGATGAGTACAAGGAGAAAATTACTAACTTCATCATCGTTCGGGGAAGTTTGTAAAAAACGAGAGAGCACAAGTTGTGCTGTTCTTGTTCGTAAAATCGTTTATGGTAGTAATATCTCCAGTTTACCTGCTGTACGGTACGGTATCGAAAACGAAGAAACCGCAATTAAACAGTTAGAAATTCAAGAGAATATTAGTATACAAGGTTGCGGTTTGTTCGTCGACGATCAATATGAATTTCTTGGTACTACACCAGATGGCATTTATGCAAACGGTTTAATTGAAATTAAGTGCCCACATTCTTTAGCTGGCATGACTCTTGATGAAGCAATGGCCGAACATACCTTTTGGGTTAAGGACAAGGCTTCCAAGGGTTATGTCATAAATAAAAATCATAACTGGTATTTCCAAATTCAGGGACAGGTACATATTACTAAAAGAAACGTTTGCATGCTTGGCATCTGGTTTGGTGCTACTGTACCTATGAAAGTTTATATTATAGAAAAGGACGACAAATTTTGGGAGGAGAAAATGGAGATGAAATTAGTTAGGTTTTATTACGATTGCCTACTTCCAGAATTAGTTGATCCTCGGCAGTCACGAAGCATGCCCATTCGTGACGCGCCCAGTATCATAGAGGCTATGAAAGAGAGGAAAGAAAGAGCTTTACGTGTTATGAAAGAAAAGAACGCCTAATGATTTTGAAAGATACAGGTAACTTAACTACCCAGCCAGTCGATTCACGTAAACACGCCAGTCCAAAAGTCGTTTTAACTTAGGAACTTAGAAATCGCCTTTTGGTTTTCTGTTTTAAACGCACTTACTTATCTAGTCTTGGATTGTCATAAATCTTCCAATAGCTCAATTACTATACAATTTCTGAGTTACCTGGTATAAAGAATCATAAAAATTGGTTCAAAAATACAGCGAATTGAGAATTCTCCTTTTTTTAAGTCGGTTAAAAGGGCTAAATTTGCAAAAAACGAAGTGACGTCACTGCACTACGGTTTTTATTACTTACGTGAATCGGGCAGCTGGTAACGTTTTCATTCTGATAGGTTTTGTGATAGCCATTGATTTTATCATCAAATTAGCAGAAATCAGAACTTGATCCGTAATCGAATGAAAAAACATTAGAATTTTGAACTCATATTCCGTTATTGTTTAATTACATACTTTTAATTAGTATATTAATAATTTACAAACTTCTGTTAAAATTAGTAAATAAATGAATTATTTACTAATTTTTGTACAACCCTAGCACGCTTTTGAGATAGCGAGTAATGGCGACTCATATTTGTTATTGTGTAGTAAATAAATCATTTTTATACTTGTGTTTCATTTATTGACATTTTTTTTAAAACCCTAGGATTTTTTTTAGATATCGACGAGGTGATCGTAAACAAAAAGTAAGTATTTGAGTTTACGCAATAGGCACATTTCCTTGCGTAGAGATAAACACACTTCCTACTGAATTTGCAATTATTTTATTGAATGAATATTTTACGAATTAGAATAAATTTTGGTAGTGAAATTACAAATAAATACATAGTTGGAATTTTAGGTAAGTAGAATACAAAAATGTCAGTCCGGACCTGCTCTTGATTGTATATTATATTATAAACTAGTAACCCGCCCTCGCTATCTTCGGCAATATTCACTTAAATTACATACTATAAAAAGCATATTGATCTATAATAAATGCACAATTTATTTAAGGTACTTAATTGGATAAGGATTAGTGCTGTATTGTATAAAATCACTTAGTAAATAATCATTTTTTAGTAGAGGATAAAAAATGGTTATGGTGGGTTATCCCTAAGAGATAGACATATGCCATCGTGGACTTTTTTGTTGAACTTTTTAAGATGGATAATACTGTAGTACATTATTTTGGTCTATCTCGTAGGGTTCAGCCAACGTTTGCAATATAAGTGCAAAAAAACGTGCTTATTTACGACATCACATTAGAAACCTCTAAATTAATCAGCGTTTCTCTACTATATTATGCATGTATTATACATATAAACCTTCCTTAAGAATCATTCTATTTATTAAAAAAAACTGCATCAAAATCCGTTGCGTAGTTTTAAAGATCTAAGCATACATAGGGACAGACAGACGGCGGATAGCGACTTTGTTTTATACTATGTAATGTAATGATAGAAAAACATAAAAATTGTGTCTCAACTACTCTTATTAATCTATTAAAAAGAATCAACAGCTAGTTTCCAAAAATTCAACGTTATTGTTATGCTGTAAATATTCAAGTTCAATAACAATTTCTCAACGTGGAACGTTTGTTGCAAAACATTTTGAAAATCGCGCTCTCTAGGTCATTCATCCGCCCCGTCGGATGTTACATTAAACTTTGGCGCTGCGGTCGCTCGAAATCGAGATCTCAGGCCAACAATCTACACCCCTAAGGAAGAGAAAAAAGTCAGGTCGTCTGCGACAAGATCTGGTGTTTGATTGCTTAGTAGAGTTAATAACTCCCTTTCAAATAGCGAACTTTCTTCGTTTGGTCGCTGCTGCCTTCTTTTTGGTACGCAAGGTCTTTGTGATGATCCGGAATCAACAGCATCGCCATTCTGCCTTCCCTGAAGAGTTTCTGAAGGTGCTTGGTGCGTGGTCATATCAGAGTCAAGCGTATTTTTTGAAGGTACTGTATAATCCAGTGATGCCATCATCTTGCTCTTATCCCAATTACTTGGGGTCGACGCAATATGTCATCTGTTTTGACATATTGCACAAAGTTTCGGCAATGACTTTTATGACCGGCCGCCTGCCTGACGTCAACCCTACTTGGGAATGTAATCGTTGACCCAAATGGTACCAGATGGAGTTGGTCCGGGTCAATCTAGGGCTCTTAGTCGTCTTTTACGACACCCACGAGCAAGAGTTGGTAGTATTCGAAGCCGCTACCACACAGCAATCCATCCAATATATATCAAAATACATCCAAAATATCCAGTGATGCCGTATTATCCATATTTTCTGAGGGTGATGATATGGTTTCGATCAGTGATTCATCAACTTCATTCTCACTGACGGACTTAGAAAATTTAATTCCTCATAATAGATATATTTTTTGTGCTTATGTAGCACTTCCAGAAGGCGTTTTCTTCATAGAGTTCTTTGTTCTGAAGTAGGCATCTCTGGCTGTTTTCCATCTTTGCTGGATCAGTTTACCTAAAATAATGAAATCATTAAAGATATTTTATATGTAATGGAAAAATATAATAAAAAATAACGTATAATAAAATCATGTTTTATTTTCAGATTTTTGGCTACAGATCGGACATATACGGATTTGCATTATTCATTGGATTTATTCATAGGATTGGAATCACAACAATCAGTCTGATTGTGGACGAAGTGTGTAAGGTAATATGCGGAACAGTGCATGATGAATGCATACCATCAAAGACCTCTGATATGTGGCAAGAAATTGCTAACGGGTTTCTACAAAAGACCAATTTCCCTTATTTCATCGGAGCTATCGATGGGAAGCACATCCGAATCGTAAATCCAGACAGTGGTGGATCAATGTTCTACAATTACAAGAATTTTTACTCCATAGTTCTTCTGGCTATGTGCGATGCAGATTAGTTTTACATATGTGAACATTGGATCATACGGAAAAAACTCGGACTCATCTATATTCCAAGACAGTGCACTATATAGGAGCTTAGAAAATAATACTTTAAATATACCACAGCCGAAGCCACTGCCTGGAACAAATAGTCCAGTTGTACATGTAACTGTGGGTGATTGGGCTTTTGGAATATCTAAAAAAAATATGAAGCCATATGCGCGAACTAATATGACCCATAAGAAAAAAAAAAATAACTATAGACTGAGCCGCAGTAGACGATATATAGAATCGACATTTGGTATAATGTCAAACAAGTTCAGAGTGTTTCATACACCTATTAATGTGGGTTTTAATGTTGCAAAGAATATAGTTAAGTCATGCCGCGTATTACGTAACTTTATAAGAATTCGCGATGGTTACCGTTTTGAAGTTACACTTACCATTGAGGGTATGGTAGATATACCAACTGTGCCTACGAACAGGTCTGGCAACGCTCTGCGAGAACATTTTGCTGAATACTTTTTGAGCCCCATTGGTAGGGTGCCCTGGCAAGACTCGTGTATATTTTAACTCTAAATGTCTCCTTTTTTCGTTCCGTAGTGTAGGTATTCTGATAAAATAAAATAAATACATACCAAGTTGTTGTTTTCTTCTTCTGAAACATTTTCGTATAGTGTAAAAACAATATCCTCCCAGGATTTGTTTCTAGCATCTTTATTTTTATATAGTGGATCGGATGCATCCCACAATTGTTTTCTCAGGCGTACTTCGTCGATTACTCGACTTGTGTCCACATCGCGAGTCGACGTGATTGTACACGCTGATAACATCCGCTCGGCTCGACACTAAAACGCTCACTGAAAGCAGAGGCGCGCGTGCGGCAGTCAGCGCTTCATACATTTTGGCTATCAGCGCTAACGGTCAGCGAACGGTCAGCGTGACTCTAAGACCTGCCTAAACGTTCACCAGCGCTTATTGTAAAGTAAACGTCAATTTCGGCCGTTTACTCTGTGGTTTTTCTATTTTAGCGAGTGTAAGCGCCGCTACTTTTGACAGTTCCCGATGCGTGTTATTGTTAGTTGTAAAGACGTATACTCAACGTACGCGGACGTCGAGTTAACGTGTTTTTATTGTGTAACTCAAACTCAGTCGCGTTGTGTGCGACCCTCAATGAGAACATATGGGCGGTGACGCTCAAGCAACTCGTTAGTAATTTAAGTTTGCAAATAGTATTTTTTCAGTCGTTCCATGGCCACCACCAATGGAAAGCTACGTTATCAACGAGTGACATAGGTAATTTTTATCTCGATATTTCCATGGGACTCGATTAATATATATATATATATATATATATATATATTTCACTCATATAAACTTATAGCGACTAAGGAAGGCTATATTTATCATCGGATTCCACGGGAATCTGAACTATAAATTCAAATGTGAAAGTTTGTGACAATATTTGGATGTTTGTTACTCAATCACGCGTAAACTGTTGAGCAGATTTGGATAAAAATCGACACATAGATAGAGTATTTCTTAAATTAATAAATAGAATATTTTTTTGTCGATAATATCCCTTGAGGTAATAGTTCAATAGGAATTTTTTACGCGGGCGAAGTCGCGGGCAAAGCTAGTAATAGTTAATATAACTATATGAAACAATTTCTAAATATAAAAATATTAAAAAATATTTATTTATATGATACACATCAGAATAACACATAGATATCAGAATAACACATAGGCTATAATTTAACCTGGTATTACCACGGGTAGAGGAATTGCAGGTGAAACCGCAGGGCACTGCTAGTTGCTCATAATTGCGGTACGTGTGCCCAGTCCACAAGGCAATTCTATCTTATTAATTTTTCTATCTAACCACCAACAAATTTAAATCATAACCACTATAGTCCATAAAATATAGCTTGCTCTCTGTGACAGGTGTCAACGAAACCAACGAAGTAACTTTGAACGAGCGACATGTTTACAATTTCATTTTGTATCACATATATTTTCATTTTTTCGTATCAGTTTTATTGCAACTGAAATGCAATATATTTTAAATATAAAAATACTAGCTTTTGCTCGCGGCTACGCCCGCGTAAAAGTTGGCTTGCATATTTCTTTTTATTGTGTTATTGTGGTGACGGAAAAAGAATACAATTCACCACCTATCTTGCCCGTGGATGTCGTATAACACGACTATGGGATATATGCACATAACATCTATGCAAGAGAAGGAAAACTCGAAAAATGAAACCCTATACCAACATATCTGAACAGCGTGGTATAGTAGGTCAAATGCCCTCCCATTATGGAGGAGGCCCGAGCCCAAGAGTGGGAAGTATGTGGGCTGCGACGATGATGATACTTCTTAATTTAAGAAATACTCTACCTATGTGTCAATTTTCATCCAAATCTGGTCAACAGTTTACGCGTGATTGAGTAACAAACGTCCAAATATCTTCACAAATTTTTATATTTGAATATTACTTCCACCCTTGTAGTTCAAATTCACGTGGAAAGACGATGATAAATATGGCCATCCTTAGTCACTGATAATACATTAGCCATGATAGGTTTCCATTGGTGAAAAAAAAAAATATCGATCAAACTCCCGTAGTTTCACCCACGTAGACCCCATTCCCATGCGAATGCCGAGATAAAAATTGCCCATGTTACTCGCTGATATAAGTTTAGATGGGTGAAAAAAAAAATTATACTAATCAAATCCCATACAAATATCCGAGATAAAAATTGCATATGTTACTCGCTGATAACGTAGCTTCCTATTGGTGAATGAATTTTAAAAATTGGTCAACATCCACCGGTTTCACTCGCAAAGTTCTCGTTCCCGGGCAAACACCAGGATAAAAATAGCCTTTATTTGTTGTTATTCACTGATAATGTAGATTTTCTTTTGAAAATTAATTTTTATATCCATTAAATGCCCGCGATTTCACCGGCATTGTGCCCGGGCCCGTAGGAATATCGGGATAAAAAAATAGCCTAAATATGTTCATCATCATTTCGGCTCATATACGTCCCACTGCTGGACTCGAGCCTCCTCCTTAGTAGGAAGGAAATTAACCTTACTATACCATGCTGGTCAGACATGTTAGTATAGGGTTTTGTTTCGAGCTCTCCATCTCTTGCATAGATGTCATATGCGTAATATATCCCTGAGTCGTCTCTTACGACACCCACGGGTAAGAGAGGGAGTGGTGAATTGTATTCTTACTCCCTCATTACACGGAATAAAACCTAAATATGTTACTCGCTTAAAAATAGCTTTCCATTAGTGAAATAATTTTAAAATCGACTAAATTCTCACAGCCACACCGGGATAAAATATAGCCTGGGATAAAATATAGCCTAAGTTATCCCTGTGTAAGGCTTGATAGACCTGGTAGTTAAGTATTATTAGTATCGGGCCAGCCGTTTTGAAGGTTACTCGTAACGAATAGACAGACAAAAAAATTGAGCCGTTTTTAGGGTTTCGTACCCAAAGGGTAAAAACGGGACCCTATTACTAAAACTTCGCTGTCTGTCCGTCCGTCTATCTGTCACCAAGCTGTATCTCAAGGACTGCGATAGCTAGACAGTTGAATTTTTTTACAAATTATGCATTTCTGTTGCCGCTATAACAATAAATATTAAAAACAAAATAAAATAAATATTTAAGGGCGCTCCTATACAACAAACGCAATTATTTCCCCTTTTTATAGATAATGGTACGGAACCCTTCGTGCGCGACCCCGACTCGCACTTGGCCGGTTTTTTAGACATAGGTATCGTGCAAATAATTGTGTGAGCATAAATAAAACCTATTATTTTGACAACAAATAGACGCTTCAAATCTGGGGGCACAGCAGTGCCCCCGCTAAGTCGAGCAAAAAAAAGTCGGGCAAAACGCAATACTGCCGTAACATACTTTTCTCGAAACCATTCAGGCCATTTTCGACCCCTATAACTTCGTTGTTAATAAAACTAGAAACCTGAATTTTTAGTAACCCAGCAGTCCTTGTATACACATTGTGTATTTCAAATTTCATTCAATTTGAACCAATAGTTTAAGAATTATAACTAGTCAAAATTTCGTAATTTTGTCACTCACTGACTGACTGACCGATCATCAATATTAAAGTGGCACTTCTAGCCGACATAGAAGCTTCCAATTTAGAATACAATTAGTGTTTAGTGTATAAATGAAGGAATAATTATGAAACATTATAATTATCATCCAGTTTCTGAGATACACTAACTGCATAAATAATTTTGAAAACTCATAAATATATAGGATTGCAAAGTTACATTTGCAGTTAATGAATTGTAACTTTGTAAAAAATAAGAATACATTTGTCGCCATCCTTGCTTCTCTATGGGAATCGTAACAAGCGGCTAAAGACTGCGCAGATGACGTAGTGGTTAAGACACCAACGTACCGCGCTAGTGTCGCGGGTTCGAATCCCATGCAAGACAACACCTTGTACGATCCACAAATTGTTGTTCTGAGTCTGAATGTAATTTGTGTCGGTTAATTATATGTTCTTTCCGCAATTCACCACTTATCTTGCCCGTGGATATCGTATAAGACGACTATGGGATATAATATGCACATACCATCTGTGCAAGAGAAGGCAAACTCGAAATGAAACCCTATATCAACATGTCTGACCAGCATGGTATTGTGAGTTAAATTCCCTCCCATTGTGGAGACCCGAGCCCAACAGTGGGACATATGAGGTCTGCGATGATGATGCGATGTTGAATTATATGTTTGTAAAGTCCCCCACAATATAAGGATTATTATTCCCTTAGTGCAAGGCGTTGTCATTTAAAAAAAAAGATTAAACAGGAAGAAGATTGGGCAGCAGCTCTCGCCGGGGAAATGTATGACATCTCACTGCGAAACCAACCCGCCTACCAAACGTGGCGACTACGTCATTATTCCTCATAAGGCAAAGAAAAATGAGCTCTAGTCATGGCAACCCTTTAGCGTCGTTGGACGCAGGTGCACAGTACCGCACTTTATGGTGAAGCATGAGGGGGGTCTATGTTCCACAGTGGACGGCGATAGGCTGAATGATGATTGGCATAATAGGTGTAGACAGATACCCAGATATAATTATGTTCAAAGACAACTTGTAAAATGGTCATCCAACTTAATGAAAAAGCAAGAGTGGGACGTATCTTATGAAATTGTACCAAAATCTCCCAAAGTATTAAGCAAACTAAATTGCCTCAAATTTATCTGAAAGAAAGAACGCCATCATTAGGCTCGATTGCCATCAAAGCGGAGAGGAGACTAGAGGAGATGTGTTTCGAAAAACCAATCCTTTATTTCCACATCTCTCCGCTTAGTTTAGATAGAATTGACTCAAGCGGAAAGGAGAGATGTCTCATTTTTCAGAGAGTGTGCTCTAAGAAAATCCTTTGTTGGTATTCAAGAAGTAGAAGGTACCGAAAAGGCAAATAAGTAGGTCTATCTACAAAAAGAAATGAGATACCATCAAAAACAAGACTTGTAAAAAAAAGCCAAGCCTCGCAACTGAATTCTTCTACCATAAAAATTTGTGAGATCCATGTATACAAAGTCGGTTAACTCATTCAGTCCCTGCTTAAGGCACCTTTCTTCTTAAGTTATTACGTAAATAGCTAACCTAACAACTTCTTATAGTGACTATATCAATATTAAAGATCTTTTATGTTTTAAATAAATAGATTGACTTGGCAATCGCACTATGTTTAGTACAATTTAATATAATATGTATTATTTGTGAGGTGTGTTTTCATGCGATGCGGTCCGCTAGGTGGCGTTATTGGGTGTAGACAAACTTTGTACGGCGCCGTATTTAAAAATAAATTAAAATATAAATCAATCTAGGAATAGTCAAAATTATACATGAAAGTGTTTAAGTAATCAATTATCAAAGAGCGATACCTGTGTATAGGGTAAATGCTGAAAATTAAGCAGTTTGAGAGATTCTACGCATCCTATGAAACAAACAACGCAGGAGTTAGCAGTGACAGAATTACATTTGGCACAAACAGTAAGTTTTATTTACTGTATACAGCTCAGCCGGGTATTTCGACACATTTTCTGGCGATAATAAGAAAGAAATAACTCAAACTATATTAATTTGTTAAATCTATTGATTTGAAAAGAGACTGTTATCAATCGAAATAAATAATTAATGATTTTTATCGACAGTGTAGATATACTAGCAAAGAAAGTGGCGCTAATAACCTAGTGTCAACAATTGGAGTTACGATATAGTTGTACACTTTACCGACGGTAGAAGGCGGCACAAAATTTAATATAGAAAGTGACAAGCGCGCCATCTAGTTAAGCCATTAGTATTACTACTACTATCGAACCATAATAATCACCTATAAGTGTTAACTTACACCAGAAATTAACTACGGCGCCTCTGTTTACATACACAGATATAGAGGTCACTAGTAGTCCCATGATGGCTGATCATACCATGATCGAAATGTTGAATGCCTTAAGGATCCAGATTAAAGAAGATACGGAAAAAAGCTTAAAACAGGTGGAAGAAAATATAACGCAGAGAATAAATGTAATAATAGAGAAAAAATTCAATAAAATAGAATTAGACGTAACAAAAATACAAAACATGCAAGAAGAACAAGAAAAGCGACTTGATAACTTAGATAGGAAGTTGCGCCAAAGAAATTTGATCTTTTTTGGCATAGCTGAAGAAGAGAAAAACTACTCCGAGCTTGAAGAATTAATACTCCAATTAATTAATTTCAAGATGGATGTTGAATGTGAACGTACTGACATAGAGTTTATTGGCAGAATGGGAAAGAAAAGCTCTAAACCAAGACCAGTAAGATTAACTTTAACGACTTTTGGTAAAAAAATAAGTATTTTACAACGGAAATCAACCTTGGATGGATCGGGATCGTATATTAAAGAAGATTTCCCACCAAAAGTGTTAGAAAAGAGAAAATCATTAATACCTCAACTTTTGGAGTACAGAGAAAATGGGAAAAATGCTATTTTAAAAATATGATCGCTTAATTATTAAAGACAAGTCAAATAATAAAAGAACTATCTGTGAGTCCACCGAACAATCCTGGTACTGACAACAACACGGCAGAGAAACCGGTAAAAATATCCAAGAAATCGAAAACTTTGAACGCTAATTTTTCCCCAAATAAAGTTATAAAGCCTAGTCAAAATAGTTCATCCATTACGTCATTTGTAAAAAGGACTCCACAAGCTGATAAACCAGGTCAAATAAAAATAAAAGAATAGCAATCAACCCAGGCACCCATAAATATAACAACGTTTACGCGGAATACCAGCACTATACTATATAACATATTCTTACCGAATAAAAATTCGCTTCCAATACGGGTGGTCGCCGCGGGAGCATATAATGACCATAACCCTCCATGTAATTTAAATAACCTACAGAAACGACGAAACTTAAACCTGAAAATCTGCACTTACAATATCCGTTCACTTAAAGCTGAAAATAGAATAATCGAACTAGAGCATGCTCTTCAATTTATTAAATATGATATAATCGGTATATCAGAAGTCAAGATAAATAATCATTGCATAATTGAGAGAAATAAATACATACTGATGTACAGAGGTGATATGAAGGGAAGAAATGGAGTTGGGTTTATTATAGCCTCATATCTGAAGAGCTCTATTATTGATTTCAAAGCGTACTCGGATAGAGTCGCTCGATTAGACTTACAAATTCAAGAAACCACAATTAATATAATACAAGTATATGCTCCTATCGAAAAGGCAAATGATACAGAAGTGCGAAGGTTTTATTGTGATGTATTAAAAGCTCTGGAAGGTACCTATAAAGACACAGTTATAATGGGAGATCTTAACTCTAAAATAGGTATGCCTTTAGAAGAAGAAAAAGAGATCTGTGGTCCATACAGCTATGGACAAGGCAATGAGAGGGGCGAAATGCTATTCAATTTCTGTTTCGAAAACAGGTTTACTATTACCAACACATTATTCAAAAAGCCGAGAAAAAGGAAATGGACATGGATATCTCCTGATGGAAGAAGTCTGAATGAGATCGACTTTATACTTGTGAGACAAAGACAAAAGGTACATAATCTTGAAGTCCTTTCAACTACATACCCTACTGACCATAGAATGCTACGAATGTCATATGCCTTAAGCTTTAATAGAAAAAAACGCAGAAAATTTGGTTTTAAAAATAAAAACTATTCATTAATAGAAATAGAGTCCCTAAAAACGAAATGTTTTTGTATCTACCAAATATTAAGAATGATAACATAAACAACTCGTACAACATAACACAACAGTCACACTTATTAAAAAGTGCATTACTAAATTACCAAAAACAAAGGTAGAAAGAGAGTCAGAAATCGTAAATAATGATCGTAAGAAATTTAATAAAAGAGAGAGAGACAACCTCAAAAAAATTTACCCTCGCACGAAAATGCAAAAACAAAGACTTAAATACCTATACAAAAAAATCAAAAAAGAAATAATTTCAAACAAGAAGAAAATTAAATTACAGAACCTTGAAAATGAACTACAGAGCCGAAACTCTACTAAATACAGCAGGAAAAAAATTGAAAGCAGAAAAGAATGCATTCCAACTCTAAGCAATGGCACAGGAAAGATATTTTACACGTCGCTACAAGATTTTACTCGTCACTATATTCTAGTCAAGACTCAGATGTAGATAGATACGTGGACAATATGGATAATAACTTTGACAACATCCCTCCTTTGTTAATGAGTGAATTAGAATATGGAATAAAACGCTTAAAGAAAAACAAATCGCGCGGGGAAGATGGAATAACAGCAGACACAATCGTGGCGCCACAATTAACAGCGTTGTTCAACAATATTATAGTAAAGGAAGAAATTCCCGTTGACTGGAACTATTCTATTATTACCTTATTATATAAAAAGGGCGACCCACGCATCATAGACAACTACAGACCTATTAGCTTATTACCAACTCTATATAAATTATTCTCTTCAATAATAAATACCAGAATAACAAGCGCCTTAGATAAACAGCAGCCACGGGAACAAGCTGGCTTTAGAAAATCTTACTCTACCATAGACTACATATTTACTTTAACACAGTGTATTGAGAGATATAATGAATATAATAAAATCATTTACCTAGCATTCGTTGATTATACCAAAGCTTTCGATTCAATTTCACACAAATATCTCTGGGAGAGTCTACAAGAACAAGGCATACAAACGAAATACATTAAAATTTTAAAAGTCATTTATAATAACTATGAAGCCAAAATTAAAACGGAAATAATTGGACAATCGTTTTTAATTAAACGAGGTGTAAAACAAGGCGACCCTATCTCACCTAAACTCTTTACAACCATTCTAGAGACGATGTTCCAGCAACTTGATTGGTCCTCATATGGACTTAACATTAATGGTGAACGGCTGACACACCTTCGTTTCGGGGATGACATTGTTATTCTGTCAGAAAACCACACTCATTTACAACTTATGCTAAACTCTCTCAACGTAGAAAGTAAGAAAATAGGGTTAAACATGAATTTCACAAAAACAAAACTTATGACAAACGGAGAAGAGAGACCTATTAAAGTAGACGATAACAGCATAGAATATGTGAATGAATATGTATATCTGGGTCGACTAATAACAATACATGCATCTACCGCTAAAGAGATAGACCGGAGAATAGCAATAGCGTGGAGAAAATACTGGGCTAACAAAGACATATTTAAGAGCAAATTACCAATTCATCTAAAAACAAGACTTATGGATAACACTATCCTAACGTCTCTTCTATATGGATGTCAAACATGGTCGCTAACAAAAAATATAATAAAGAAGATAACCACTACACAACGAGCAATGGAACGTTCAATGCTGGGTCTTAAACTAAAAGATAGAGTCAAGAATGTGGATATTAGATTAAAGACTAAAGTTATAGACGCAGTAACCATGCTAAAGAAGTTGAAATGGAAGTGGGCAGGTCATCTTGCAAGAGCTAGAGACGGCAGGTGGAGTGAACGCATAGTTTTAGCAAAATAGCAAAATTTTATAATTATCTACCCGATACAGATTTTAGAGATTTTATGATTTCTGTATCGGGTAGATAATTATAAAATTTTCTGCAGTAACGATGACTTGTTGGACGTGAGACATCTTAGTCCACCCGTGACCATGAACGCTGTAAAGTGTTCGAAACGTCGGGTAATCAAAAATCAAATACAAACGCGATAAAATCCGTAAAGTAGTTTTATTTAAATCTTATGATATCACGCTGTGCTGTCGCGGTGGTTATACGAGCATCCCATCGTGTAACGTTTACGTTGTGAGCGAGACATGAGCATTATCGGCTAATTGTGGCAACGGCTCTTAACCGTTTAATTGGTGTTGATGTCGATAATCATTGCCGAATATCGGTATAATATGCGTAAAGTAATCACGACCTAATTTCCATTAATGCATAGTAACCTTTCATAGGTTATAGTGATCATTTTTCGTAGCATACGATAGCAACGGGAAATAAAAACCACTTCTCAATTACAGTTTGATTTACCAGAGTTTATGTTAGGTTGCGGGCACGAAACTTGCGACGGCCGAGCGATGGCGACGCGACGCGACGGCGATGTATACAAAAGCATTACACAGTATAACGACGGACACGAAACGGGCGACGGCGGGGCGGGGCGATCGAGCGATGCACGGGCGGCGGTGGAGCGACGGCGACGCGGAAACGACGAGAACAAACGAGTTTGGTTTCGTCGCTTGCGCGGGTACACAGTGTTATATGGAATTATTATTTTAGTAATGGAAATTAATAATGAATAAAATATAATCAAATGTCTCTATACTTATTCTTGTATAGTTGTAAAATTTCATTGAATGACACCTTAGCTCGCAATAAAGCGTAGAAAATTCTCCCAAATTGGGTCTTCGTTGATTTATTGGATGTACACCATCTCTAGGTAATAATAATTCCCTCATTAGGAGACTAGGCTCTAATAGTTCTCTTCGACGTAAACTCATATTTCTCACAACACTGCTCGAGCGCGACTGCCCGCCAGCTTTTTCGTGCCCGCCCGAGATATCGCTGCCTGATCGCCCTGCGTCACGTCGCCTCGCTGCCGCCATCGCAAGTTTCGTGCCCGCAGCCTTACAGTTATTTCTTACGCTAACAGAAATAAGAGCGTCTTTCGCTTACAGCGGCTTAATAACACAAAATTTCACAAATATTGTCGTGAAGTGTGTGTTATTAAGCCGCTAGCCAATAAGTGCCTCCTCTCCGCTTTTTTTTTTTAAAGGGGTAACGCGATAGTTAAAACAAAAGATTCATACCGCTACCTCAGCTTAGAAAAATTTATCGTTGATTGAACATATTAAAACTGTAGGTGAAACAGCTAAACGGAATTTTAAATAAAACTACTTTACGGATTTTATCGCGTTTGTATTTGATTTTTGATTACCCGACGTTTCGAACACTTTACAGCGTTCATGGTCACGGGTGGACTAAGATGTCTCACGTCCAACAAGTCATCGTTACTGCAGAAAATTTATAATGCTCATGAACGCTGTAAAGTGTTCGAAACGTCGGGTAATCAAAAATCAAATACAAACGCGATAAAATCCGTAAAGTAGTTTTATTTAAAATGTATAATACTCGCGTAAACATCAGAAATCATTAGCTAAACTGAATCTTTATACACTCACTAGAACTTCAACTTCCATAAGGGGGCTTCCTTTTAATACGCTTAAAATTATATGTGCAGCCAACATATCCGGGGTGTATATGTCATGGTGCACCAGCCCGGGCTGATCTCGTCACCATAGGCGCGGTTCGACGTAAATTACTCCAAAGTGAATCTGTAACGCTAATATTTCTATGCAAGGCTTACAGAACAGTTAGCACTGAAGCCTCACCAGTACTTGCATGCGTACTCCTACTCCACTTTGAGGTACAAAAGCGCACCTCAATGTATTATGCCACTAAACATGAAAACATGTAATCAATTTCCTTTGCCACGCGATCGTAATATAATTACTAGGCTGCTCCTGACCGAATGGCAGGGAAGATGGGGTTACCAATAATGTCAGGTCCGCAAATAAAATGGCTGTCCTAAGTCATATAAAGTTTGAGTATGCCTACTGTATGAGTACCGGTGTTCAGGTTGTTATAACCTTTATTATGACAGTTAGCAGCCGGTGTCGTCATTTCTGAAAAGAATTGGGCCAAGACCAACGTGCACTTTATGGAACGAAAGGATCTCTTCACTGCCGTCACATTCACAAAGCCAGTCAACGCCTAGTCGGTATTGAGAGAGAGAGAGAAAGAAAGAGAGAGAGAGAGAGAAAGAAAGAGAGAGAGAGAGAGACGGTTGTCTTAAGAAAAAATCAAAATCAGTAACACTTACCTATTTTAAATGCTTCCAAATCTATTCTCTCCAAAACAACCTTGACAGTCTTTAGTTGTATATCATGTTCTAATTCTGTATTCTGCACTGTGCGTCTATTTTCTGATATGTCACCATATTTTGCACAAATATCCTCTTCTTCAACAGTAACCTCTGATTTGATATGAACTTCCTCATTAGTAAACGAATCATCTGTAAATACAGAGAAATCTCTTTAATTTGTACCTCGCTAAGTCAAAATCTATTTATTTACTGAAGACCTAAATATGCAGTATCTCGTATCGGTACACTTTATATAATGTAATGCAGAAAACGTGCTAAATTCTAGAGAATGTGATAAGAACCCATAGCTCCTTATAAATCCACTGCCGGTCTAATATTACAACTATTGTAATATTGAACGTGACGTGTTGACTTACAAACAGTGACCCTAAGAAGTAATCTCGTGGTACATAAACACTCAGCATTGAGTTTCAATATATCTGCTATTATTCTCACAGTACTATTTTTTAGTTTGTTGAAGATTTTTGAGTGACGATGATATTAGTACCAAATCCTTAGTAGTTATGTGGTGAAAAGGACTTTGCTACTTAGGCATTTTAGTTTCGGATTTTTGTCAGCAATACCATGTCAAACAATTATTTAAAGAAAAAGGTATACCTTCAGAGAGTTCATGTTTAACTTGAACATCAGATGCAATTTCCATCGGATCAAGTATGATATCATTGTCTTCATCTATTTTATCATCTTCAGGGTCCTTTCTAGTTGATGGCACACAACTTATAAGTATTAACGGGTGTACTGTTTTGAGTGTGTTCAAATCTTGTAACTCCATTTCATTTAACTGCAATAATAAAATATTTACTTTTACTTCAATATCATTACCATAACTATTTCACCCTCTGCGGTTTACATTGGAGGTAGGCTCATCCAACAAATGAAGTGATAGTTCCATATCTCCACACTTGTCAATCAGATTGGTGATCACAGTGAGGTGTTGTTTGACAGAAGAGAGATGCCAAAGACCCTCCTGGTGATATACCTTTTTTATGGTAGACTATGGTCTCGACTGATGATGGGAGTGTGAATGCGTGTAATAAAATTTAATGCAGACAGCACAAAACGCAACACATTGTCAGTATAATAGTTTTTTTTTATTGCAAACGGTGGCAAACGAGCAAACAGTACACCTGATGGTAAGTGTTGCTGCCGCTCATGGACCTTTACAAGGCCGTTGCCTACCGCGAAGAAAGCGAAGGGAGTGTGAATGCGTGCATTGAGGCTCTGTGATACCAAGGGCTCCACCAAAACCCTCCACACGCAATCACCCTCAGAAAGTTGGGCTTCCGGCTCTCTCGCTCACCGAACAAAGTGCAGTAACAAATTGCTACTACTCAGACATAGATTTTCTGCAAGAGCATGGTACTGCCCCGGACGAACCGGCCCGCGGCTGTAGACAGATAACTGTTGACAGTGTGGTCCTACCACTCCTAACCTCCTACCTCCACCTCCTGTAGCATAAAACACCCCAAACTAGTTAGAATGGATATTACAAAAAACTTACCTCACTATCTGCTATAACTTTATTGAAAAACTCTTCACTTTTAAGACATACAGCCTGCAGACGATAGCAGTTCTGAAGTCTTGCACAGCATAAGTAACATACTTGTATGGGTCTATTATCTTTTGACTCAAACTGAAAGAAAATATCATATTGAAGATCCAACTCTTGTTGAGGTCGGCTCTATTTCACCTTATAGCCCAGTCATATTAGGTAAAAAAGGGGTTTTTTTAGTATGAGGATATTAGACAAAACCTTTAGAAGAGTATATTTGTGTCTTAAAATTGCCTTTGAAAGAAAATTTCCTGTTGATGTAATCGAGTACCACCAATTGGTGGTATGTGAATGTGACAGCAGTGAAGAGATCCTTTCCTTCAATATATTGAGACGCAGACACGATAACATTTGTGACTTTTAAGACAACATTTGGAATGATCCGAGGTGAAACCCCTAATATGATTGAGCTATTATAGAGTTTATTTTACATAAGAACTGGCTCCCGTCTGTCACTTTCTGACTTTAAACAAAGTAACAAGGGATACTCTTTCCATGTGGTGACAGAGTAAGAAACATGGTCCAGTAGGTCAGTTTCTCTTCCATTGTGGAGGAGACTTGAATCAAACTGTGAAGAGATACATATACATTTGAGTACACCTCCTGAAAACACATATGCACTTGTGCTGGTTTGATTTTTGTCTTTGATGGTAAATAAGCAATCTGCTAAGGGTAGCATCAGGTAAGTGGTAGCTGTTGCTTACGAGCTTCAGCAATACTGAGGTTAGAAACTCAAACTCTCAGCAATACTGAGGTTAGAAACTCAACTCAGCTTTTTGGAAAGCTATAATGGCTACTCTTAGCAGGAGTGTTGGTGATTGCAGTTAATGCTATAAGTTTCTCGGAAGAGTGCAGCTGCTCTTTGAGTCCCCTTGGCTGGTTTTTACAATTCCCGTACATTCTGAGGCCGTTATCAAAATGGGTAGAGTTACTTGTTTAAGGTTAAGTATGTATTATTATCTTAAGTTTTCTATTCTAGTTCAAGTATTTGTCTAATATACATTTACTTACTGGTATCCTCGTCAGCCTCTCATACAATTCCTGCAGATTAGCACTAATCAAGGAATACATTTTAACGTCTTCAACCAGACATATTCTACACATCGATAACTTATCCATGTTTGAAATATATACTTTAATTTTTGCTTCACTTCTCTTCCGTTTGTTTTTCTTATAGTTTTATAGCATTAATGTTTCTTGTAACCGACATACACTTTCACGTTCTTCTGTTATAAGAAAAATCTATTATTTAAACTGTTTCTATTTAGATCCCAAGAAAATCAAATTTAAAATTTTTGCCAATTTTAAAAGGCCCAATTTAAACGTTAGGCCGCGTCTATTTTTTTTTTTTTTTGGAATTTATGGCTCGGTTACTAGGACCTTTAAGCCAAGACTTGTTACTTGAAATCTTCATTGTATTACGCAGCGCAGTATTTAAAGTTTAGCAAACGTATTCTTTATAAAGTTATATATTGGATGAAAGCACTCTTTGTTTTTAAGTAAATCACACAAGCAGCAGGAGGGTATATTTGGCTGTGTATCACTTATTTCACTCGCGAGAACCAAACGTTGCAATGAAAATGACGGACACGCCAAGATCAGGTGTTCTGGATCACATTTAGGATTTCTACAAAATTCACATGTAATAAACATTGATTTTTAAACTACATATATTTGGATCCCGCGAACATTAATTTTTAAACTACATATATTAAGATCCCGCGAACATAAATTTTTAAACTACATATATTAGGATCCCGCGAACATAATTTTTTTATTTTTATAAGATTATAATTATTGCTGTACTTATTTACCACACAACTCGGCATTCGTTTTTCGAAATTCAAAATTTAAAAAAATTAAATTTAATACGTCGCCGCGTTGCTCGTCACATTGGATCGCTGGCCACGCACGCAATTACTACCTCCGGCAAACTCGCGTCAATGCTCTATGTAAAACAAAGCAGTTTTGACTAGGCATGGGTAACTCAATGATAATCCTTGCGTTAACTCAGTAACTCAGGCGCAGTAGACTGCGCCGGCTCATTGCGCTAACTCAAAATTGCGCCATGGCGCAACAAAATGTAAACACGACCGAGTGAGCTACGAATGAAATGTGCGCCATCTGCGCCACTGCAGGTATAACTCCATTTCTAACTCATTGCGTCATGGCGCAACACATGAAACAACCGAATGAGAAACTAAATGCGCACCTAGGTATAACTCAATTTTTAAAAGAGTTATTTACACTTCACAGAGTTGTTCGACCTTGAGTTTATCGGCGGGAATATGGGAGTGTCATGTTACGCTCTTCAATGATTTATTGTTTTTAGTTTTATATTTTAAATAATTTTGCTGATATTTTATCTTTATTTACATTATATATATTTATTGTGTACGTCACTGAAACTCCTCTTAAACGGCTGGACCGATGTTGATGAAATGTTTTGTGTATGTTCAAAGGGATACGAGAATGGTTTAGATTCACAACTGGACTCGGTAGGTGGCGCTGCTGTCGATTTCAAAGAGCATTCCTTTATTTTATTTGAACAGAACAACATCTGTATTGAGTCAGCTAGTTTAATATGTAATACAGTTGAAATGTTGTGAATATCACATAATAGTGATTTACGTTAATATGAATAATAGTGTATTTGGTTTTCAGCACCCAATTAATGGTAAGGACTTACTGACGGATTTTACTTATCTCTTACGCTAATAATAAATTATATGTAAAGAAAATTATGTGTAAGCTACGTAAGACAAGGCAGTAAGATCGACTATAGCCTGCCTTATAAGCGCATAAATAAAAAAATTGTTCAGATTCGCCGGCGGGCGCTGCGACGATTGCGCCGTGCGCTAACACATTTTCTAGAAGTGAGTTGATACTTCCAGCGCAGTGAACTGAGTTGGCGCAATTGCGCGGCGCAGCGCAGTGTTACACATGTCTAGTTTTGACTTGACATTGCTTCGAAAAGTACAAACTGTGAGTGCACTGCGATTGTGATATAGTTTTGCCCTGGCTTTGGATTTCGGATACTTATTGATACTGCAGTACTGCTCGTTAATTTGGACTCTGTTTATGCCTTTTATTGTGGATTTCGTCGATATGGCCGAACGTACGCAAATAACTGTTTTAAACAAGCAGACCCGTGAGTTCGTTATACGCCTTCGTAACTATTTCGATCGACTTTTTGGCGGGATTTCAAAAAGGGCGGTATTATCTTAGTTGTTATAATAAAATAATTATAATTTTCTTATATATTCCAAGTAATTTATTAGTTAAATAGTGATATTTTTAGTAGTTAAGTGTACATATAAATTAGTTGTAGCAGATAATTCGGTAAGTCCTTACATTTTACTTTATATAAGGTGTAACTATGGAAGTGGAACCAGAGTCTCCTGATAAAAATCCTCTATTTACATTGTTAGAGGCGGATTCCTTTTTAAATGATACCAATATGGATTTGGTTGATACAGGCAAAATTTCCAATCCCCAAGGGAAGAAACCAAAGAAATTATTGAGGGCACCACTGTTTGAAGTCTAAAGTTATAGCTAAACCAAACATAAATTTGCCAGAAGCTACGTATATTTACCATAATAAGTCCATTCTTACTGCTTCAACTGAAGTGTCAAAAAATATACCTAATCATGAGAAACCCTTTAGATCAACATATTCAAATAGTGATTCAGGTCCATATTTGGTACATGTGGAATTAGTAAATAGTAGCCCTCAGAACAGTGTTACCGTACATCCACTTAAATTTGGACATTTTCTATGTAAAAATAATTTGAAAGACATATTGGAAAACGGTATTAAGCGTATTGGTCGTAACAGATTATCAATAAAATTTAAAATAGTAAATAGTGCTAATGCTTTTCTTTCACACACATTACTCAGTCAAAACAATTATAAAACTTATATTCCTACATTTAATATTTGTAAGATGGGTATAGTGAGAGGTTTGCCAATAGAATGGTCACATGAGGACATTATTAATAATTTGCGGGTTCCTGATGGTATTGGAGCAGTCATTAAAACTAGGCGTCTGAGTAGGAAAACCGTTACCCCAGAAGGGACACAATGGATTCCTACCCAGACAGTAGTTTTGACCTTTGATGGACAATCACTCCCTTCTCACGTCTATTGTTTTTTTACGTCCATACCAGTAGAACAGTATTTCTTCCCTACTATTCAATGTTTTCATTGTTGTCGCTTTGGACACACCCGTACACTATGTAGAAGTACTCCTCGTTGTTACAAGTGTGGTGATGAACATGATGGCACGTCATGTACAACTGAAGAATACAGTTGCATTAATTGTAAAGGTAGTCATATGGCCACACATAATAATTGCCCCGAGTTTATAAGGCAAACTAATATAAAGAAACATATGTCTAACAATTCTGTTTCTTATCAAGAAGCATCAAAATTGTTTCCACTTGCTAAGAAACTGTATTCTGAGGTTGTATCTTCAAATCCTATTAACTTAATTAACCAATCCACCCCTAATGAACCTTTCAATAAACTACTAACTAATAATAAAACATCATCTTATACTAAAACTGTAATTTTGAAACAAAAACCACACAGAGAGTTACGACAAGGATATGATAAAGTAGCTCACAATAAACTTCTATCAGACTGGAAACTCCCAGGTCCAAGTAATGGATGTGCTTTAGGTAATAGTGCTGATAATGATAACTTACAGGAGATAAACAAATTAATTTCTATCTTAACTAATACAATAATCAATTCATCTTTACCGGACCCCGTTGCTATTAAGATTATCAGTACTATTTCTATTGCTATATTTGATTACTACAAAAATGGATCAAATTCTTCAGTGGAACTGTAGGAGCTTAGTCTCAAAAAAACATGAATTAATTTATTTGATTAACAAGTTCAATGTAATGATCATTGCAATTTCTGAAACATGGTTAAAGCCTGGCTTTGATTTTAAAATGACAGGATTTAACACTCTTCGGCACAACAGGGCAGATGGTTGGGGTGGTTCTGCACTATTCATTAGAAAAAATTGTACTTTCATTCAATACCTTTGCCTCAGTTTCATAATGACAATTTCAATGCTGTTGCTGCTCATATAGGTGATATATCATACATTTCCTTATACATTGCTCGTAAAGATATCTCGGTATTCCCTATATTACGAGAAATAATTAAGGCAGTCCCTTTACCGGTTGTTATTATGGGAGATTTTAACTCTCACCACAGCCTTTGGGGAGCTCCTAGTGACGACAGCATGGGTAGGAGTCTTGTAGATATTATCGATAATTTTAACTTGTGTGTTATCAATGACGGATCGGCAACGCGGCAAGCTACCCCCGGTCAGTCGAAGAGTTTTGTAGATGTCTGAATATGCTCATCACAATTATCCAGCACGCTCATATGGAATCGTCTATCAACATCTTGTGGAAGTGACCATTACCCTATACTTATCTCTTTCCCCAGTAATCTTTTAACTCATATTCCAGCTTTGCCGCCTCTTCTTAAATACAAAATAAATAATTGCGATTGGGACACATACTCCTCAACTCTAGAACATAAGATAAAATCTCTTCCAAAAATTAACCTTAAAAGTACACAGACATGTTATGACAGTTTTGTAAATGCCATGTTGTCAACAGCGAATGACACATTTCCCATTAAAAAATCATCTAGTAGGCAAATTCCATCACCTCCTTTGTGGGATAAAGATTGTACAGAAGCGGTGAAGAAAAGAAAAAAATTGGAAGCAGAATGTAATAAAAATTTAAACTTAGAAACCTTCTTAGATTTTAAAAATACGGCAGCAGCAACAAAACGTTTATTACGAAAAAAGAAAAAAAATGGTTGGAGACAATTTTGCTCCTCTCTTTCTCCCGAGACCCCAATTTCTCTAGTATGGACTAATATCAGGCGATTTAGATCATCCCGTAATATTACATCCCAGCCTTCGCTATCCCTCGAGTGGGTTCCTACTTTCTTAAATAATTTAGCTCCAGATACAGTCCCTAATTTAAATCAAATTCCTTTTCTATATTCCAAACAATTCCACAACTCTGCAGATATAATGGATACACCTTTTTCATTAAAAGAATTTAAACTAATTCTAAATCGAGTATCTGATTTCGCTCCTGGTATCGATGGTATACCATATTCCTTTATTTCAAAGCTGAAACAAAATTCACTGTCCTACATATTAAATTTAATAAATCTAATAATCGAATCAAGATATATTCCTTCTGCTTGGAAGCATCATGTAGTAATTCCAATATTGAAACCTTATAAAGATCCATTAGAAGCTTCCTCTTATAGACCTGTTTCTTTATCGTCAGTTCTTGCTAAATTGGCTGAACATTTAATTAAATTAAGGTTAGAATGGTTTGTGGAACACAAACACATTTTATCTAACACACAGTTCGGATTTAGAAAAGGTAAAGGTGTGTCCCATAACCTTAGTATGTTTTCTACAGACATTTTGTTTTCTATTGGCAAAGATGAATCTACTATAGCAGCTTTTTTGGATATCTCATCTGCCTATGATAATGTGCATTTACCAACCTTAAAATCAAAATTGGATTTGTTAAATATACCACAGTCTTATTCAAACTTTTTATTCAATCTATATTCAGGGCGATCAATAACATTGAGAGTACCCGGTATAGATTGCCCATCCAGAACACTATGGAAAGGCGTTCCTCAGGGATCAGTCCTTAGTCCTTTATTGTATAATATTTACACCATAGAACTTGAATCGGTAATGGCTCCATGCTCTGCAGCGTCTGATCATGTCCAAAAATCAATAAATAATTTAATGGTTTGGTTAGATAATCACAATTTGTGTTTATCTATCAAAAAAAGTGTAATAGTACCCTTTACCATGAAAAAAAATATTCCCCTTTTAAGGATTATAGTTGGAGAATCAGAGATACCCCTAGGACATGAAGTTTCATTTCTTGGCAGGAAATTTAATACTAAGTTTAATGGATCCTTACATATTAATCATATTCTGTCAAAATGTGAAAATAACATTAATATTATGAGAGCAATCTCTGGCATAAGGTGGGGTGCTCATCCAGCAATAATGAGACTCGTATATAATGCTCTAATAAGAAGTCATCTTGATTATGCCTCAATCACTCTTTTACCAACAAGAAAAGTTGATCTTAATAAATATGATATTGTACAATCAAAATGTCTTCGTATCATATTGGGTGCAATAAAAAGTTCGCCGGTGAACGCTTTGCAAGTCGAATGCTCTGAACCACCACTACACCTTAGACGACAGTACTTATCGGACCGTTACCTTTTCAAAATAAGTCAAATACAATCTCACCCTCTTCTTTCAAAACTTGAAGCCCTTAATAATTTGATTATCCGTGATGCCCAATTCTAGAGTAACAAAGAAATTCCACAACTAATTCGTAGTTACAGAAATTTACTAAGTTTCAACAATTTTACTTTTAAATCATTTCAGTCTTCCAGTTTATTCATTCGATTATAAGTACATTGTTCATGAGCCCAATATTTCATTATCCGTTGGGATACAGAAAAACACCCCGGATGCTAATGAACAATTCTGTAATTATGTTAATACAAAAACCTTTGATACAGAAATATTTTTTACGGATGCGTCCAAAGACATAGTTACTGGAGATTCATTAAATAATTACGTTGGCGCTGCCTTCTTACGAGATTCAACAGGCTTTTTTAAACTATTTAAGTATCCCTCGATAGTTTCGAATTATACAGGGGAATGCTTGGCAATTTTAGAATGTATAAATTATATTTCTCTACATAATATAGGGAAATCAATGATATTCACCGATTCTCTCAGTTGTTTGCAGTCTTTGCTTACTAACCCATTTTACAAGTACGTAAGCCCTATAATAATGGAAATAAAATTTAAACTGAAAGAATGCCATGATTGTAATTTGGAGGTTTCGTTGGCCTGGATACCCGGTCATTCCGGTATCCAGGGCAATGAAACTGTAGATAACTTGGCAAAATTAGCTAGTCATCAAGGTCGATATGTTAATACCGTCTACTGTAGCGATATTTTGTTATAACCTCGTTCACAATTATACCAAAAATGGAGTCAAGAGTGGATTACCACCAACTTACACAAGGCCAAATGTTATAGATCTAATCAACCTACAATCCAAACCAAACCCTGGTTTTCAAAATGTGTATATCCTAAAAAAATATCCTCTATAATATCCCGTCTTAGACTTAATCATTGGTGCAGTGCCTCACATCTTTTCAAGTTAAAAATAAAGGATTCACCATTATGCCAGTGGTGTGGCCAAGATATTGGAGACACCACCCATCTTTTCTTTTACTGTCCTTATTTCAGCTCTCCTTCCTTCCATGATATCCTTATAGACTGTAAAGCTCCCTTACAGTATAATTTAACCTCTATCCTATCTTTAACTAATAAATTATATACTAAAGCTTTATTTAAATTTATTACGTATTTACGTATTATTTCCATTTAATATTTCCTCATAATTTTATTTTATCTCATATCAATATTTATTATTATATGTATTTATTGCCCACTTTCCTTTTAACCGTCCAATCCTACCTACAAATCCAATATGAACTCGACACTGGCAACAATGTGCTCTTACTTGGAGCTGCTTGCCAACACAAAAAAAGAAGAAGAAGAACTATTTCGATCGTGAATCTCAAAATGAAGGGGCCTTACTATTGTGAATATAATGCAATTGAGTTGGTGTGGGCTCAAATTAAGGGATATGCTGTAAGACACTATACAAAACTCCCATTTACCACAACAAAGATGTTAAAATATTAGAAGAAGCTTGTAAACGTGACTAAAGGAGACTGGGAAAAGGTTGTGAATAGAACTGTTAAATTAATAAGGGAAAATTATGAAAGAGATGTGAACATAGATAATATTTGAGAAAACGAACTTATAATTAATGTAGGTGGTGATAGCCGTGACGACAGTGAAAATAGCAGTATGGACGAATCTGATTAAATATAGCCTTTTGTGGCACCTTTTATTGGTCTCTTTTTGTATTAATTTGTTTCGTGTACATATAAGCAAGTTTATTCGTTTTCATTCCAATATTCAGATCGTTCAAATATATTAAGTAAGCATTTATATTGTACAGGCGTAGTCTGGGCTATGGACTAACGCCGTGTTTGACAGAAGAACCTAAGGTTATAGTTTGAAGTACCTAAAGCCCTTAAGTTCCTAGCCTATATGATGGGATACCTGCACCGTGCTACCTAAGGTGACAGGTGGATGTGAGATGGATGTTGGATGGAGGATTGGTTATTCTCACTGCCAGTCAAGCAGACTCACTCGACTAATCAGAACTGACGGCTAAGGGTGTCTTGGCCACAGTGAGATGGAGCTTTGGGTGGAGGATTGGTAACTCTCACTGCCAGTCAAGCAGACTCACTCGACTAATCAGAACTGACGGCTAAGGGTGTCTTGGCCGCAGTGAGAGGGATGTAACTGAGAGATGAATAAATTCAAATCTGATTTATTTTACACAATGTACACCTTATATACTACTTATTGCTAATACACACATATACCATTTTGTGTTAGTGTGTCGTACGTGTAAAGTATAACGCAGTGTCTTTAAATCATGTCAGTGCTAATTTTGCACATTTGTATGTTGACATGCTTTACTTGTATGTTGACATGCTCTACTTTTGAGTTTGCTGCGTTGCATGTTCAATGTGCATTGAACATTCTGGGGTCTCTCAGGAACACGACTGCAAGTCGTATAATTCGATAACCTCATATGGTCCAATGTGTCCTTCCGTCGTTTGTGGTGTTTGGACTGTAGTCTGGGGACGAGGTTTCCCATACCGTGGCCGTGGTTGTGGTGGAGCTGCCCGCTGTTTGTCTGTCTCTGTGGCTTGTGTTGTAGTTGTCTCCTTGTTTTGTCTTCTCGTAAGTCTATCTCGACATTGTTTGAGTGGTCTGAAATAAATTAAAAGACAAGCTAATACTATTAAAGAAAGAGATGTCACGGTGCTAACCACATAGGAATGAGACTCTATTCGCCTCCATATTGTGTTATCTAATCTTGTTTTTAGCTTTGCTTCTGAAGCGGCTAAGTGGTCAAATATACTGGTGGAGCTATCTAATACTTCCTCCTTCGGTATGTCTGGTATCTCTGATTGGACTACTTGTGTGTCTAGAGTAAAATTGCTCCTTTTAAAATATGATGCTTGCACAGTTGTTGTTGTTATTCGTTTAGCTGCAAGAATGTTGTTCAACGTCTTTACTACACAGCTTTCTGAAATGTGTAGTACTCCTATATCCTCTAGGTTAATTTCTTGTCTTTGTCCATCACATATTATCGAAGCTGATTGTGTTTTTGTAGTGATAAACATCCACGTATTCTGCATGTAAAGTTGTTTCCATAGAATTGTAGATTGAATGTTGTATCTTCTTGATGTGCATTGTGATTTAGTGTTATTATTGTTGCTGAATAGCTGGTCAACAATGCAATTCTTGTTCAATTGCATGTTCTTAACAGCCACGGGATAGCAAACAAACTCCGATTTTTTGTGTAAACAATCTTTGAACTCGTCTTTACTTAATTCAAAGTATCGTTCATTGTTATAGTCGAAGCCTATGAATGCTCTTGGGATTGACAAGCATTCAAAAGAACTCCCGGTCAACTTTTGAGGAATCGCCGTTATGTGTATTAGTGTATATTTTCTTATGTCATGAATAGGATAGTACGCAAATACGTTTATATGTGTTGCATTTATTTCCATGTTAGTCTGTATTAATTGATCCTGAATTATCCTTAAGTTTCCAGGTAACTTTTGATTGGTTGTTTGTATTATATCATTAGCGTATTTAGGACTCAAAATCGTGTATATCGATGCGTTATTTAGGTATATCTCAAGTAACCCGTTGTAATAGTGAATAATCTCTGTTATGTAATTGCTCGCTAATTGATACGTTTGTATTACTTGTATTTTCACATTGTTAGCGTCTACCATCTTATACCATACGTCGTTATCGTACATGAATGCTATAGCTTCATTTAACTTCTTTTCAAAATTCTCTAACTTTTTCTTAATCCGCTCCTCGGTTTGGTTTACAGCGGATACTGTAGATATCATTATGTTTGTTTGATGATTGGCGGCGTTTATAAGTTCTTGTTGATTGCTACTCAATGAGTCAATACTTCTGTATACTTCATCGTTTACTCCGAACACGTATGTTAACATTTGTCCTAATAATCCACGTCTCCTTCTAGAAATCTTTATCCCAGTAAGGTAATCCTTTATCTTCTCAAATCGTGCTTTCTCTTCGTTCAAATGATAATAAAATTCTGCACAATGGGTGTCTTTTGTATACTGTTGCGTGTCAGTGCATAACTTTTGAAACTGATTAGTTATTTTTATCGTATTATTTAAATTCAGTTCCAAATCACTCCTTTCGTAATTAGTTTCTATTCTAAAACTCCCTCTGTTTATTGTTGAAGTACCTATTTGTTCTACATATAGGCCTGGATTTAAATGTTTCATAGTAAACATTGATGTACTTGTTACTTGTCCGATACACAATAATAATGTAGTATAGAGTAACACGCCTGACTTAAGTGTCTTAAACTTTTTATTTATGTTATTTGCTATGTTACTATTCACAGGCGTTTCGGTATTTTTTCTTAACGTATTCGTGTTAGTCATTAATTCTTCCTGATATACAGGTAAAGGAATTAATGTATGTATTGATCGTTTTTGACATAAACCTGTCGATTTTTTGAGTGTCACTACTCTTATCACCCCGTCGCTTCCTGGGTGAACGCTTTCCACTTTTGCCAAGGGCCACTTACTTGGACTTATGTTTTCATCTTTTATTAGTACTATGGTTCCAATTTTGATATTTTCTTGAGTTTCTTTCCACTTGTATCTTTGTTGAAGTTGATGTAAATAATCAGATGACCAGGCTTTCCAGAAATCTTTCTTCATTCTTTGAATTTGTTTCCATCTATTTATTAAATCAGTATTTATGTTTGATAACGGGTCTGGGATTCCAACTGCTTCCCGACCAATTAAAAAGTGACTAGGCGTTAGTATTGTATTATCATTGATGTTTTCACTTTGTGCACATAACGGCCTCGAGTTTAGGCAAGCTTCAATTTGATGTAAAAATGTTATCATTTCTTCGTACGTTAATGTCGATTCTCCAATTACTCGACGTAAATGGTACTTTACTGATTTTACGCTGCTCTCCCAAATCCCACCAAAATGGGGGGTTGCTGGCGGATTAAAATGCCACTGAGTACCTATACTGGTCATCGTATTTTGGAATCCAGGTGACTGTGTTATTTGCAATAATTCTTGTTCCAAAAATTTCGCTGCGCCTACGAAGTTCGTGCCATTGTCACTATACATATGTGACACGTGTCCTCGTCTGGCCATGAACCTCCGCAGTGCCGCAATAAATGTTTCAGTTGTCAAATCTCCCACTAATTCTAGATGAATTGCTTTTGTTGCTAAGCATACAAATACAGCAATATATGATTTGTAGGACTTGTGACCTCTTCCTTTCATTGTTCTTGTTTGTATTGGTCCCGCATAATCCACTCCAGTGTGACTAAATGGATATGATTGCGTGACTCTTGCTTTTGGAAGTATCCCCATTTTCTGTACTTTCGTTTCGGACCTGTATCTCGCGCATTTGACGCACTTTTTTAGTATACCTTTGACAACTTGTTTTCCACCTATAATCCAGTATTTTTGTCGTAGGACAGCTGTAGTTAGTTTATTTCCTCCATGTAATGTTTTCATGTGTGCGTTTTGTATTATTAATGACGTTATATGATGTCGGCGTGGTAATAGTATAGGATGTTTTTGATTATATGGCAAGTCAGCGTTTTCTATTCGACCTCCAACTCGTAATAATCCATCGTTATCAATAAATGGATCTAGTGTGGATAATTTACTGTTTTTCTGCAGTGATTTTTTCTTTCGAATTATTTCTTTTTCATCGTAAAATTCTTCTTGTTGCAATATGCATAGAATTCGTTTCTCTGTTTCTTCTAGTTCCGTACAGGATAATGGTTCGTGCTTTTTGCGCTTGCTGATAAATCTGTAGCAATACGCTAATGTTCTTATCATTTTATTGTAGTTAGAAAATCGACTCCAGATGTCATACTTTTCATTCGTAGTATTAATTGTTGTTGATAAACAGTACTTGGCTTCTTCATTTGGCTGTGGTGCTGTTGTTGTAATAGGTATTTCACTCGTCTGTAACCATGGTGGGCCGTTCCACCATAAGGAACAGTTTATTAATTTTTCAGGCTCCAATCCTCTTGATATAATGTCCGCTGGGTTTTCAGACGATATGACATGATTCCATTGAGCGTTAGGTATTATGCTGTTAATTTCTGACACTCTGTTGGCCACGAACGTATGCCATCGCCCAGGATCTCCTTTTATCCATCCCAACGTGATCATAGAATCCGTCCAGCATGAAATCACGGTATTGTTATCACCGTTTAGAGCATTTTTTATTTTTTCTATTAAATTAGCCAATAATACTGCGGCGCATAGCTCAAGACGCGGTAATGTTGTTTTTTGTTTTTTCGGTGCAACTTTTGACTTAGCTTGGAGCAATGTTATGTAGTAACTGTTATTCACCATTACTCTGCTATAGACGACAGCCCCGTATGCTTTTTCTGAGGCGTCGCAGAATCCATACAGCTCAAACTTTGTCCTGTCTATCGTGTGACACCATCGTGGTACTTGTATATTTTCTATGTTTTTTAACTGTTTTTGTATTTCTGTCCATTTATTTCGTATTATGTCATTTACTGGTTGGTCCCATTCCATCCCTGACGTCCACAGTTGTTGTACTAGTAATTTTAGTGTTATGATGATGGGGGCCAACCAGCCCAACGGATCAAATATTTTCGCCACCTCTGACATAATGAACCGTTTGGTGGGTTTTGTGTTTTCTGTTATAGTTATTTGAAAACAGAATTTATCTTCGCCTGGAGACCATATAATTCCCAACGACTTTCTTGTTTCGTCTAAGGGAAGTTTCAGCATCCGACTTTCTTCTTTATCGCATGTTAAATTGTTCAACAATTCCGAACTATTTGAAGACCATTTTCGTAGTTGGAAACCACCTTTGTTTAACATTGCTATTAATTGTTCTTGTAATTCCTTGACGGAGCTTTCCTGGGATTCTCCTGACAAAATATCGTCAACATAGAAATCCTGTAACGTTACTCTACTGGCGATAGGGTAATTGTCTTGTTCGTCTAATGCTAGTTGTTGTAATGTTCTCACGGCCAGATAAGGCGCGCTTGTTGTGCCATACGTGACCGTTGTTAGTTCGTATTCACTAATGGCCTTTTTTGGAGAAAATCTCCATAAAATTCTTTGATATTTATAGTCTTCTTGGTTTATTTTTATGAACCGGTACATTTTCATAATGTCGGCCATGAAAGCAATCTTATGCGTTCTCCAGCGTAATAATATGTTTGATAAGTCTTGTTGAAGTCGTGGTCCTTTATGTAAATTTTCATTAAGGCTTATTTTACTACTTGTTTTACTACTAGCGTCAAATACCACTCGTAGTTTTGTTGTAAGAGAGTCTTCTTTTATTACCGCTTGGTGGGGAATATAATACTCTCCTGTGTAATATTCTGGTTTAGGTACTTTTCTCATATGACCCATATTTAGGTACTCGTACATAAATTCCTTGTATTGTTGGCGTAAATTTTCATTTTTTTCGAACTGACGTTCTAGTTGTAATAGTCGAGCCACGGCTTTTTTCCTTGACTCGCCATATTTTATGTTCGCGTCCTTAAACGGCAGTCGTACCGTATAAGTGCCGTCGAAACTTCGTATTGTAGTATTTGTATAGTAATTTTCACACAACTCATCATCTTTGGTGAGTGCATAGTGTCGTGGAATTTCTTCTAATTCCCAAAATTTTGTTAATTGTTGTATGTCGTCGGTGCGAGTCATCATGCTTAATACTTTGATGCCACCGTTTGTGTCTTGCGGATATAACCCGGATAAAATCCAACCCAATTCTGTTTCTTGAGCGATTATACCGCCTTGTAGTCGTTTAAAACCTTGTAATAGTATTTTACTATATTCTTGGGCACCTAAAATTATGTCTATAGGTCCCTTTTTGTTGTACGTTGGGTCTGCCAATAGAACATTGTCCAACTCTTGTAATTGTTGTAAGTTACTTCTTGGTAACGAGTTTGTAAGCTTCGGTAGTACTATAAGTGTTACAGGTAGTCTGTACTCACTAGAGTACCTTGGTTGTAGGTTTATGTTAATTGTATATTTCGATGTCTTAGGTTCGTTGTCTCCAATGCCTTTTATTTCGGCTCGAACCTTTTGTCTTGGATACGACAGCAGTTGTGCTACTTCTTCCGTGCAAAATGACGCTTCTGAACCTTGGTCACACAATACTCTTAATAATTGTGGTGTTCCATCATACGACGTGGTTTGTAATAGCGCTGTGGCTAATAAGACCGTATTTTTTGCCTCTAAATTGGTAGCTGATAAGTTCGATAACGTTGTGTTTTGTTTTTTATCACTCATAGTTGGTTTAGGAGTGAACTTTTTCGTATACTCAGAAGACTCTGGTTGTCTTTTAATTGAATCGAATGTTCGGTGTAATAGTGTGTTATGACCTTTATGTTGACATATTTCACATTTTGTATAAAACTCGCTCGTGCATTTTATTTGTTTATCATGATTTAAGCAGCGTTTGCACATTTCTTTGTCTGAGACTTCCTTATATCGTTGCGTCACGTTCAAGGTTTTAAAACTAGGGCATTTATTTATATTATGTTCTGTGCTTTTGCAGTACCAGCAATGTTTACTTTTTGATGATTCTGCTATTGGTACGAGTGTTCCCCGGTATTTATTTATTGTATGATTCACCGAGTTATTACTCAGGTGATTATACGTAATTTTTTGCTGATCGTAGGACTTTAAACTTTTAAATCTTTTTTCTAAAAACTGTAACATTTCTTCAAACGATTCCAATTTGTTTGGGTGTTGTAACTGATCCTCGTATTTTGAATCAGTTTGTTGGTCCCATTTCCTGGCCAAAAGTCTAGCCAAAATAGGGTCCCATGTTGAAATGTCAATTCCTTGATGTTTTAAAGATTCCAAACATTCTTTTATGGTGTCGTGCATGTCTCTTAAACCCGCTGCATTCGCAACATTTAGCTTGGGTAAATCTAATAATTTATCGATGAATTTAATTGATATCATTCGTTCGTCTTCATAACGTTGCGTAAGCAATTTCCACGCGGTTTCATAGTTCGATTCACTTATCGTTAGATGACGTATAATTTTTGCTGCGTCACCTTTTACATTTGTCTTTAAATATTGCATCTTTTCTACCAATGAAATATTTTTATCTTCATGAATAATTTTTTTGAATAAATCATGAAAAGTATACCATGAGTCATAACTCCCAGTAAAAGTTGGAATAGAGATACGGGGTAGTTTTCCTGACGACTGTGTTAAGGTTATTTTTTCGCTGGAACTGTCATGGATTTTTTCTTCCAGCATCTCCATTGTAGTATCGAACTCAATTTGGGTGTTTTCAAAATATTTATTTTTGAAGTAAAGGTGTCCCGATGTATCCTCCTCCAATAATAATTCAATGTGTGTTTCTTCAATATCCTGCCATCGTTTTTGTAAGTTGTTTATTGTAGTTTGTAAATGCCATATAGGTTTGTTTTCAGTGACTGATTCTTTTGCCTGAATTAGCCTTTTTGACATCTGGGATATCCTGAACATTTGTATAAACGTCTTGGGATTCCCTCTCCCTTCTTCTTCGTTTGTGTTTTGTTCTTCAGGTTCATATATCGCCTGAACAAGTTGAAGTCTTGCTTCATAGTTTTGTAGGTGGGCTAAGCCCTCGTTGTATTGTTTTTGGATATTTCCAAAGTAATTTGTAGTGATATATTTGTGAGATGATAACATCTCTTGTTTTTCCAGTTTCGAGTGATTCTCTTGCACCCGTTGGAAAATAGTAGTTAGTGTTTGTCTTTTTTCGTCAATGTATTTTTGTGTTCTTCGGCTCACGGAGTCCTTTTTAATGTTTGTAATTATCCTCCTGATCTCGTTATAATCTTCCTCCTGGCTCCTGATTGCTGTGTTTATTTCTTGTATGTCCATAGTGCTTCTTTTGTCTTCTTCCCTAATAGCCCTACCCTAACTTTCCTACTACTAATGTTTTAAGTCAATACTTATCGTACCTGCGCTCTCGCTATAACACGTCCCTGAAGGTGCGACTTCTCAATCAGCTGGTGAGTCCCGCTTGTGGGAGGCCAGTGACCGAACCGCAACGAGAGGCTTTCTGACAGAGTACGTAAGTAAAAGTCTTTCAGTCAATTCCGAAACTGATGCTTTGTTGAGTACACCAGCCCGTTCTTAACTGATTCGTATGTCTGTTATGTCAAACCTACGGGGGGGTTAGAGGGAGGAAAAATCTTTACTTTTACTCGAAGGACCAAATGGACAGGCGTAGTCTGGGCTAGTGGACTAACGCCGTGTTTGACAGAAGAACCTAAGGTTATAGTTTGAAGTACCTAAAGCCCTTAAGTTCCTAGCCTATATGATGGGATACCTGCACCGTGCTACCTAAGGTGACAGGTGGATGTGAGATGGATGTTGGGTGGAGGATTGGTAACTCTCACTGCCAGTCAAGCAGACTCACTCGACTAATCAGAACTGACGGCTAAGGGTGTCTTGGCCGCAGTGAGAGGGATGTAACTGAGAGATGAATAAATTCAAATCTGATTTATTTTACACAATGTACACCTTATATACTACTTATTGCTAATACACACATATACCATTTTGTGTTAGTGTGTCGTACGTGTAAAGTATAACGCAGTGTCTTTAAATCATGTCAGTGCTAATTTTGCACATTTGTATGTTGACATGCTTTACTTGTATGTTGACATGCTCTACTTTTGAGTTTGCTGCGTTGCATGTTCAATGTGCATTGAACATATATTTTTGTTTTATTAAATCTTTTTAATCAGGTACTACTTGCAATAAAAACTTGTAGATTTCATTACCTATATTTTTTTCGAGAATAAATCGTTATTTCACATCACTATTGTAATATGTCAAAACGACCATCATAGCGTGCCGCAACTATAGTGTACAGATTATAGAGCAAAGGTGAGAGGCTCGCTCCTTGCATTGTGCCTTTAGAAGCAAATTTTGGCCCATATAAAGTGTTATTATGTTTCACATATACTGTTCTATTGTGTAAAAAATTGTAGATCCATTTACATAAGAGGCCAGGGATACCCAGATTGGTCAAAACTTTTACCAATGTCCCTGGTTGGACATTGTCAAATGCACCTTAAACATCTAGAAAAGCACACACTATTGATTTATATTTTTTGGCATTTTCCAGGTCAGAGATAAGGGTCAAGAAACTATCAGCACAACTTCTGCCTCTGCGAAAACCATATTGTATACTAGGAATAATGTTGTTACTCTCAACAAACCAATCAAGACGAAATTTAATCATGCATTCAAATATTTTACCTAAACATGAAGACAAGGATCTATATCCTTGTCTTCATGTTTAGGTAAAATATTTGAATATTTTATCCAGAACATGCTGATTCTTATAGACCTATGTCTATAAGAATCAGCATGTTCTGGAGGTTTATCCGGTTTAAGAATAGGAATAACACATTGTGTATTCCATGATTCTGGTATTATTTGATGAAGCCAAAGAGAATTGAGTATTTCCAGAAATAACTCTTGGATTGAATTATGTAAATTTTTAATTAATAGGTAGGGTAAATCGTCCAATCCTGGAGTTGTGTTTTTGCGTGACTGTAAACTATTCCTAAATTCAACAAAAGTAAATGGATCTAATAAAAATGTAGTGCTACTATTGGTATTATGAAGATTGAAATAATAATTTAAATTCTCTATCTTTGTACTATTACAGGATAATTTTTCTAATAGCGGGCCAACAAAATTATCAGAATATGATTTATTTAAGGATTTAATGCCTTTAAACATTTTTATCGAATTCCAAATCTTATTAACTGGAGTATTTCTATTAAAACTATTGCATAGATTTCTCCAACTATTCCTTTTTTTTTTTTACAAATAGTCCTTTTTTCTTAATAGCATTTTGTCTTTTATATTTAAGAAAATTAAAGTAGAATTGACCCGATACAATTTCAAAGCTTCATATGTAGCGACAACAGCATGCTCACACTTTTGGTTCCACCAAGGAGCTGGTGGTTTACTTCTATATGTACTAGTTTTAATAAATTTGAGAACACACTCCAGTTTTAGATTATTTAGCCTATCGCAAAATTCATTATAAGTTTTCAATGGATTGTTCATATCTACAATTACATTGCTAAAATGGTTTTTAGATAACATATTGTATTGATTCCAATCAGTCTTGTTATACAGAATTTTTTCTGTTGGTAGATTATATTGATACCTGTCAATACCCAGTTTAATATCTATAATAGTAGGAAAATGATAACTTCCAATATTGTCATCATGAACTGACCACTTGCAAAGTGGAACTAAACATGCACTAACAAAACTGACATCAATAGCAGATGGAGTAGTATTTGGGTAGTGAATTGTGGTTGCTGAACCATCATTAAGTATGCATAAATCTAACTCATCAATTATTTCATATAATTGTTGACCTCGACCTTTAGTTGTTAAGCATCCAAAGACAATATGATGTGCATTGAAGTCACCGGCTACAAGTATAGGCTTAGGTAGATCTGTTAAAATATTTTGTAATTTATTTAACCTAATATGTCTACTAGAAGGAGGACAATAACAACATAAAACCGAGAGATTACTACATCCTGTTGATATAGATACAGCAATACTTTGGATATCTTCATAAAAAGTAGTCTTTAGACACTTATATTTAAGATATGATTTGAGGAGTATAGCAACTCCTCCATGTTCATTCCTGGCATTTTTAAAATGAATATTATATCCTGGTATGTGCAAAATACGAGCACTGTCTTTAAACCAAGTTTCATTGAGAAAACAGATATCAATACACTGATTTTGTAAAAATTGTATTAACATAGGCTTTTTATTTATTGAACTTTGAATGTTAAAATGAGCAATATGTAATTGTGACTGTGTGTTAGGTGTACAATCCATTATGAAAGATTTTTAAAAAGCATATCCTTAACAGTGGTAGTTGTAATAGGAGTATTATTAGTCTTATTAGCTAATGAAATTAAAGTGCGAACTATAGCCATGGTTAAATCATTATTTACAAGCAGCTGGGCCTTGAGTTCCTCAGCTTTTAATAGAACTGGTTTATTTACATTTGGTGCAGTGTTATTTATATTATTTACAGGGGTAACAGGAGAGATATTTACATTACTTACAGAGGAATTATTTACATCATTAAATTTATATGGTATCTCAGCTGTTTTATTTGCTTTTGGTAGAGCAGAAAATGAATTATCAATAATCTTTGTGTTTGTAATACTAGCATATGATATCTTATGTCTTTTTTCTTCTATTTTTTTTTTCATTTTAATTGGGCATAATTTTGAAATAGCTAGATGTGGGCCATTACAATTTGCACAACATAATTCATTGGGTTTATCACAGTCTCTGTAGAAATGGTCACCGCTGCAGCAACTGCATCTCTGTTTGCTATTGCATACTTTGGCTGTATGGTTAAATTTAAAACATCTATAACATTGCTGCCGTGGTGGTATATAATCAAATACGCGGTATGAAAACAAATCGTACTACTGTACACAGTCTGGCAATGAGTTGCTCAAAAATGTAAGGCTTACTGTTTGTAAAGGTACACGGCTGTGTCCCACTTTTTTTGAGAAACGACGTATGGCTACTATTTCATGTACCGACGATAGTTTGGAGTACAGTTCTTTATTTGAAATATTTACTGGTACGTACCGAATAACTCCAATACGCTCCATTTGTGCTACTGGTATATAAGCTTTTAGTTTATATTGTTCAAGAAAACTCGAGTTATTAATGAACTTGTTTGCTGTATTATATTGTCTAAATATAAATGCTATTTTATTGGCGTATACTCGCCGTATCGTCACCACACCCTTCACTGCAGCAGCAAAAATGTGATTTAAATAGATGGGGCTTTTATTGCCCAGCCGTTCTTTATCTTGGCTTTCTACAAATACTTTAAATTCAAATATACCTGATTGCTCAGGATATAGTCTTTTATAATTAGGTTTATAAAACGTTGAGTAACTTGTATCACTTTCACCACTGCTCATGTCCAAGTCCTCTTTTATTTTCCTAGCCTTAGGGTTCGGGGGATTATCCCCCTCACCCTCATTTCCTTCCATTATGTACAATTTATAACACTATATACAAGTTAATTTTACGACTTATACACAAAATTGAATTTAATTACGCTGGAGAAAATTTATTACGCCCGCTTCATTCGAAATTCCCGCCAGAATTCCGGCCGCGTCTATTTTACAAAAGTACCACAGACTTTTTTTTGGTTCTGTTTGTCCATACGGACAGGCAAAGGGTTCAAAGCCCATACAGCCAAGTCTGATACAATTTTTCTTTACATATTATTTACTTCTTCATATTGTATAACTTATTTATAGTCATTGTCCGTCAGTAAGTCAAGTCGTTATCATTAATTAGGCGCTGAAAATCTAATTAGATGATTTCTCTGGGAATTCCGGTTGAATATGAAAATACACATAAACCACTCTTATATCACATTCACCACACTTCAGCACCTTAATTATATTATATTACATAAAATATCAGCAAAATTATTCAATATAACACTATAAAACACTAAAAAAATGAATATAATACAAGAGCTTAACATGACATCTCCAAATTCGCGCCGAAACCACCAGTACCACAGACTATTAAATCTTCCTGCGACGCAATAGGGACCTTAATTAGTGAAAATAGCGACCCTAATCAGTGAAAATAGTGATCCTAATCAGTGAAAATAGCGACCTCACGAATAATGTTGCCATTATTAACTCGGCTAGTTGGACTTTTGACGCGAATGTCAAAATGTCATATAGCGCTTTGTATTTTACTAGCAACCCGCCCTCACTTCGCTTCGGTTTCAGTCGCTTAAACCCGCGTAGTTCCCGTTCCTGTGGGAATACCGGGATAAAATATAGCCTATTATAGCTTTCCATTGGTGAAAGAATTTTTGAAATCGGTTCGGTGGTTTAAGCGTGAAATCGCTACAAACAAACAAACAAACATCCTTACTTTCGCATTTATAATATTAGTATGGATTCATTATTTTAGTGTTTTACAGTGTTATATTGAATAATTTTGCTGATATTTTATGTAATTTAATGCGGATAAAATTCTGAAATATAGTAAATATGATATAATAGTGAATTGCGTGCATTTTGACACAAGGGCGTACCCAGGATTTCAGATAGGAGGGGGCAGCTCATATGATGGTCCTGATGGTCGGTCGGGTATATTGAAACAAAAAATCATGAAAATTGACTTTTATTATATATATATATTAATTTAACAGTAATCTTCTCGGATTTGCCGAAAATTTGTCTATGACAGTCTTTTGAATAAACTCACTGTTTTCTTTTAAATAATTGCGATATACGCTCATCAGACATAAACCCGTAAGCCTTTCTTCACCCATGGTGCTTCTAAGCCACGTTTTAACTCTTCGAAGCGTACTGAAGGACCGTTCTACGGTCGCCGTGGTGCATGGGATAGTGCTTAAAATAATCAATGCCTTTCTGACAGCAGGGTAAAAAATGTTGGCTTCGTTGAACAGATCAACTACTTCTATGTCCCTTAATTGATTATCTGATAAAGCATTCTTCACCCATAAATTATGCCAAAGGTTCAGTTCTCCGGTGATATCCAGGTTATAAAATTCTTGGAATGATTCTGCGTTCTTGTGTAAGTCTGTAATGCTGGTTTTGGTCATATACAAGGGATGTAGCTTACTTAAAGCAAACGCCGGAGTATTTTCTCGGGAGAATCGAATATTCAACGATGAAATGAGTGCATCAATGTATGGTATTATCAGGGAACGCCGCCAATATTCGTTATCATTGTCTGATGGCGGGTTACTTCTATGTGTTTGCTTGTGAGCAAGACGTGGAACCGAAATTTCTATGTTCAAATCCATTGCAACAGATCGCGCTTTTTGAAGCATTTCATTACTTATTTTATCAGGAAACTCGCGGTCATTTCTGAGAATGTCCTTGATATTTTTGATGTGTTCCCCCACCGAGATCATATCGATCGATTTAGCTTGCAGTACGTTAACTACTGATTCTAAAACTGCTGAATATTTGGCTATTGTTTGTAGAGCAACAATAAACACTGGTTTTGTAACGGCTGAATGTAACTGATATGCAGATTTTCTGGTGGCATAATTTCCCTCTACAGATAACGTTTCTAGAGATTTCACAAGCTCTGGGAAATGTTGAGAAAACTTTCTGATTGATTTATATTTTTCGGACCATCTCGTCTCACACAATCGTGATAGGTTTGGAGCGTAGTTTCGACGAGTAGTCGATTCTCTGAAAAACGTTATAACATCCTTTACAGTGGCGACAGTATTTCTAATTTCTGGCACTGCGTTCGCATCATTCACAACAAGGTTGAGTTTGTGACTTGAGCAATGAAAATATAAAGCACGAGGATATTTTTTTCTTAAAATGGCTTGTACGCCACCCTCTTTCCCTGCCATTGTAGAACAGTCATCGAATCCAAACCCTACGGAATCTTCGGTTGGGAGATTAGAACTAATCAAGAAATTGTCAATTGCTTTGGTAATTGCTGAAGCATTTTGTGCTTTTAGTTCAACGAACCCTACAAATTCTTCTCTAATTCTCCTTTTGCTTTCGTCGTAGAACCGCACGCCTATTGATAGCTGTTCTTTCCCAGCTACGTCTGCTGTTTCATCAGCTAAGACTGCGTAAGCCACGGTCTTCTGAACCTCACTTATTATATTCTCCTTAATAACTTCGCCACATAAATTAATCAATTCGTTTTGTATTTTTGGCGATGTGTAAACTGCATTGCGACGGCCCTTTTCCAGGTGACTCTTTAATTTGTCGTCCCCTGAATTGATTCTCAACTTCAACAAATCTAATATAACATCCTCATCTGCTTGTTTTCCCCTAAGAGGCATACCATGTGTACCGCAAAATACTATACAAGAAATAATTGATGACAATATTTGTCTGTTTTCATCGATTGCTTTTTGGTGTCCACTTTGCAGTTGAATGTCTACAGGAACATTTTCAAGAATTTTTTTTGCAGAATTTGTCGCTGTTAGGTGAAGGTTAGTCGTTGCATGCTTTCGACAGTCTTCATGCATATTTTTGAACTTTATATATGGCCTGACCATAAATTATCCCAAAATTCTTTTCACAGTGCTGATGGGCGGAGTGAACAAAACACAATGCTTACAAAGAGCGCCTTTTAATCGCTTGGAATATACTAGCCATGGTGCATATTGATCCAACCAAGCATGATTAAATTTTCTTTTCAAATGGCTTGCATCACTTTCAAAATCATAATTTCTGGGCGGGATCCAAGGATTTTGTAACAACTCCCTCTTCTTTTCCGTCAATAGCTAAGTAGCCATCCCAACATAACGACCCAGATCATTTTCATGATAGCCATCGTCCACTATAATTTCAGGATCGACGTTGACGCCATAAGTTTGTTGGGATGTCGATGGAGAAGAATAGTCGGCAACAGATATATTTACAGGTTCTGCTGGAGAATGTGACGCTTATCCAATGTTAGCATGCAATGATCTTGGCATTACATGAGTTTTATCACGGTTGTCATTTTCATCGCTTCCACTGCTACTTTCCCGAACTATTTTTCTTTTTTCGCGTGTTGTCCCTAAAAAAAGGATACACAAACATAATTACTCTTACGGTGTTTAGGCATAGAAAAAAAAAATTAATATACCACGTTTTTAAAACAGACTAAAAAGTATAAAATAATATTTTCTAATGCCATATAAATTAACCTAAGCATTTTTAATTTATAACAGTTACAAAAATTCTTGATAAATTCAAAACGAAAAACGTGGGGCGCATGAAATATATAGATACCTAAATTACAAATTTTATTCTACTGCAGATATATATGCATAAAAAGTAGCAGTCAATGAGAAAGCTCATCTAACATGAGGTTTCTCAACGACTGCTACTTTTTACACTTTTTATCATTACCTATCTTATTTCTTTTCTTGCGCCCCGCGTTTTTCGTTTTACTTTTTAGTCCGTTTTAAAAACGTGGTATATTAAAAAAAAAATATTAATTTTTTATTTTCTGCTTTTTAGTCATAAAAAATGTGTAATGTTTTTTATTTTAAACTTTCAAACAAACAAACAAGCAAACAAACGAACAAACATCCACTTCTGACGTACAGTGCTACAGTCAAAATTTCAAGTCTCTAGCTCCTCGGGAACTTAGTTTAAAATCAATTGCAAGATTTGTACGGAACAGACAAACAAACAAACAGACAGACAAGAAAACAATCTAATATTGTATTGTTATCCACTTCTGACCTACAGTCAAAATTTTAAGTCTCTAGCTCATCGGGAGAGCGGGAAATTAGTTTAAAATCAATTGCCAGATTTGTACAGAACAGACAAACAGACAGACAAGAAAGCGACCTAATAAAAACGTGGTAATAAATAAAGATCAAGATACCTATAAAAACATCACATTCAAATATCATTTACTTCCTATACACTTACAAGAGAGCCCCCCTTAAACAAATCAAATAATCATATTAGGTACATATGTGTTTTATTTTGACTCGCCTCTTTCAAAGAATTTCCTGATATCCATTTGATGGAGTAATATTGCCAGTTCTGGAGTGGTAGGACCACACTGTCGACAGTTATCTGTCTACAGCCGCGGGCCGGTCCGTCCGGGACAGTACCACACTCTCGCAGAAAATCGACGTCTGAGTAGTAGCGATTTGTTACTGCGTTTCGTTCGGTGAGCGAGAGAGCCGGAAGCCCAATTTTCTGAGGGTGTTTGCGTGTGGAGGGTTTTGGTGGTGCCCTTGGTATCACCGAGCCTCAATTCACGCATTCACACTCCCTTCAATTTCTTCGCGGTAGGCAGCGGCCTTGCAGAAGTCCATGAGCGGCAGCAACACTTACCATCAGGTGTACTGTTTGCTCGTTTGCTACCGTTTGCAATAAAAAAAAAAGTTGCGCAGTAAACGTAAATCTCGTGTCGGCGCAACTAAACTATAAGACACTATTATGGCGCATGAAATATTCGCTCGTATTAAACTCGAATTGTATTCGAAATTTCGAACTGAATTGCCTTGCTCTGCCTCACGATCCCGCTTATATATTCAAATATTCTCGCTCCCGAAATACGTAGAAAATACTAAACTCTGTTTCCATCCTTGTCTCATACTTGCTATCACTGTCTTTCCTTTCCAGAATAGTCCATGCTAGAACGTTCTTCGTGGTATTGCTATTCAATACAAGATGTCGCTATTGACCGTATATTATAAAGTAAATTGATGCTATTTCTCTTTACTGAAAAAAGTACTGTCGAGTGTCATCTGTAACTAGATAGCGCTAGCGCTAGATGTTGTTTTCTCCAAATTATATTCGGCTTTAATCCTAGATGGCTCTGATTATCACGTCGCGAGCGGAAACTACGAGATGCGACGGTTTCGCGGGAGATTTAAATTATATTGCGTCGCTAACAGTATACTATATCGAATGTTGTAGAATATTTAATCATAAATAAAAAATATTAAATCAAAATGTCTGACTGAAAAGATGTTTTGATTCCAACACTTTATTTTGCGCAGAGTAGGTAACACGTTTTTAATTCCCACTTGCCAGGAAAATTGACGTTTATTTTATCTTCTAGGGAGGGGGCAGCTGCCCCCCCCCCCCCTCTGCCCCTACCTGGGTACGCCCATGTTTTTAAATATATCAATATCGGAGTTCGATATAACGAAAAAAATATCGATATTTCGATATTTTCCCCATGACCACTCTTTAACTTCGTTCATTGCGGGGTTGCCGTGCCGAGCTTATTTTTATCAAATTCTAGGAGTAAGTGATAACTAATCATCAGTTTCATGCCAGCGCTTCTACAGTAGATTAAGTTTACGGTGATTTTGTAGAATAAATACTTTAGAAGAAAAATAAAACACCAAATTTATTCAAATAAATATCGACCCTCGATACGTACTTTTTATTATCGTCCAAAAAAAGTTCAGCATTAAGTATCGATATTTTTAAATAATAATATCTATATTTTGACATATCGATATTTTATCAACAGCCCTCCTTGAACCTTGGATAGAAAAAAAGAAAGAAAAACATTTATTTTGTTCTCGTTGGATCTTATAAAAACACAACTAAAAAGAGCTTCTTACATAAATTGAAAGGTGCTCCTCCTTGGATAGGAGGAGAGCCTTGTGATATCAAGTTGCTGTTTGCATGTTTCTAGTGATTATTTTTAGGGATGTGAATAAAGAATCGATTTTACAAAAAAATTATCGATTAATAATCGATTTTAAAAATCGATTATTAAAATAAAAGTCGATTATTAATCGATCTTTTATTATTCGAAATTCGATCAAAATTCATCATACTTTGTTAGAAAATAAAGCTCACATTTCCTAAAAAAAAAGTCATCATAATCCTGTTGGGAGAAAAAAATCGATTATTTTATAATCGATTTTTTTTAATTAATCGATTATTTTATAATCGATTTTTTTATTAATCGATTATTTTATAATCAATTTTTTTTAATAATCGATTATTTTAAAATAGATTTTTTTTAATTAATCGATTATTTTATCATCGATTTATTTTAAAGAATAAAAAATCGATTATTTTATAATCGATTTTTTTATTAATTAATCTATTATTTTACAATTGATTTTTTTAATTAATCGATTATTTTATAATCGATTTATTTTAAAGAACAAAAAATCGATTATTACAAAATCGATTTTTCCCTCCAAGTCACATCCCTAATTATTTTGTATTGTTACCCAGTTATTTCGTAGTAAGTTATTAGTTTTCTGTGTTCAAGTATTAATCTTGTGAATAAGTCTTATTACAATGACTGAAACCGGTTTCGTCAAAGTATAGTCAGATAATCTTCCTAAAATAGACGTGTATATATGATGACAACATATTTTGCGTCTAATTCAGATTTAATGTCTGTTACACTCGGAGGAATAAAAGCTGCAGGTAAATAAGATATAATATATTTAATAATCGTAATAATAATAAAAATATATTTTATTCTTTTGATATAAAAGAAAATTAAAAAAGTGAGCCGTCGCTCAGGACGCCTGAGAGATGTGAAACATCGAAACTATTTTATACGAGTAGAGATACGGTATCGAATATAAAGTATCGATACTGAGCTCATGAATAGTATCGAAAGATAAATAACGTACTGTTTAAATTATCGAGTACTTTTATTTACTTTATCTTTAGGTATCGAGTACTTTTCTTTCGATACCGATACTTTTGTACTCGATATTTTAGTCAATAAGTACTTTTTGGTAGGTATCGTATCGAATAAATTATCTATTTTAAAATTGACTTTACGACTCATATTTATGGTAACGTCATTTAGTACAAACGAAATGAACCTTCTAAAACGTAGCTTGAAATAATTTGCGATTTATAAACCAGAAATAGCGGCATCTATCGAGCAAACGACTAACTCTAAGCTACAATATATTTTATAAAGAACTCTCTAATCCTGTAATGATAATAAGACAAGCTGTTTAAAGTGAGTCAAAATCCAATTTTTAAGGAGTTGGTGACATACAAACAAATAAATACACAGCTGAAACTAATAAAAGCCTATAAAAAATGAAATGCTTTCATCCGTTCACAGACATTTTTTCCGCACGAAGAGTGTGATTTGGGAAACAGAAATGGCGGCATTTATCGAGCTAACGACCAACTCTCAGCTTCAATATATATAAATACTCCGTCTACTGTCATAATAATAATACAATTCATCATTATCTAGCCCATGCATAACATCTATGCAAGAGAAGGAAAACTCGAAACATAATCCTATTCCAACACGGTGGTATAGTAATATTTAATAAAGAAATTTTTAATCCTGTAATGATAATATTTCTTATTACTACCTAAATAATTTTAACGTCATTGGTCCTCCTTAAATTTTCAACTTTTAAATGAAATTTGACTATTTAAAGTGAGTCAAAATCCAATCCTATGAAGTCGGTAATATTTGTATATACAAAGAAATAAATATATATATACACCTGAAACTAATAAAAGCCTATAAAAAAACGGTTCTCCAGTTTTCGTAGCTGAAAGTAAACTAAATACCGTACCTACTGGTATATTTATATTACTAAGTTAGAGAATTTTACATTAATTTATAAAACAAGTATTTATGCATAAAAGAACATTAGATTACGACAGGAACTAATACGATAAAACTAAGGCATAAAGTATTAATAAAATACCGCGATTTTTTTCCAAAAAATGATGATTTTTATTCAATAAACATTTATTTTCATTAATATACATTATAAGTAACAATTTACTTTGAGTTCACTAGATGGCGTTGTACAAAATTTTAAATCGCACTATGGTTTCGTTACAAAAATGTAGGTATATGCATCCAAATATTTATTTAATAATTAATTAATAGGCAACCGCGAGGCGTGGCGTTAAACGCCACGCGACAATCACGGTGACCCTCGCCTATAGATGTTTCACATCAAAAAAGAAAATAAATTATTGGCTGGCTGGAGTGGAAACCGAAGAGTGCCCGCAGGATTCTCAACTCTGGCTAGCCTTGAACGGCTGGTCAGAGAGGGGTCGCCAGAGCTATATGCTCGGGGGTGGAAGTGTCATTTTCAAGGGCATAACTACGGGGAAACCACTATGATGGTAAAACCGACGCCGCACCGCTCGACACCCCAAGCCACTTGCACCAATGTTGCTCCCCTGTTGCCCGTATGGCCTGTGTGTCTGTGGCGACCGCTTGGGGGGCCCATTCAGTGAGTTGGCGAGTCACCGTCTGCCAAAGTTCAAGACGATAAAGGTATTGAAGGCAGACGACAGTTTTTCAATCAATTGTTTTTAATTTAGCCAGTCCATCAAACCTCCAACCCCATAAACAGTTATTAGATAGCATCATCACACAATAGTTTTACACCTACCGTTGGCAGTCCACGAGTGTTATGTGCAGACGTGGAGTGTCATCGGTAAATATCCCATCCCATTTTTACATTAAATTTCTCCAAAGGCCTCTGCGTGTTGGATTCATATCCCCATGTAAGCCTTTCAAAGGACCGGGTATCTTCCCTTGGAAGATAGCCGTGAATCGGAGATACATAATAAAAATATCGATGTTTTTATCGATATATCGATATTTTTCCGATATAGCGAACCCCGATATTGATACATTGTAAAATATCGATATGTCGAAAAACGATATTTGTAAAAATATCAACAGCCCTAGCAACTTATACGAATGTCGAGTACTCTGACGTCACAGAATACGCGCGCCGAACTAGTCGCGTTTACTTCGCCCATAAATAATGGCGATTTCTAAAAATATATTTTAGCGAAATGGTTTATATTTTGGATGTGTTATATTTATTTCTAGTAATGTAATAACTAGTAGAAACGTTTAAAAAAAAGGGAGCCGCTGCTCAGGACGCCGGGCAGATGTGAAACATATAAATTATTTTGTACAAGTATGTTAAGTTGGTTCGGCCATGTGGAGAGAACGAATGAAAGGAGACTAACAAGGAGAATTTATAAGGCGAATGTGAACGGAAGTGTTGGAAGGGGAAGACCGAGGCGGACGTTCCACAATCAAATCGGGGACGTTTTTAAGAAAGCCCAGGTTAGGAGTACTCTGAACCAAAGAACATGTATGAGGAGATTAATGAATGTGGAGGAGGCGAAAGTGGTATGTCAAGATCGTAGCAAGTGGAAAGAAGTGGTCTCTGCCTACCCCTATGGGAAAGAGGCGTGATTATATGTATGTATGTACAAGTATATATGCATAAAAGAACAGATTACGACAGGAACCAATATGGCATAAAGTATAAATAAAATATTACGATAGCCAGATAATGATAATTTTATTCAATAAACATTTATTTTCCTTAGTATATATAGGCATGCAGGAACCAATATGGCACTATAGGCATGTGTTTATTTTAATAATTTATTTTGAGCTCACTAGATGGCGTTGTACAACATTCTAAAACAGGTTATGGTTACATTACACAAATGTACATATCCAAGCGTGGCGTTAACGCCACGCCAACGATCGGGTTCACCCTCGCCTATAGATGTTTCACATCAAAATAAAAAAATATCATGCATATTCCCTATTGTAATATGCATGATATGTGTATCACGTTAACTCGTTAAAGGTTTATGTATCTTATTATCTTATCTTTTATCTTTAAACGAGCAATTCTTGTATATATATTCAGGATCTCGGATACGGCTCCAACGATTTTGATGAAACTTGGCATACTAGAGGATTCGGGTCCAAAAAATCGATCTAGCTAGGTTTTATTTATAGAAAATGATGTTTTGTCCGTGTTTTTAGAAAAATAAACAATGACATTAAATTTTAAAAGAATATGAATTCAAATTTCGATGACAACGCCATGAGTTACGATAGCTCAGATGGGAAGGTGACAGGTTTTAATTTTGGTATTTTTTCAATCAAACAGCGTCGGTTCGAATCTCGATGTTATTATTATTCTCCTTTTGTAATTTTTTATATATTCATTATTTATTTTTTAGTAATATATCCATACTAATATTATAAATGCGAAAGTAAGGATGTTTGTTTGTTTGTTTGTAACGCTTTCACGCTTAAACCACCGAACCGATTTCAAAAATTCTTTCACCAATGGAAAGCTATAATATCAGAGAGTAACATAGGCTATATTTTATCCCGGTATTCCCACAGGAACGGGAACTACGCGGGTTTAAGCGACTGAAACCGAAGCGAAGCGAGGGCGGGTTGCTAGTATCTAAATAAATTCGATAAAAATATGCCGAGCGAAGCTCGGTCAACCAGAGATTAAGGTTTATACATGTTAAACTCGAGAGGGAAAAGTGCTACATATTATGTCGCTAACTAAATAATAAGTCAGTCTGCATTGAGCCTCAGCGTTTCATTGTCGTGTCATGATACACAACATGCCTTTCTTTATATTACTTATTTACTTGGGATCCTTACGATCGACAAAACAATAACACATTTACGCTGACTTGATGCTAGGCTTTTCTAGTTTTATGTGGAATATCAGGTTGACCGAGTACTACCGGAGTATTTTTGTAGCATTTATTTAGATACTAGCTTTTGTCCGCGGCTTCGCCCGCGTAAAAGTTGGCTTGCATATTTCTTTTTATTGTGTTATTGTGGTGACGGAGAAAGAATACAATTCACCACTCCCTATGTTGCCCGTGGATGTCGTATAAGACGACTATGAGATATATACACATAACATCTATGTAAGATAGTGTTGCCCAAATGCAAGACCAAGACGAGACTTGGACCGGTCTTGGTCTTGGTCTTGCAACATCACACCTGGTCTCGTCTTGGTCTTGGTCTTGCGCACCCGAGTCTTGGTCTTGGTCTTGCGCACTCGAGTCTTGGTATTGCAGCAAGAGTCTTGCAAAGTTTTGCAGTTAGAATAACGTAACAGTAATTTATCATGACAATGAAAAATCCAACTAAATTAATCAAATATCCTATCCTATCTATCCATCTGCTAGTCTATAGTTCACTATTGAATACAATACTTACCACTGGAGAAAATTACTCTTCTATTCCCCTGGTGTTCCATTAGACAGCGTTACTACTCTTATGACAGGACTTTCGACCCTATTTTCTTAAGACGTCATCACACGAGGCAGTTGATACAATAAATTTTATGTCATTTTATAATCAATGCGATATTTTACAATTAATGCGATTGTTTATATTTCCCTTCAAGTTAAGTGGTATGTATCTATTGTATTTCCAGTTTAGTTACTGATACTCTGGATACTTGAAAAAACCTGTTGCTCTATTGCCTATATAAATACTTTGGCCGCTGGATCCATGTAGCTCTTAATATACTATTTATTCAAGAACATATAAAACTGATTTAAAATTTTATGGTTTTAATACTTGTAAAATGTATGATATTCGTCGTCATCGTCACAGCTCATAAAAGTGCCACTGCTGGGCTTAAGCTTCCTTCCAGTAAGAGGAAAATTGATCTACTATACCACGCTGGTCAGACATGTTGGTACAGGGTTTTCTTTCTAGTTTCACTTCTCTTGCACATATGTTATATACACAGGGTGTATCAGGTTATGGCAACTGTTCGAGTATGTTGTAGTTTAACGATCATAGATCGTAATTAGAATGTATATTACACAAAAACAATATAATATAAAAGTTATAGTGATTATAAAAATGTGTGTCTAAGAGTTTATGCCTTAAATTTTATGCATTATGTAGGTATGTACAGACAGGATATATGTAAGCATGTAAAATTTCGATAGTATAAATAGGTATTAGATTTGCGCGAACCTTTCAATGGTTACGTAGGTACAAAGGCGACTCATCAACGGTCATCGGCCGATCAGCTGATTTATGTTAAAGCGAAGTTTGTCTTGCTTATGCAAACGTAATCATTGATTTATTCAAATTCTAATGAACATTTAACAAAATACGAATATGTTGTAGATTAAGTATCATTCCTTTATACATTTTAATCAATTTACACGAAAAAACGATGACAAAATTGAGAACTTACATGTCTCTCAATTCATTAACGAATCGATATTTTTATTTCAATTTTTTTTCATGGGTTCCTAACACCATTGCCCGATCCGATTTGATACGACATCCACGGGTAAGAGAGTGGTGAATTATATACGTACTCTCTTTTTTTTTTGTGTGTGTGTAGCTGTTGGTCGCAGATGACCTTGACAGCTTAACGCGGTCAATGGGTGAGCGCTGATGGCTCTCAACCCGGTAAGTAAGTTAAGCGAACATCGCCCGAGGGCTCCCCCCTGTGGGGAACGGACCTCGGCTCGGGGCGTCGTTGAGAGCAAAGTGGGCGTGGCCAAGTTTAAGTTAATGACTTTTACGCGGCGCGGTTTTCGACCTCGACGGCGAGGCCGATACCGCGGAGTTTTATCTGTTATCGCTGCGCGAGCTGTGTAGGTCCTTTCTTGGGCGATCACAATAGCGTCATCTTCTTCTTCAAGAAGATGACGAGGACGTCGGACCGCGGATATTTTTGAGGGGACGTAGTTTACCGCCCCAACCACTAGTGGATTGGGGTGAGTCGTGGCAGAGGCAAAATAGCGCTGGGAGCAACGCTTCATGTACTGCCTGATGGTGATCGTACTCTGTCCCTACATGGACATTTATATAGATTAATTGTAGGCATATTTCTATGTCCAACAGTGAACGTCGTTGGGCTAATGAATAAACGGATATATAAATATGTATAATGGGCAAGAGCACTCTCGTGATTACGGTATTTTTGTCCTTAAGCCTTTCCGAAGAGTAATTCTGAAAAGCCAACACCAACATTGGGAATCGATTGGCCAATAGATGGATATCTCAAGACTGATTTGACTTGCCGTGTAGTGACGGAGTAAAAATATAATTCATCACCCCCTATTTTACCCGTGACTGCGAACCCACGACTAAGGGCTATAATATATAACATCGGTGCAAGAGAAGGAAACCTTGACATGTATGACCTGTAACAACACGGCTGATCACCGTGGCGATTCCCCTCCGGCCACGGCCGATTCTCCTCCTGTTATGTAGAAGACACGAGCTCAACCGTATATAAGCTGAAATGGTGATTTGAATTAAATGCAAGACCGCGAGACTCTTGCAGGCCCAGTCTTGGTCTTGCTCAAGTCTTGCAGGGCCAGTCTTGGTCTTGCAAAAATTAAACGGTCTTGGTCTCGCATTTCTCGCAAGACCAAGACCAAGACCGCAAGACCAAGACTTTTTTGGGCAACACTAATCAAAACATACATGGACTACTGTCAAAAAAAGAAATAATAGAAATCACACTTTCGGAAATCAAAGAAGACATTTATCCCGACGTACTCTGTTTCACTGAGACATTTGTGAAAGTAGGCACAGAAAAAAATATTCACATAAATAATTATGAACTAGTATCTAATTATTCGAGACCTAAGAAAAGGGGTGGAGTATGTATTCTGGTTAGGAGAGGACTAGTGTTCAAAAAAATAAATTGTTTTGATGAATTGCAAACATTGTACCATTTTGAATGCTGTGCTATACATATATTACCTAATATTATAGTTATTTGTCTATACAGAATCCCATCAAAATATGCAACTGACATTCGATATTTCTTTTCCCAACTTGAACTTTTATTACATAAATATTTAACGAAGCATTCTAAAAAACACATAATTATTGCTGGTGACTTAAACATAAATACTCTCGAGGAAAATATAAATACAAAGAAACTTGAAGATTTATTACAGCAATATAATCTGTGTCAACATATTACTAGCCCAACGAGAGCCAATTCGTGCATTGATTTAATAATCAGTGATATTAGCAAAAGGGATTCTAAAAGTTCAGTTCTACCACTAGGTCTTTCGGATCATGACACGGCACAAGTACTGACTTTTAATGTTCCTTCAAAAATTGTAATCCCCAGGTATATACTACAGCACAAAAGGTGTTATAAGTAAGGAAAATATAAATACATTCCAAAAACACCTACACAGTTTACACTACCTAAAACTACAACCAGATAGTGCTACAAATAATTTTAATATAGTTTTTGAAGAATTTTATGATTATTTCTGTCTTTTATATAAACTTTGTTTTCCTATTCAAGTAGTAAAAATTAATATATTAAGATCAATGCGCTGGCTATCTAAAGGCATAAAAATAAGCTGCACCAAAAAAAGGCTACTACGTTTTAAATATTATTCTGGCAAATGTAATATAGATAAAATTAAGTATTTAAATTATACAAAAACCTTAAAAAAATGTATTATAAATGCAAAAAAAATTCGAATATGAAATATGTTCTAAACAGCGATAATGTGAGTAAGTCTACGTGGCAAATTATAAAAAATGAAATTGATACTTCTTACTCAAAATATAACATTTCGAAAATAGCAATAAATGATGTAGTTATAACCAGTGATCGGAGTAGGTATATTGATTTTTGCTACTTGCGTCGGTAATGTTCATGTAAAGATGAACATGGATACGCCATTTTTCCGGAACGTCATGCCGGCACTTCTGTAATCACTGAAGTATTGTCTACAAATTCAAATAATTAATATAATTTGTTTTTTTTAAGATTGCATTAAACAGATTTCAAAAGCTTTTATTTATCTTGTAATGTTTGTATACGTGTTCGACACTAATTTTGGAAGCTAAGTTAGAATCACTCCTCTATGTGTCCGTATGGGCTCAAATCTTATGTACCTTCGGTGAAAATACAATAACATGGTATCATGGAGCTGTTCTGTTTGTGGAGCCGGAAGAAAGCCATTGGAACTTTTTTTCTATGTTAATGTGTAACGGGACGAGCAGATCGCTCGCCTGATGGTAAGCGTCACGTCTGCCTATGGACAGATGCAGTGCCAACCAGTAACTAAATAGTTCTGTCTGGCACTGCCCAGCGCCCGCTACACCGAGACGACAGTTATTTATTAGGTCTCATATACCCAGTAATTGCACTAGCTTCAATACCCTTTCCCCGAAACATAGAAGTGTTGAACACACTCCCAATTTAGGAAGAAATGTCTGGCAAATCGGTGGTACCCACCTAGACGGCCCAGTACAGGAACCTACCACCTGGTACCACCTTAACTAAATACTATAAACCCATCGACTTTGGACTTATTTGTTTTGTCTTTGTAAGTACTTGGTGCTACCTGATATCCATACTGTAATGCCCATTTAGAGTAACGTTTTCACAACACAATAACAAAGATGCGCACTCTACGAATCAAAGTAAACGAGTGAGCTAGCTACCTGTGGGGCTACTCCCCGCGTCGCGGTATGCATTGTTTTCGTAACCGGTTTGTGCACTATCTACAATCATGTGTTCTGATTGGTCACTGAGTCATGTTGAGGGCACAGATTAAGAGTAAGACAGAAATTTAGCCGCGTCTTTTGTGAGTGAAATATTTTGAGTCCAATTCACGCTTATACTAGTTTGAGTATTTGTTTTACTCGATATATACTAAAATCATACCAAGTTTGAAGCTTCTATCTGTTACCGTTTTTATGATAGAGCTAAAACAAACAAATATGCAAAAAATGTTTCTTGTATGGAATCGGTAATTTTTAACTTTTTGATTTTTATTGTATGTTCCTATGTCGGCCATAATTATAAACGCTTTTTGAAAAATAAAATTGTGCACCTACTAATGTTCGAAAGAAAAAGCTCAGTGAGTGACAGACATACAGCGGAGTCTTAGCAATAGGGTCCCGTTTTCAACCTTTGGGTACGGAACCCCAAAAAAGCTAATTTGCAGCGGGATGGTGATAAATTATTAAGAAGATACTATTGGTCATATGGTTACATTGTAAAATTCCGAAAAAAAATTATATTCCTGAGGAATATCCATATTAATATATACGTTTCAGATTATTGACCCTAATTCAATATACCTACTCCGATCACTGGTTATAACAGATCCCTTACTCATAGCAAATAAATTTAATGAAACATTCATTCTTAATACGAATGAATCCTTCAATAAAATTTGCCATGACATTGGTCCATTGACATTGGTCAAAGACAAGCAAGTAAATTCTATCATTTTAACCCCCGTAAGTGAGGCCTACATTAAAAAGATAATAATGTCCTTAAAAAACACGGCAGCCGAGGGTTATGATTGTGTAAATACAAGAGTTATTAAACTATGCAAAGATTACCTTAGTCCCATTCTAACTCCAATAATAAATTATTCATTAGAGACTGGTGTGTTCCCCGATAAATTAAAGCAATCAATAGTGAAACCCCTTTACAAGAAAGGTGATACGAGCGATATCAATAACTATCGGCCTATCACAATAGTACCGATCTTTTCAAAATTTTTTGAAAATGTTATGCATGAGAAGTTGACTAATTTTTTTAACTCAAAAAGCATAATTAAAAAATGTCAATTTAGATTCCAAAAACATAGGTCTACAAGTAACACTACATTTTATTTAATAAAGGAAGTTTTACAGAGCATAAATAATAAGAAATACACCACAGTTTTATTTTTAGATATGACTAAAGCTTTTGATCGCGTTGCTCATGATCAACTGTTGACTAGGCTAGAACATAATGGTATAAGAGGCCCTGCCTTAAATTGGTTAGAATCATATTTGGAAAATAGAGTACAATGTGTGGAAGTGACGCAACTAAACAATACAAATTTGCAAAAAGTATTTAGATCAAAATTTTTAACTAACCATTTTGGTGTGCCTCAAGGCAACGTGCTTGGTCCGCTGCTGTTTCTATTATATATAAACGACTTACCAGATCAAATACGACATAAAACAGTACTGTTTGCTGACGATGCATCGATTATTGTGACTACAGAAAATAAATTGACATTAGAACAACATAAATTTGACATCCACGAAACATTGACATTAGTAATAAATTGGTTAAAGAATAATAATTTGCAAATTAATTTATCTAAAACAAATTTAATGAATTTTAATAATTTTAAACAATACAATGTAGATATAGCTATTGATGGACAAATTTTACGAAATACAAATAAGATAACATTTCTCGGTATCATTTTAAACCCACATTTAAATAGGAAAGAGCATATAGAAACTGTTATTACTAAAATAAACAGATTCTCCTTTGCTCTATATAAATTATTAATGATGACAAATAAGACTACTGCTATGACTGCCTATTTTGCATATGTAGAATCCGTACTAAGATATGCTATAGTGATATGGGGAAATGGTACAGATATAATTAAAGCATTTATTGCACAAAAAAGATGTGTTCGTTCCTTATGTGGGATTGCACCAGATGTGTCCTGCCAGCCCTATTTTAGAAAATTAAAAATATTAACACTACCATGTATATATATTTTTGAATGTGCAGTATTTACGAAAATGAATATAGTAATATATACGTCAGCGGGATGCATTAGAGGAAATACTCGAAATCCAAATCGATTGGTACTAGAAGAGGTGCCGAAAAGTAGTCGAACGCAAAAAAATTGTTACGTGATGTGCAGAAATATTTATAATAACATTCCAGAAAAATTAGATTACTGGTACTAAGTTCTTTTAAGTTAACTCTAAAAAAGTGGCTCTTATTGATGAATTTTTGACGTATAAAGAGTAAGTAGTATGGAATGAGGCATGTAGTTTAAAAATAGTTTTTAAGTATTTATATTTGCATGCTATTATTTTAATGGCCAAATAGGTGATCTAATTTCAAATATTCCTTAAAACCATGTACACCCTATTATTGAGCAAATAAAAATTTGAAATTGAAATTAAGAAATGCTGAAACTCGTGTTTATTTATATTTATTATATAATAGTAATAATAATAGTATTTGTTGAGAATTTGATGAAAATCGATGAAGATTTTTTTCTCCCCTTACAAACTTTGCTGCTGGGGTTTACCCCTTAGAGGTTGAATTCCAGAAAATACTTTCCTAGTGGGTCCCTACGTCACAAAATAAAATTTTGTATCAAATTACATGTTTACAGCTTTAGTAGTTTTACCTCGGCGTTGATAAATCAGAGAACCAAATTTTTTATTAATTCATATTTACACCCTTAGAGGGTGAAAATTAAAAAATGCTGAAATACGTGTTTATTTATTTTTACGAAAGAGTATTTTTGCCAAATTTGAATAAAATCGATGTAGATTTTTTTCTCCTTATACAAACTTTATTACTGCGGTTTACCCCCTAAGGGTTGAATTTCAAAAAATCCTTTCTTAGTGGGTTTCTACGTCACGCAAAGTAACTAATGTCAAAAGTTCATGTTTCTGGCTTCAGTAGTTTCGGCTCTTTGATAAATCAGTAAACTAACATCTTTCTACCTATTTTACACCCTTAGAGGATAAAAATGGACAAACGCTGAAACACATGTTTATTTATTTTTATTAAAGAGTATTTGTGCTTAATTTGAAGACAGTAGCTAAAGATTTTTTTTCTTGCCATACAAACTTTACCGTTGCGTTTCACCCCCTTAGGGGTGGAATTTCAAAAAATCTTTTCTTAGTGGGCGCCTACGTCATGAAATGAAACTATGGTCCAAATTTAATTTTTCTAGCTTCAGTAGCTTCGGCTCACCCTGTTCCTTTATTTGTATATTATTGTTGACACCCCCGCAACACCCCTTGCAGGTGGAATTTCGTAAAATCCGTTCTTAGCTGACCTACACTCAGCGAAAGGAATATTCCTGCCAAATTTCAAGTCCGTACGCCTTATGGTTCCAGAGATATGGTGATGAGTCAATATATCGCTCGCAAAACCCGCCTCTCCTATATATATATATATAGATTTAAACAATTAAATCGAAGATTTCTAGAAATACATTCAAAAAGTGTCTTTTTAAATATCATAGCATGGTGAATAGCAGTGTTGTTACTACAAATAATTATTTAAATATTAGTTGCAAATATTTCAAATATGTTTATAACTATAATTGATAACACATACATCAACAAATCATAAATATTGCCGATAGAGGGCGATATGCGCCCATATATACCTATGTTATGAAGCTACAGAATTATACGTTAGTTTATAAAAGTGTCCCGTGTGGCGACGGGATAGAATACAACTGTCGTCACCCCTTGCTTGCCCGTGGGAGTCGTAAGAATCGGCTGAGGGCCTCACCAGGAAAATGGGCAGCAGCTTTCTCCTGGGAAAACGTATAACATCTACTGCGATCGCCAACCCGTCTGCCAAGCGTGGCGATTATGGCATTATACCCTCCGTAAAAATAAAAATGGATGCTAAAAACATGACGGCCCCCAGTCATGGCAGTTCCGCCTCTCCACGGACTCATTTTGGTAGCGGGCCCATGGATGGCGGGGCAGGGGGTGCTGATGACCCCCACCAGGTGGACTGACGACATTCTTAAAGTAGCAGGGTGCCGTTGGATGCAAGTGGCGCAGGACCGTTTCGAGTGGCATTCTCGTGGGGAGGCCTATGTCCAGCAGTGGACGTCTATTGGCTGATGGACGGATGGATTATAAAAGTGGTGTATCGCTATATATGAATGGCGACATGACGATGTATGATGAACCGGGTTGAGAGCCTTCCGCTCGCCCATTGACCGCGTTAAGCTGTCAAGGTCATCTGCGACCAACAGCTATAAAAAAAAAGAAAAACAAAACGATGTATTAATTAGTCTGGGTCGAGTCGCCCATCAATAAACACCGTAAATCGCTCAGTAGTTTCTCTCTACACATATCACCCGAACTAGACACGCAATACTTGATAACAACCAGACTCAACGGTGGTGACCCCGACGCGATCATATATAGCGCTACAGCAGTATATTTGCATAAAAGAATATTACGACATTAACTATTAATAAAATAATATGATTGAGTTCCAGAAAATAATGAGTTTTATTCAATAAATATTTATTTTCATTAAATACACTATAAGTATGTTTAGGTTAATAATTTATTCTAAGCTCGTTAGATGGCGTTGTACAAAATTTTAAAACACGCTATGGTTTCGTTATACATATGTTGATATATATATTTTGATATTAATTTAGTAGAACGGGTTGAGAGTAGGCATGGGTAACTCAACGATAATCCTTGCGTTAACTCAGTAACTCAGGCGCAGTAGACTGCGCCGGCTCATTGCGCTAACTCAAAATTGCGCCATGGCGCAACAAAATGTAAACACGACCGAGTGAGCTACGAATGAAATGTGCGCCATCTGCGCCACTGCAGGTATAACTCCATTTCTAACTCATTGCGTCATGGCGCAACACATGAAACAACCGAATGAGCAACTAAATGCGCGCCTAGGTATACCTCAATTTTTAAAAGAGTTATTTACACTTCACAGAGTTGTTCGACCTTACGTTTTTCGGCGGGAATATGGAAGTGTCATGTTACGCTCTTGAATGAATTATTGTTTTTAGTTTTATATTTTAAATAATTTTGCTGATATTTTATCTTTATTTACATTATATATATTTGTTGTGTACGTCACTGAAACTCCTCAGAAACGGCTGGACCGATGTTGATGAAATGTTTTGTGTATGTTCAAAGGGATACGAGAATGGTTTAGATTCACAACTGGACTCGGTAGACGGCGCTGCTGTCGATTTCAAAGAGCATTCCTTTATTTTATTTGAACAGAACAACATCTGTATTGAGTCAACTAGTTTAATATGTAATACAGTTGAAGTGTTGTGAATATCATATAATAGTGATTTACGTTAATATGTATAATAGTGTATTTGGTTTTCAGCACCCAATTAATGGTAACGACTTACTGACGGATGTTACTTTTCTCTTACGCTAATAATAAATTATATGTAAAGAAAATTATGTGTAAGCTACGTAAGACAAGGCAGTAAGGTCGACTATAGCCTGCCATAAAGGCGCATAAATAAAAAAATTGTTCAGTTTCGCCGGCGCTGCGACGATTGCGCCGTGCGCTAACACATTTTCTAGAAGTGAGTTGATACTTCCAGCGCAGTGAACTGAGTTGGCGCAATTGCGCGGCGCAGCGCAGTGTTATCCATGTCTAGTTGAGAGCCCTCAGCGCTCACCCACCAGTCCGGGTAAAGTTGTCACAGCCATCTGAGGGTAACAACTAAGTCACACAAAAAAAAAATTTAGTAGTTGAAATAAGATGCTACCGCGAAGCGTGGCGATAGCGCCAGGTGACGATCAAGTCTACCCTCGCCTATAGATTAGGGATGATCGATGTTAACATCGATGTCAACATCGAAAGCCCAACATCGATGTTCGATATCATCAATGTTACAAAAATATCGAACATCGATGTTACGATATTTCTCGTGGCAAATTTTGACGAGCTTTTTTTTCTTTTAGGAAACCTGTCGACTATTTTTGACATTGATGTTACGATGATGAAATCTTCCAGACAAATTTTGATGAGCTTTTTAAATATTATTAATTATTATTATTAAATATTTTTCACATCGATTGTAAAAATTGGGTTCTGCCCCTAGTAACATCGATGTGTTTTCCTTTCAACATCGATGTTTTTCCTATCAACATCGATGTTGAAAGGAAAAACATCGATTCATCGATCATCCCTACTATAGATGTGTCACATCAAGAATATACAAGTTTTGACGAACATATATCTAAGGATAAAGTATTTCTCACGTAACAGATTTCAGTGGCTTTTCATGTGTCTATGGATATGTTTTATTAAAAAACTCTTTGTACTAAACCTTTTCTGACATATGTCACATCTATACGGTCTCTCAGCAGAATGAGTAAGTGTATGATTGCCTAAAGAGCAGCTCCGAGAAAAACTCTTCTCACATATCTTACAGCTATATGGTTTTTCACCAGTGTGCACACGGCTATGTACTAGTAAAACATTCTTTGCAACAAAACTTTTCTCACATACGTTACATCTATATGGTCTATCACCGGTATGTCTACGTGTATGTATTATTAATGCACTGTTCTGTGAAAAACTCTTCTCGCAGATCTTACACCTATACGGTTTTTCACCGGTGTGTACACGGCTATGTTGAAGTAATGAACTCTTCGCACTGAAACTTTGCTCACATACGTCACATTTATATGGTCTCTCACCAGTGTGTATGCGTGTGTGCTGCAGTAACCCACTCTTGCAAGAGAAATTTTTGTCACATACTACACACTTATATACTGTTATACTGCTGTCGTCGACATCATTAGATAATTCAATATCTTTTATCTTTGTGCAGTTTTTCTTTATGAAAGACATTTGCTCCACACTATTCTTATTTTTAACTAAATCAGGGCTCTCCATTGTCTGTATTTTTTCCTCAACATTGTTATTTTGTATGACTGTCATTTCTGTTTCAAATTTATTTGATATAGTACTTCCAGTATTTTCATTCTGTAGATTTGATTTTGGCTTCTTAGCGGCAAATCCACCTAAATTATAAAAATATTAAAAGAATTTGAAAAGGAGAAAAGGCACAAATACAATGACCAGTGTGACGAGGCGGCAGTGAATTAGGAGCTCTCCACATAAACAATATTTGTGTCTCGTACAAGACCTACTTTATACCACACACTGGCCAGACGGTTTGTTATGGGATTTTATATCGAACTTAGATGTTAACTGCATATAATACCCCTTCGTCGTCTTTTAAAAAACTCACGGGCAAGAAATAGCATGTTGAATTAGTTTCTTACTTTGACGCCACCCACAAGTCATTTAAGGAAACATTCATCTTTGAAGAATTCATGAAAACATGTGTGCGTGCGTGCGGGCCCCCCTTCGGAGGGCTTGCGAAAACGCCAATAGATGCAGTTAGCAGTCCCGCACTGCTCCATTCAACCCCACGGCCACCCCGGGAGCAAACCGCTGCCGCCAGGACTAGCCGTCTGGACGCGGCACTCGCCGCAAGACGCGCTAGGTTTCCTAGAACCACCGCCACCACATCTACGGCCGTATAGGCCCAGCCCACTACACCGCACTCTAGTGCTCGCCCATCATCTCGATCGAGTTCTCTCCATCGGTCGTAATCGAGTAACACATCCTACACCGTTAGAGATACTAGGGACTCGCCGGCGTACCTCTCAAACCTAACACGAACGGATTCTAGGATAACACGACGATGACGCTAGGTGACACGAGCCACGACGAATTTAGCACTATTCGTCGCGTCTCGCATAAAGACAACAATAAATGGTACTTAACCGAATTAGAGACATCTAAAAGAATCAGCTGGTTCTCTTATTCACTTACGGCAGAGAAGAGTTTGAAGGTAGCCATCCGCAGGCTGCCCAGTAACACCACCCCGGAGGAGGTGGATCAAGAACTCAACAAGAGAGCTCGGGTACGATCCGGAATACATAAGGAACATCAAGGCTAGGGCAGGCAGACCGTGATGTATCTTATTGGCTATTATAAAGCGCACAAGATACCACCCCAGGTATATATGGATTAACGGAGTTGTTGAAAATACCTGGGGTCAAAATCGAAGCCTGGCGGGGGCGTAAGCCAGCGCAGTGCCACCCTTGCCACAAGTTGAGTTGCCAGGCACTCAAGCCTCAGTGCCATAGGAGTCTGGCATGCGTTCGCTGTGGGGAAAAGCACGCGGCGCGCGACTGCCCACGCCCCCGCGAAGAACCGGCGACATGGGCCAACTGCGGGGGGGGACCACGCCGCAAACCATATAAACTGCCCAGTCTTTAAGAAGGAGGCAATGTATAAGAAGACGGGCACATTAGCTTCCGCGGGGGAAACTAGACCAAAGAAGGTGCCCACTTAGACCAATGTAGAAGCCACTGGCTCTCAAAGTTTAATGCCTAGAGCCAATGACCCCACACCACGCGATGTACTCCTGAAAAAAGGAGGTAAAAAGCGTAAGAAGAAGAGGAAGAAAACGCTACCAGAAGAAGAAAGTGAGAGGAAAGATTTACAATCATACGCGTATTTTTGTAGCTCTCTGTAATAATTAGAGTAATATTAGAAATGTCTACGAAAAGTGCTGAAATTACCATACTCGAGTTGAACAAGTCTGTGATCTTGCTTCAAGATAAAGTGACTGCATTGGAAAAGCTTTTATTAGAGCAAAATAAGCTAATTAAAAAATTAGTTGACGAAGATTCAGTGAAAGCTAAAGTTCATCATACCATTAGTGAAGGTATTTCTGCAACGGAATCAGATGAGCGTCCAATCCGCGAAGCCGAACGAATGAGAACGCCTACCCCCACTTCACTACTTGCAGCGGAACGTAGAATATACATGCATTTGTATTATTTACAAGTTGGAACGTCAGTTGCGCAGGTGTTAGAATATTTAAATAAAATCTGTCCGGATGCTCATTGTATTGCAGAAGCACTAAAATCGCGGGGTGATTACGCCTCATTTAAATTATGCGTTTTAGCTAAGCACTTAGAAAAGTATATGTGTTCCGACAACTGGCCTGAAGGTATTTGTGTGAAACGGTGGCGGAATGGATTTCGTAAACAAGGTGTACAAACCTCCTAAGCCCAAACGTTATACGTTGTTCTATCAAAATGTTAGAGGTTTGCGATCTAAGTTAAATGTGTTCAAAACATCTGTGTTAAGTGAATGTGCTGATTTATGTACATTAACTGAGACTTTTCTAACGAGTAGTGTAAAAGACGGGGAAGTGTTTCCTGACGGGTACACTATTATACGCCGCGACCGTGCTAACGATGACGGTTGGGGAGGGGTATTATTGGCAGTTCGTACTGTCCAACAAATTTGGGACAATGATAATTACACTTATGATATGGAAGTTGTAGTAACTGTTGTAAATTTGAATTATAAGCGAATTTTGTTGTGTGTTGTATACATTCCACCTAATTCCACAGATGAAAAATATATCAACACTTTTACACTACTAGAAAACGTAATTGAGAAATATTCAAAACTAGATGTCGTCTTAATAGGTGAGTTTAATTTGACTTCATGTAGTCAGAATATAAATCTACAATTCGCTTATCTATTATCTTTTTGTAAATTGAACCAACACAATACACTTAGAAATAGTTATGGCAATATGTTAGATTTGGTACTGAGTAATCTGCGAGGTGAGTTTGTGTGCATAGATAGCACTGTTGAGCCGCTTGTGCCGGCGGACGCGCATCATCCACCGTTCTGCGTGCGTCTAAGCGTACCGCGACTGACGGCCGAGCGGGTTCGATCGCCTCCGCTGCAATACACAACACCACAACACGACACACCACAGTGGAACTTCAAAAAGGCAGACTTTAACAATTTATATGAGTCCTTTGCTTCGATATCGTGGTCCACGGTACTAAATACTAATAACGTTAATAACGCCTTAGCTGTTTTTTATTTTCACCTTAAAACTAATCTCAACGCTAACGTGCCCATTAAAAGGCACTTCACTGGTTTTGGAAGGTTTTTATATCCAACGTGGTATATTCTTCTGAAATTATTGAGAATATCAAAAGTAAACATTTTCATTTAAAAAAGTTCAAAAAATTTCAATTAGATTTTAACAAAGAAATGTTCAAATATTATAGGCAACGGACGAAGGAATTGATAAAGATAGCACATGCCAACTTTATACACCGTACTGAGGCAGGTATACGGAGAGACCCAAAGACCTTTTGGAACTTTATTAAGACCCAGAGTTCCTCGCGAAACTTTTGTTCTGAATATGAGTACAATGGCAATATAATGTCTGGACTAGATGCTGCAAATGGTTTTGCAACATTTTTCAAATCTATGTTTTTAACAAATGTCCCTCCTTTTTCAACAAATGTCCCAAAAAACTATTAAGATTATTAACTTGTATTTTATTTATTAATTATTAACTATTAACTTGTATTCTTCGCGCATTAGTATCGATCACATTAGCAAATCCGATTTATTGCAGGCAGTAAAACGCTTGAAGGCCCGATCTTCTATCGGACCCGATGGTATACCTGCCTATATTTTAAAAGATTGTATTGGAGTACTACAAGTGCCTCTACTGCATATTTTGAAATTAGCCGTAAAAACAGCTACCTATCCCACCCTGTGGAAAATTTCGCGTGTTACTCCGGTACACAAGGATGGTTTAAGGTCTAAAATAGTTAATTACAGGCCAATTGCCGTACTCTCAGCATTAGCCAAAGTGTTTGAGTACATTTTAAACCGACATATTACCATACAGTTTAAACAACAATTTCATGAGTGTCAGCATGGGTTTAGAACGGGTAAGTCAACTACTACCAATTTAATAAATTTTGTTGACTATTGCGTTACCGAAATGGACCACAATAGGCAAGTGGACGCCGCATACTTTGATTTTAAAAAGCTTTCGACCGCGTACCTAACAATGTCCTATTACTAAAACTAGATGCTGTTGGATTCACTCCTAAACTTACAAAATTATTTGTTAGTTATTATACCAGTCGAATTCAATACGTGCAGCTAGGTAATTATCACTCCGACTCATATTTCACTCGCTCTGGTGTGAGTCAGGGCAGTGTCTTAGGCCCAACCCAGTTCTTAATCATGGTCAATGACTTGCCCAGTGTCATCTCTTCGGCTCAATGTCTCATGTTTGCAGATGACCTAAAACTATTTTTGGACATAAATTGTACGAAAGACTGCGAAGCGCTTCAGCGGGACATCGATAGCGTTGTTGCTTGGGGTGCGCGCAATCACCTAGAGTTTAACACGGCCAAATGTAAAACCATATCGTTTACTCGTTCACGAGCTCCACGCACATACAATTACAAAATATCTGGTGTACCGCTGGAGCGGGTCACTCAAATCCGCGACCTAGGCGTTACATTAGACTCGTGTCTAACTTTTAACACGCATATCGCAAACATATGTAAACAGAGCTATATGTCTCTAGGCTTTGTGATGAGACAATCATCCCTATTTCAAAGTAAGAGTACTATCATTGCGCTGTACTTTTCTTTCGTTCGTAGTATTTTGGAGTATAACTACATAATCTGGGACCCACATGAGGTCAAGTACAGCGTGATGATTGAACGTGTACAACGTAAATTTTGCAGATTTTTATACAAAAAGTTATACGGTTATTATCCATATTTATATCCGTCCCTATTTGTATCCGGCGCATTAGGTCTCGATACTCTCGCATTAAGACGTAAGTATGTTATATTATTACATTATTACTTATTATTTAATAATAAAATTGAAAATTGATATATATTATCGCATTGTTCGCTATTTGCACCATAACAATATACACGACTTCGTTCACGTCCCCTGTTCGCTCTACCACAGGTGCGTACGTGTACTGCACAATATGCACCTACTAGCCAGGCTATTGCGTTGCTAAACTCACTGATTACTCACTATCCGCAAGTTGATATATTTTTCACCAAACAAGATTTATTTTTAAAGTTTTGTTTGTATATAAATTGTAATGACTTACTACACGTTTTGGAAGACAGTGTAGTAAGTAGTTGAATGATTAATAAATAAATAAGAATCTGTGGCGGCTACCAGCCGCCCTACTTCGGCTCTCAGCCGTCCAACATCGGTTGCTCGTGCAACTAAAGTTAAAACAGCATCCACTGTTGCTATTGCACCAACTACCAGCACTACAGCTACCTCATATATAGGAGGGACGAGGTGTCGGACACAGCTAGGAGATACCGCGGTCTGGCAGTACTCGGCAAGAGGCGAGTCGTACACCAACCCCTTCAGACTCCTTCCCTCTCTAGCTTCCAATCCCTCGGCATCGAACTGCACTGAGACGGCGTTCAGTTGCAGGTTCATGCCGCCTACAAACCACCAAATTCCAATTTTGATTTATCTGATCTTCTTACATTATTAGGCGTCCCCTACCCGGCTACCATTGCCGGGGACCTAAATGCCAAACACCCGGCATGGAATCCTGCATCACGAAATGATGCTGGTGCGCGACTCCATCAGTTTGCTAATTCCCGAGGGTATACAGTGTTGGGCGTGGAGGTTCCAATGCATTACCCGGACGCCCACACCTACAGCTCTTAAGTGTTAGACATCTTAATCCTCAACGACTTCAGCTGCCAGATCACACAGGTGGTACTAGACGACGAGGTTTAGTCGGACCATCAATCTGTCCATATCGTCCTACACCAACCTATTACGAGCACCCATCTTCTCCACCGACGGCGATTGGTCGCAGTCCACCGCCTATGTCGACGCTCCCCGAATACCCCAGCTCCGGTGCGCCCCTTGCTTCATAGTGACGGGACCCCTAGGTATACAGCAGCAGACCGGGCGGAAATTTTCACCAATCACTTAGAGCGCCAGTTCTCGCCGAACTCGACTACGGACCTGGAACACTCCGTGATAATCGACCAACACCTTCGAGATCTCCTCGCTGCGCTGATAGCTCCCAATGATGACTAAATAGTATTTACACCAGGAATGGTACAATCAGCAATTAAAAAGCTACATCCCAAGAAGACACCCAATGCGGATGGTATAACCAATTTAATGCTGCGCCACATACCCTTTCGTACCAGGACGGCGTTGGCGCGCCTCTTCAATGGAATCCTCCGCACCGGCGAATTCTCGAGCGCCTGGAAGAAAGACCGCATAATTATGTTCCCTAAGCCCAATAAAAACATATTGAAGCCAGAAAGCTATCGGCCCATCACACTCCTGTCGTGCATTTCGAAAGTGTTCGAAAGACTCCTATTATAACACTTGTTACCCTTTATCTCTTCAAGACCAGAGCAATTCGGGTTTCGGCGATACCACAGCACAACCCTACAACTGTCGAGGGTACTGCACCAGATTACGGCGGTCCGTAACAAGCGCGAGCATGTCGTTGCAGTACTACTCGCCATGGAGAGCGCTTTTGACCGAGTATGGCATGCCGGTCTGCTGTTCAAGATGTCCCTAACATCGACACCCCGTCGCATTGTGAAGTTGGTAACTTCCTTTCTAGCTTCCGGGCTATTTAGACTGGTGATGGAAGGAGTAATATCCACACTCCGCCCCATTACTGCGGGTGTACCCCAGGGCAGCTGCCTCTCCCCGGTCTTGTATGTCCACTTCACCGGCGACATCCCTAACTCTCCACACACCGATCTTTATCTTTATGCCGACGATACGGCCTACGTTTCTACCAGCATCACCGCCAAACACGCAGCGGTGAAGATGCAAAGGACAGTAGACCTCCCGCAGCGGCTCGCTAAGTTGCGACTGTCTGCGAATGTGGGCAAGACTCCGGCGATAGTTTTTAACAGGGCCATTTCCAGATCCCTTAGCTCCCCAGTTTGAAGATTCATGGCCAGGAGCTCACCTAGATGAAAGAAGTCAAGTGGGTGTGTCTCTTGACCGTCAGCTCTCTATGGGGCGCCACACGCATCGCACTATATCTAATGCGCGTGAGTCACGTGCTCTCCTGAAGCCTGTACTCACATCGAAGCTACCTATAGGGTAAAGCTGGGTGTGTATAAGTTATATATACGCTCCTGGCTAACATATGCTGCCCCAGCTTGGTTCGGACCACTGGCCGCTATAACCAAAGCCAAAATTCAAGCTTAGCAATCTCTCACATTGAGAACCATTGCTGCCTCCCCCCGTGTGGTTCGGAAGATTTCGCACGCCGTCTATGCAGTAACATGTTCGAGCGTGCAGGCGCATCAAAGTAGGACCACCTTCGTGGAATTATCCCTCTGCACGCTCGTCCCCCAGACAGTCCACATTATGGGAGACCGCTCCCCGCGATTTTACTCGCGCTCAAACCTCCAACAACTGACGGCCTTCGTGAGGTGCATTATTAACGCCATCACTTATTACCCAGTCTATGCCAAATCCCCTCTGAGCTTTCCTTCTCTCCTTTGATACCTAGCCGAGCCTTCCAGCACGGTTACACGGACAGCTCATAACTGTACCTGATTCTAGTTTAGTGGCCGTGCAGATCAACACAAACAGGGGGGCAACGCCCTGATTTTGTTTGCCACGCCCCTTACGGGACGCCGAGAAAAGTACACTGGTCTAACATGAAAATTGATCCTAAAGAGTTTCCTAATCTGTCTTGCTCTAACGAACGAAAAACACAAAAATACATATTAAAAAATAAGAAAAATAAAACAAAAGCAGAGAAAGGAGAGTTAAGCAAGTTATATAGACTAAGTACTTACGACAAATAAATACCTAGAAGATACAGGAAATATAAATAAAACGTACGGAAAGATAGATGACATCAAATATTTGATGACGCAGCTTAAAAAACCTGGCAATATAGTCACACAGACGTAACCTAAAAAAATTGGCCGAGTCGGATTTGCGCACGATTGCGTACGAATTCCGTACCATTGAGTAAAAAAGAGCAAAAAAAATCGCGATTGTTGTATGGGAGCCCCCCTTATATATTAATTTGTTTTTAGTTGTTACGGCGGCAAGAGAAATACATGATCTGTAAAAATTTCAACTATCTAGCTATCGTAGTTCTTGGATACAGCCTGGTGACAGACAGACAGCGAAGTCTTAACCCTGCCGCACATGCCCACTCGTTCACGGCACTGCGCCAATGTCACTTTGACGTGTGTGCCTGCGTGCGTATTAAATACTGCCACTCGCACACGGCTCGTGACGGCCAGTGCGAGTGTGGGCCTTTGCGGCGGGATTAAGTGCCGTTTTTACCCTTTGGGTACCGAAGGCTAATGATAGCAACGAAAATTTATAAATATTTATATACAAACTATGACAAGACAAGCGAAGCATTTTTAATGTGGAGAGTAATCATAGATATTATAAATATTTAAGGAAAATGCCCACGGTTCTGCTGTCTATCTAATATTAAATTATAAGACTTAAATATAGTTAGTCCATCTGAAAATTCATAGGAAGTGTCACATTTTAAATACTTTGAGGAGCGATTCTGGTATTTTTTTTTAAATGTAACTTTTTTTAATGGTATCAAATCACCTAGATAAAACTACTACAACGAAAGAAACTATACAAACGTTCATATGGACTATAATATGCGAAAAGAACTTTTCCCGACATATATTTGTGAAGTCCTCCATCAAAGTGTTCTATCATCACATTCAGCCGAAAACCTCATATCATTAAATCGGATTATTTTTTGAAAGGACAGAACATTCAGAGGTGTGACAACATACGTGACCTCAGTGTCACGCACGACTCCAAATTACTCTTTGACAGACATTTTGATAATACTACGTCTGACTCTTTTAATGATGCAAAAACATTTAAGATTTTGTATTGCACATTTGTGCATGCCACGCACAAATTTAGAGTACGCCGGTCAAGTATGGAGTCCACGTTACGAGGTATATGCTTTGCGGCTTGAAAATATACAGCGTAAATTTATTAAATACCTGCGCTATCGTTTAAAAATTTACTATCAAGCCGACGATTATCTAAGATGCTGAATAGTCACAAGATATAATTCATCATTCAAATATAATTCATCAACACCTCTCTTACTCGTGGGTGTCGTAAAGGACGACTAAGGGATTAAAATACGTAAAACAACACCTATGCATATGAAGAAAACTCGTAATAAAACATGTCAAACCGTCTACTGTGGCATGGTATAATAGGTACATTTAAATTGTTGAGGAGGACCTCGCAGACGGACGTACATGAACCGAGATTATGAGATATGATACCAAGATAGAACTCGGAAGATAAATACTTTGCAAATTATTCATTATTAACTATTGCTTAACATCACGTTATGAATATTCTTTTCTTTTAAGGTTTTTGTATCTGATAAGTATGTCTCTAAAGATGAGAACCCTATACAACGCTGAAATGAAAATCGTAAAAAATCTTTATACGAATATTTATTTTATTTAATATTTATTTTATTTCATTTCATGGTGTACTTTTTGGCAGGCATCGTATCGAATAAATGATCCATTTCAAAATTGACTTTACAGCTCATATTTGTGGCTCGAAATACTTTCATCTGTTCACAGACGTTCTTCTCAAAAAAAAAGCTCATCGTGGGCATAGGTTCTATGAAAAGTACTCGATACATTCAAGTATCGATACATTCAAGTATCGATACTTTACGTTACTTTTCTTTCGATACTACTCATTAGTACAGTATCGATACTTTCTATTCAATACCCTGCTTGAATAAAATTATTTCGATGTTTCACATCTGCCAGGCGTCCTGAGCGACGGCACTTACTTTTAAGCTGTTGGTCTCTCGATAAATAATTAAAAGTCCTCGTCGACGCACGTATTTATTACTTACGAGACGCGTCTTAAAAAAAACAATTTCAGTAACACTTACCTATTTTAAACTGTTCCGAATCCATTTTCTCTAACACAATTTTGACAGTTTTTAGATGTATATCATGTTCTAATTCTGTATTCTGCATTGTGTGTCTATTATCTGATATGGCACTATCTTCTGTACTAATATCCTCTTCTTCAACAGTATCGTCTGAATTGATACACGCTTCCTCATTAGTAAATGAATCATCTGTAAATAGAGTGCAATCTTTTTAATTCAAGTCTCATTATAGTTGAAAAAAAAAATGCCATTCATATCCACTGAACATTTAAATGCGCGGTATTTTCACTTATATTGCCGGGGCCTTGACTGCGAGGTATTTTTGTTACAGATAATCCTTACTTGATATTATAAATGCGAAAGTAAGGATGTTTGTTTGTTACGCTTTACGCCTAAATCACTGAACCGATTTCAAAAATTCTTTCACCAATGGAAAGCTATAATATCTGCCATTAACAAGGGCTATATTTTATCCCGGTATTGCCACTGGAACGGCAACTACGCCGCGAGTAAGGCGACTGAAACCGAAGCAAGTGCGGATTACTACGAGGCATGCCTTTCAAGTTTTGTCGTTTGAAGAAAAAAAGACAACTAGAAACGTCAGTACTTTTTTGTTTTTCAAAGTATTCACCACGTAGCTTAATACATTTTTCCCTTCGCTCAATAGTTATTATAGCATTTATTCCATTCTGAAGTTGGGTGTTCAAAATGGCCGACTTGAAAGCGTCGACTGCTTCTTCACCGGACTGGAACCTTTGACCACGAAGACATTTCTTCATTTTAGGAAATGTAGAGCAATCGTTAGGGCTTAGGTCAGGGTTGTATGGAGAACGGTCAAGAATTTCAACATTTTCCTGCTTCAAATACTCAATCGTTTGACGAGCGTGTCGTAGACGTGATTTGGCTCTCCACGGTTGAATCTTTGCAGAGTTTTCTTACATCATCTGACGCGGGCCGCCTTGTAATCGTCGGAAAGCAAATGCAGTACGGCAAACTAGCCTTGTCACACCAAGCGCTTCATGCAAGATTTTCTGAATGGTGAGATGCCTAATGGAACCTCTATCTCTCGATACGACACATGACGATCTTCGAGAATTAGTTGTCTTACAGCAATAAACACTTTTCAGTGAAGACGGATTTTGGGCGTCCTTCGCTAGATTTGTCACTAACATTAATATGTCCACGCTGGAATTCTAAATACCAACATTCAACAGTTCGCAGATATACTAACTGGGACTTTTTCAGCTCTCTCTTTCTCAAATGCTCATGGTAACCGAATTGATGGTGATCGAAGCGTCAAAGCTATAGCTACAAGAAAGTGCGGCGCATCACGCACGTACAAAACAATAGCTTTTTTTTTTTTAAAAATTCTTTCACTTACTAATGCTGTAACAAAACATGTCATAAAATTCTCATCTGTTGTACTTAGTTTTAATTTGACCAATGCTAATAGACTATTAATATTCCAGAATTTACATATTATCCCTCATAAACCCACCGTTGGTTATCCCTAGATCACAATCAATATTACAGGTATCATAATATTGAAGGTAATGTGTTGACTTACTGATAAACAGTGGACCCTAAAAGTAATCCCGCGCGTCGTGCACAAAGACTTGACTGCCGTCGTGTATAAGAGTTTCAAGACATCTGCGAGTATTCTCACAATACTTCTACTTTTCACTTTGTTGAAAATTTTTGATTAAGTGATAATATAAATACCAAATCCAAATATTATCGTGAAGAAGACTTGGTTACTTGGGCACTTAAGTTTACGTTTTTTGTCCCTGATACCATGTCAAAGAATTCTGTAAAGAAAAATGCATACCTTCAAAGAGTTCACGTTTTACTTGATCCTCAGATGTAATTTCCAATGGATCCGATTTCAAATCATTGTCTTCATCAATTTTATCATCTTCAGGGTTCTTTCTAGTCGGCGGCACACAACTCACAATTAATATTGAGCGTGCTGTTTCCAATGTGTTCAAATCTTGTATCTCCATTTCATTTAACTGCAATAATAAATATTTACTAAATTAGTATTGATTTTTATTTTTAGATTATTTATTGGTATAGATGCGGCTTACTTTGTCCTACTAAAAGATTTTTTGATTTATAAAATTATCTTTAATATTTACTTTTACATAATATCTGATGTTTACGCGAGCACTACACATTTTAAATAAAACTACTTTTAAGGATTACATCGTGCTTGTATTTGATTTATGATTGCCCGACGTTACGAACACTGCAGCTTTTGCACAAACTATTATTATACCAATAATAATACTAAAGATAATTTTATAAATCAAAAAATCTTTCAGTTCTTCAGGACTTCTTCAGGCACGGCAAAATAAGTACACGGCGACAAATTACCGGCGCAGGGTCGACTAGTATTTTTTGCGGCATTTTCAAAAGTTGACTTTCGACTGCACTTTCGCTTTTCTTCTCTTCGTGTATTATTCCATGGATTGGTGGCTTATGAATTCTTCTTTCGCCTTTGTGTTGACCAACACTCATGGAACTGCCATTTGCGATGCCGAATATTGAAGCGTGGAATACTTGCTGAAGTGGTTTACGTGGACACTGTAGTTGATGCCCCATGGTATTGGAATTTAAATTGTTTTTACAGCATAAAAGGTATTCAATTAATTTTGTTATTTACTCTCATATTGCAGACATGACCCATATTAGAGTTATTTAAATTTTTATAAATATGTATTAGATTATTAAATTTCAAGTGTATCATAATTGCTCTCACAAGGAAAATAAAGTTATGGAAGGCTCATGTTGCATTTTCTTTAACTGTGCGCTTTGGACCCTTCCGAGAAGTTAAAGTTCAATGATTCTTGTCTGGTACTATTGTAACGTTGGACTTTCGGTCACGTCACATTGTGCAGTTTGCACAAGGCTGTATGCGTGTGTTGTTGTTCCCTGTGCCTGTGGCAGCATGTGATAAGAAAAAAAAATATCAAAAATGACATTTGACTTGTCAAATGAGTGCACTTTTCGACCTATCCTCCACAATGTCGGAATCGTAATTTTTTTAAATCTGCATTATCTGAGTGCAATCTTAGTTCCTTATACAACAGATTGTTACTTATTGGTGGACGGGCTTATACACCTTATGGGTGAAGCCATATTTTTTGAGAAGCCGCTGTAGAAAATGGTTTTCTTCTCTTCGTGTATTATTCCATGGATTGGTGGCTTCTTTCGCCTTTGAGTCGACCAACACTCATGGAACTGCCACTTGCGATGCCGAATATTGAAGCGTGGAATGCTTGCTGAAATGGTTTACGTGGACACCGTAATTGACGCCGCATGGTATTGAAATTTAAATTGTTTTTTTACAGCATAAAAGGTATTCAATTAATTTTGTTATTTTCTCTCATATTGCAGACATGACCCATATTAGTTATTTAATTTTTTATAAATAAGTATGTATTAGATTACTTTATTAAATTTCAAGTGTATCATAATTGCTCTCACAAGAAAAATAAAGTCATGGAAGGCTCATGTTGCATTTTCTTTAACTGTCCCCTTTGGACCCTTCCGAGAAGTTAAAGTTCAATGATTCTTGTCCGGCACTATAGAGCTTTATCTGGCGCCCGAAAAACTTACTTTTAGTCTACTTTATTTGATGAAGTGCTGACCTCTTGGTATGTATAATAAATTTACTAAATTTTTAAACAACTCACACTAACTCCGTTTAATTTTTTAATATTACATTTGGCTTCCCGAAGCAGGAACAAATAGAAGGAATGAATTAATAGTGTCCTTCTTTTATCAAATATATCACTAATTCATAATTTTTTTAATATTACAACATGAGACATCTTGCTCCACCCATGACCATGAACATGAAAAGTGTTTGAAATGTCAGGCAATAAAAAATCAAATACAGAAGATAAAGCACATTGTCAATATAATTATTTAGTGTAAGACACCCCAAGCTGACTTCGATGGATATTACAAAACACTTACCTCACTATTTGCTATAACTTTATTGAAAAATTCTTCACTTTTCAGACACATAGTCTGCAGACGATGGCAGCTCTGAAGTCTTGCACAGCATAAGTAACATACTTGTACCGGTCTCTTATCTTTTGTCTCAAACTGAAAGAAAATATCATATTAAAGACCCAAGTCTTGTTGAGGTTGGCTCTATCTCAACTATATACCACTATACAGTTACATTCAAAGTTTATATTACATAACAACTGGCTCCTAGCTATCACTTTCCAACTTATAAACTTTAAAGTAACAAGAAATATTCTTTCCATGTGGTGACAGAGTAATAAACATGGTTCAGTAGGCCAATTTCCCCTCCACTGTGGAGGAGACTTGAATCTAACTGTGAAGAGATACATATACATTTGATTACACTTGCCGAAAACACATATGCACTCATGCTGGTTTAATTTTTGTCTACGATGGTAGATAAGCAATCTACTAAGAGTAGCATTAGGTAAGTGGTAGCTGTCGCTGATAAGCTTAAGCAATACCAGGAGCACAGCCAGGGTCACTGCCTATCTCCTAGGACTCGAGCTCTCTCTTTGCTCTTTGGCAATGGCTCTTTTTATAATGGCCATGCTTAGCAGGAGTGTTGGCGATTGCACTGGCTGTAATAAACTTATCAGGAGAGTGCAGCTGCACATTCTCTTTTAGACCCCTTTGTTGGTTAATACGATTCCAGTACATTCGACCGTTAACAAAATGGAAAGGGCTGTTTGTATTTAAGGTTAAGTATGTATTAATATCTTAATTTCGCTATTCTAGTTCAAGTATTGGTCTAATATACAGCTACTTACTGGCGTCGTCGTCAGCCTCTCATACAATTCCTGCAGATTAGCACTAGTCAAGGAATACATTTTAACGTCTTTAACCAGACATATTCTACACATCGATAACTTATCCATGTTCGAAATGTATACTTTATATTTCACTTCACGTTTGTTTTTCTTATAGTATTATATCATTAATGTTTAATATTCTTCTTCTTCTTAGTTAATGGCAATGAGCTACAATAATATGAGCTATTGGTGCCAGTGTCGAGTATATTGATTATTATTCACGTCTTTAGTCTTGTCTTTCAGTCAGTCGTTAGCATGACTTGGTGCTGATACAAGTCATGCGTCTCAGGAAATTTGGGCAGAATGTCAAAATGCACGTAATTCACTATTATATCATTTTCATTACATTTCAGAATTTTATCTGCATTATATTACATAAAATATCAGCAAAATTATTGAATATAACACTTTAAAACACTGTTTAATATTATCGACATGTTATAAGAAAACTTGATACTTGCGTCTATTTTACAAAAGTGCCACAGACTATTAAATACCTATTAGCGATGAGCGTAGAATATACGAACCCGTTAATTCAACCGTCGACAAGCAATAAACGAATGGACGGTTCATCAACGATGAACGGACTATAGTTGAATTGGACGGATAGTAGAACGGCTAATCTGCAGTCTACATAATATTCATAGACTGTCAACGCGACAACGACATGTTAACATAGTCGGATAATGCGTCGTCGACGGTGCCCAGTCTACGTCTACAAGGATCAACATACCCTATTATCAACTCATTAGCTGTAGATTTAAGGTTTAATTTGGTTTGCATGGACGTATCAACGACGCTCCGTTGAAATGACAGTTCATGCAAATAAAATTAAACCTTAAATTTAGAGTATATGAGTTGATAATAGTATTGGATGTCAGTGCGAAGACGAGTTAAGTTTGCAATTGTAAAACAAAACTGTCTGTGCCACTGATTTTGCGTTGAAAATAACACTAGGTATATTCGATTTGTTATAGACGTACCTCGCGTAACTTTTTTGGTCAAAAGATTGATTGAATATTTACGAGTGTAAATAATAGTTTATTTTGTACATACATATATTTAATTATTGTGAATAGTGAAGATTTATAAAGACGTTTAGAACTTTCTTTCTGCTGTTTTAGTGAAGTAAGATACCTACTTAGTACGTATTAATATTAAGTAAACTTTTAAGTGCAGCTAAATATAATGGCAGGACGAAATTCAAGTGAATTGTGGCATCACTTTGAAAAGGATGATTCTAGTGGAAAGGCGATTTGTAACCTATGCAAAGAAAAATTGGCGTATAAATCTACTACGGCAAATTTAAAAAGCCATTTATAACGTAAGCATATTGCTGTTTACGCAACTCGCTGTTTCGCAATTTCATTAAGCTGGACTACATTAAACAACAAACATCGAAATAATCGTCGCGTCAACGAAGTACGAACGTCCATAAAGGAAATAATAGACCGTCTAAATTCATCAACTAGTCGATAAATTTAACTAGTCCATCGACTAGTCCACGGACGAAAATGGACGGTCTAGTTTCGTCTACGTTAAATGCGTCGACGACGCACCTCTAATACCTATTAAATCTTCCTGCGTCACAATAGCGACCTTAATTAGTGAAAATAGGGACCTTAATCGGTGAAAATAGCGACGTTACGAATAATGTTGCCATTTTTAACTTGGCTAGTTGGACTTTTGACGCGAATGTCAAAATGTCATATAGCGCTTTATATTTTATTCATTATTTTAGTGTTTTACAGTGTTATATTGAATAATTTTGCTGATATTTTATGTAATTTAATGCGGATAAAATTCTGAAATATAGTAAATATGATATAATAGTGAATAGCGTGCATTTTGACATTCTGGCATAATTTCCAGAGAAGGCATGACTTGACCAGTACCAAATCACGCCAACAACTGACTGAAAGACGAAGACTTAAAGACGTGAATAACTAATATAATACTCGACACTGACACCAATAGCTCATATTACTGTAGCTCATTGCCATTAAATAAGAAGAACTCGGCTAGTTTAAATCTAGTTTATATCACTATTTATACAGGATTACAGATTATGGATGTTTTGTCACGATGTATTTTTTTATATATTGAGTGTTTTAGTTTCAAATAACTGAACTGAACGAGTTATGTAAGTAAATTTTAAATATCCATGCACGTAACGCCATATTACAATATCAATTACATATACATGGTGACTTTTTTATCGTCTTACAAAAAAAAACCATAAAAGTATCTGACCTAAGAAACATATGTAACATTTTTAAATGTTCAATAAAGGTAGTTATAAAAAATAATAAAAAAAAAAAAAAAAAAAAAAATTAAAGTTAATATTTTGTAACAGCCTATTTATCATGATTACATTTTAAATAAAAGAATTCATACGGTATTTCATTAGCTAATAGCCAATCATAGCACGCGGACTACGCTAGGTATAGGCTTTGTGATGCTCGATTCGCCGCCTAATTGTTTCAGACTTTCAGTATGCCCACGCGTGCGTGAGGCAAAGGTCATGCGCATTTACTTACAATTCCCTTACAAGTAATTGCCTATTTCGCGACATCGTTGTGTGTTTGTGTGTGTGTGTGTGTTGTTACAAAATGTCTAATAGACATTATCAATACTCGAATATCGCGTAATTACGAAAAAATGGTGCTTCTGTATGGGATAGCTGGCGATAATTTAAGAGAAGCGAGAAGATTACGCAACTACCCAAGAGCACACATGTCTCTGTTTCGATGGTTAATTGAACATCCCCAACATTAATATCCATAATGAACACTGGTGGACTAGGAACCATCCTCATTTGATCAGAGAGTATTCCCATCATCAAATAAGATTTGAGAGAGGTGGCCAATCTCGCAGCGCAGACTTAGCATCGTTAGTTTTTTTTATGGTTGCTAATAAAAAGACTTGTTTATACAGAAGAGGCTCGCATTAGAGACCAATTAAAAGAACAAATTATTGCAGCTTTCAATGTGATAAGAAGTGACAAAGTGATACTAAATAAATTAAAACGTAACCTCCAAAAACGTGCCCGTTTATGCATACACAAAAAAGGGGTGAGTAATTTAAACAAGTAATTTCCGGGTGGTGACGGAGTAAGAATACAATTCACCATTCCCTATCTTGCCCATGGATGTCGTAAAAGACGACTATGGGATATAATATACACATAACATCTGTGCAAGAGAAGGAAATCTCGGAAATGAATCCCTATACCAACATATCTGACCAGCATGGTATAGTGGGTCAAATTACCTCCTATTGTGAAGGAGGCCCGAACCCAGCAGTGGGACGTATATGGGCTGCGATGAATTTAAACAATTATTTAAATATCAATAGTGTGCGGGACAGGCCTTCAGACAAATGTGTTGTAGTCGGCTGACGTCCCGGTTGGTCGCTGGTTCGGTGGTTTATGTGGACTGTATCTTCGGGTTCGGTTCCCTACTGGCGGGTTTCAGTGAAGAAATAAAATGATCGATTTTGAAGTAACTTGCACATCGGACGAATATTACACCGTTGCTGCCTAGCCCCTGAATGTTAATGCTTGAAGTTCGCTATTTCTTCATATCATTACTTCATACTATGGTTTCAAACTTCCATCGCGCGCCGCTAGGTGTCTTCGGTAGTCTATGCTACGATGTGTTCATTAAACGAGAGGCTTAGGCACCTTGAGATGTTACCGTAACGACAGCCGCGAGGCGGTTAGCGTAAACGGTTATCGCATTCGTCCGATTTGTGCTATGATTTTATTGAACAATTAACTATAACGCTAAGACTATTACAGATATGCTTACATAAAAGATTCCGCGTCGGAGACCCGTAGCGCACGGACGTGCGCCTCGCTGCTCTCCATTTCGCCGCGCTCACCCCGCACCCGCCCCTTGTGGTCGTGCGTTCTCGCTTCGTCTCGCTCGCTCTCGCAGCGAACCACGCGTCGCGTCAAGCCGCCATCTTGTTCAACGTCTGTGGCCGTTCAGTGGCCCGCTCCGGGTGGCCGTGTATACGGTTGTCTGTGGCAGTTTCGCTGTTTGGACGCAGGTGTTGCCGGATCCCAACTGCACGAGTCGATTTTTTCAAGACGTCGAGTGCAGATTTCTACCGTTGGTAGATAAAAAGTCAACCCATTTTGGCCCCCTCAGGGCAGAAAACCATATTGTTTGGTCCCCGGCGGAAACCTCACGGTGTTAACGAAGCCGGGTGAGGCAAGGCCCCGATTTGCCTGCCGAGCCCCTTCAGGGCAGAGCTAACAATCGGAAGGGGTTAGAGCATCCGGCCTTGGGGGATCTCCTAGTCGGACCTAATCTACGGCTTTTCATCATTTTTCTGCGAAGGCCTAACGGCCCGAGCAGCTAGGAACCTATCGCACATTAAGATTGGCGAAGGATTACAAGCTTAGGGCACACTAGTTAAGCACACATCCTCCCGACCTGCACCCGGTTGGGAGGGACACGCACCACACACAACCCAGGGTTCACCTCACCCAGGGCGCTAGGTCTAACACTTTTCCCGCGAACGTTTTTTCCACCAGCCCACGATGGCGGAAAAAACTATTACAATTGACGCCCTTCTGGCAATCCCAGAGATTCAAGCCTATATTGCCCAACATTTTGGAGCAATAACAATCTTACCACCCCAGCCTCAACGCGCTCCTACTACCGCCCTGCCGCTTGAGCCGGAACTACCGACCATCAGCACGGCGATGGAAACGGAATCACCTCCGTCCTCCTCAGCCTCATCGTCCTCCTCCTCCGAGTCGGAAGATTCGCCCAATGAGGGCTCATTTACAGTAGTTCGCTCCCGCAAGCGGAGCAAAAAGGTAAAGGTCAACAAAGAGGCTCCCTCTAAGGCCCCAAAAATTAAGCCGACTGACTCGGCAAAAACACCCGCTGCAGCCCCGTCTGCAACGACTGCCACGGCCGCCTCGGTCCCCCCAGTCGTCTCGCAGGCCACCCCTACCTCTGTCCCATCTTCCACGGACAGCAACACCGTCGCTCCACAGACGGTCAAAAAACCACTGGCTCCGCCGCCCCTATACATTAGGGATAAAGAGAAGTGGCTAGCCATCTCCGCGTGGCTAAACACCAACAGGATTTCGTACAAATCTGCGAAATCCACCCCCCAAGGCATACGAGTGGACCTTCACTCATCAGCCGACCACCGCACCGTGTCAAGCATGCTAGGGAATCAACAGATTCCCTACCATACATACACCCTCCCCGAAGCCAAACTTCTGCGTGCAGTTATACGCAATGTCCCGAGAGAAATCGACACTAAAGAGATCTTAGATTCTCTCAAAACCCAGGATCTGCCGGTTGTAGAAGTACACCGGATGATCCGGGGAAAGGGTCGTTACCCTCTTAACATGATACTCGTCTGCCTTACGAATAACGCAGAGGGTAAAGAAATATACAAAATTAAGACCATCTGTGGCCTCTCTGGGGTCTCGGTAGAGCCCCCACACAAAAATGGCAATCTGGCACAATGTCACAAGTGCCAAATGTATGGACACTCGTCCAAGAACTGTTTCGCCCGTCCTAGGTGCGTCAAGTGCCTAGGTGACCATCACACCGCCCAGTGTGAAAGGCCAAAGGACATCTCCCTCTGCAAAGAGCCACCTGCGTGTGTTCTCTGTGGAGAATACGGACACCCGGCCAACTACCGCGGCTGCCCAAGAGCGCCGAGGAGGCTAGTCCGCCAACCCAACACAAACGGTAAGGCCTTGTACTATAACAAGACCTTCGTCCCAGCCCCCTTACCAACCCACAATGCGTGGGCTCGCCCCCTGCTAACCAGCAAGGAGGCTTTCCCAACCTTGCCCAACAGGCAGCCCGCTGCCCCACCCGCACCATCTCAGCCCAAACCACCAATGATAGGGGCAAACCAGCCCACCGGTGGTAATCCCAAGCCCCCTCAGGGCGCCCCCCTTCCCATCGTCGTCGCTAAAAGCGCGCCCCCAAAAGCCCCCCAAGGACTAGATCCAGATCTAGCCCTGGTGGCCAACTTCGCGGCTCAAATCAATTTCGCGGAAATCCGCGAAATTGCAGCCGATCTTAGAAGGAACGAGGGAAACAACCTCGCCCTCCTTAATATAGCGATCAAATTCGCCCCCACGTTAGAGCGTCTAGGCTCACTAAAATTCAACTAAAATGGATAGGTACACTCCCGGCAGAGTTAAACCCAGACACCTCAAAATAGGGACATTCAACGCTAATAGCCTTACCCAACAGAGGGATGAAGTAGGCACATTCCTTCGGGAACACCAGCTCGACATCTTGTTAGTACAAGAAACGTTCTTAAAACCATTCAACAGGGACCCTAGAATCGCGAACTATAATATAGTTCGCAATGATAGGACAACCTCACCAATGGGCGGAACGCTTATCTACTACAAAAGGTCGCTGCATTGCACACCTGTGGATCCGCCCCCTCTGATGTACATTGAAGCTTCAATTTGCAGGCTAGCCCTCTCAGGCCATCAGCCTATCACCCTTGTATCCGCATATCTCTCTCCCAATAGAGAGCATTCGAAACAGTTGGTTGAAAAAGATCTAAAAGCCTTGCTAGAATTGGGAGGCGCCGTCATCATTGGCGGTGACCTTAACGCCAAGAACACCTCTTGGAGCTGTCAAAGTTCCAATAAGAGGGGCAAGACTTTAGAGCTATTCGCTGACAGACTGGGATTTGATGTCATAGCGCCCATAGAGCCGACACACTTCCCCTTTAACGTTTCGCACAGGCCGGACATACTCGATATCTTTCTTCTCAAAAACATAAACCTTCGTTTATGTTCAATAGAAGTTCAACACGAGTTAGACTCAGATCACCGCCCGGTGACTCTGGAATTAGCCTCCCGCACCCCCGGCCCCTCAGGCCACAACAACGAAAGGACCAAGATAGCGACTGACTGGGCACGGCTAGAGAAAAATCTCAAGTCAACCTCGTCGGTCCACCTTGATCAAATTCCCAAAGACATTACGTCTAAGGAAGATACCTCTCAGGCGATCGACTCGCTCACAAGTCACGTGCAGTCGATAATGGACGACTGCTCGCGGCCGGTACCAGATACGAGCGATCGTAAATGGCGCCTGCCAGACGACGTCCGTGACTTGTTGAGACGGAAAAACGCCGCGACACGCGCTTATGACCGCTACCCTACGGAGGACAACCGTACCCGCCTACGGTCACTCCAGAGGGAGGTTAAACAAGCAATTAAAAAATTGAGACAGAGCAAATGGGACGCCATGATCGAGGAGCTAGAACCCTCTCACACAGCCTTTTGGCAGCTTTCCCGCTCACTCAAAAAAGACATCGTGTCCACCCTCCCTCCTCTCACCAGACCCAACCAGCCTCCGGCATTCATGGACGATGAAAAGTCAGAATGCCTGGCCGACTGCTTGGAGCTTCAGTGTACGCCGAGTACGCTACACCCCGACGCCGCGAATCACCGCTTCATCGCCGACGAAGTGGAACGTCGTAACACTCTCTCGCGCTCGTTAGGAAACGACAGCCCCGATCAGCCAATCCCAGCAGTGACCACCGATGAGGTCGAATCGTTAGTCAGGGGTCTCAAAACCAGGAAAGCCCCAGGTTCGGACGGAATCTCAAATAAAGTCATTAAATTATTCCCCGCCCACTTGATAATTCTGTTGTGCTGCATCTTCAATGCAGCACTAAATAATAACATCTTTCCCGCGCAATGGAAAGAGGCCGTGGTAATAGGAATCCACAAACCCGGCAAGCGCCGTACCGAACCTAGTAGTTACCGCCCGATTAGTCTACTAAGAGGTCTAGGTAAGATCTACGAGCGAATAGTTCTCAGTAGACTACGTACATTCGCCGAGGCTAACAACCTCGTTCCCGACGCACAGTTTGGCTTCCGAGCTAAACACAGCTGCGTACAACAAGTTCACCGTTTGGTAGAATACACAAGTAGTCAGTTCATCATGAACAGATATACGGGTGTATTATTCCTAGACGTAGCGAAAGCATTCGACAAGGTTTGGCATGAAGGCCTAATCTACAAACTCTATCTCCTCAAGATCCCTCACTACTTAATTCACATTATACATGACTACTTAAGTCATCGCAGCTTTCGCTACAGGGTGGAAGGGACGTTGTCGACCTCCCACCCTATCAAGGCCGGCGTCCCTCAAGGGTCGGTCCTCTCCCCATTTCTCTTCACGCTATACACTAGCGATATGCCCAAATTCAACCGGGTACATAAAGCGCTTTACGCTGATGACACCGCACTCTTTTGTGCTGGTAGATCCCCGACAACAGTAGCCAAGACTCTCCAAACAGCGGTTACCGCCCTAGCCAATTGGTTTAGGAAATGGAGATTAGAAATCAACCCCGAGAAGAGTCAGGCGGTCATGTTCACTAGACGAACTGCCCGTTCCTACTCTATCGATAGCATTCCCCCCCTTAAAATTTTCAACAAGCCGGTCACTTGGACCAGGCAGGCCAAATACTTGGGTGTGACCCTTGACGATCGACTCAGCTTCGCCCCTCACATAAAGAAAGTCCGCGCACGGGCAGCTTTTGTGATGGGCCGTCTCCACTGTCTACTCAACTCTAGGTCGCGTATGCCCTTGAGTAGCAAAGTCCGACTCTACACCACCTGCATACGGCCTATCATGACCTATGCCAGCGTGGTGTTCGCGCATGTTAAGCCACACAGGATCCACAGGCTACAGACACTACAAAATCGTTTCATGCGCCGAGCTACGGGAGCACCGTGGTTCATACGAAACGTCGATCTCCACATCGACCTCGAACTGCCGACCATCAAGCAGTTTATGAAACGGTGCTCTCAGAGCTACTTTGACTCTGCCATGACACACCCCAACCAACTAGTGGTTGGGGCGGCTTCCTATAGACCCTCCAAAATCTCCTCTATCCGACGTCCTCGTCACGTCCTCGACGAAGAGGACGACATTATCACACTCGCTCAACAAAGAGCCTACACGGCCCGCGAGGCCTTAACAAATAAATATCCGCGGTTCCGCCCTCGCCGTCGAGGTGCGAAACCGCGCCGCGCAAAAGTCACTATTAAAAACGTGGGCACGCCCACTTTGCCTTCAGCGACGCCCCAAGCCGAGGTCCGTTCCCCACAGGGGGAGCCCTTGGGCGATGTCGCTTAGCATACTTTTCTCCGGGTTGAGAGCCCTCAGCGCTCACCCATAGTCCGCGTCAAGCTGTCAAGGCCATCTGCGGCCAACAGCTGTACACACACAAAAAAAAAAAAAAAAAAAAAAAAAAAAAAAAAAGATATGCTTACATTCTATATACTATTCTATTTATCTTAGATACATCTATCTGTTTCAGTAGTGGTCGCGGCCACTAGGTAGTAAAATAGGCTTTATACAAGTACTAAAACTATTATTTTATACTATCAGCATTGTTTTTCTATCTTTATTAGGCTATATCTCGCAAGTTATAATACCTAGGGTGTTGGTTCTTACTGCGTTCGATAGGTCCCAGCGTATATTTCAATAAAATACCAAGAATATTTATGTTTATTGCAAATTTGACACTATAAACAACAAAAATTACAACGTAACTAAGTACAATTATGCTTTTACATAAATTAAGAAAAATAAACAGTTATAGGCTATTTTAACACAATTTTTGCTACAATATAACGTATAATTAATCTACTTTAATGTTCATTACTCACATTGTTTATTTAGCACTGTACACATTAATTCGTAATGGGTAGTACTACTTAGTGAAAAAAGGGCGGGAACCACTGTTATAGAAAGGCGCGTTTTTTCAGGATTTTGAAATTTAAAGCTGATTTTATATCCCAGGAGCTATACAAAAGCTATTTTTAGTTTGTATACACTAAAAAAATATCAACATCATGCCAAAAAAAAGACGGCGTAAGGAGAACGCGGCTACTGAGCCGCCAATATCGTCGGCAGCCTCAGAAGCTTCGGATGTGGACTCGGTAGAATCGCTTGATAACGGTAACGATGCATCGTTTCCGTTAGCCAAAGATAAGTATACCATCTACAAAGTACCAGGATACTCGCGAAAATACCCGGAGGACTTGAAAAAAGGGGAATATATAGTATTTTTGTCTCATAATGACGACAATGTATTCAATGATAAAGATCGTATGTCCCTATCTAAAGGACTACGGGAGCACGGGGTGTCAGGCGTAAAGCACCTCAAGACGATTAATAAATACAAAGTGGGAATAACCTTCGATTTGCCGAACAACGCAAACATGTTCATAAAAAATAAAAACCTATTAGACCAATTATGCTTAAAAGCTTCTATACCCGCTGGTGACACAGAAGTTACTGGGGTACTAACATCCGTTCCAACAGATATGTCAAACAAACAAATATTTTCACTTATTGGCAGTTCAAAAAACGTAATTCAAGTAAGGAGGTTCATGCGGAGAGTAAAAGGTGACAACGGTGTAACTTATAAGCCGACGCAGGCAGTGGCAGTGACCTTTGCCGCTACCAACCTTCCACAGTATGTACATTTAGATTCATGGAGACACGAGGTCAGTGTATATATTCCTCAAGTTAAACAATGTCTTCGTTGTATGAAGTATGGTCATATAGCTAAGTTTTGCCGAAATGCAGAGGTATGCTCAATAGGTACTGAAAATCACAATTACCGTAAATGTCAAACTGATACAAAGAATGCGGTATGTGCCAACTGCAAGGGTAACCACATTTCTATTTCATCGTCTTGCCCAATTAAAAAGAATAAAGTTGAAGAAAACAAAATAAAGTCACGCTCTACAACTTACGCCAGCTTATTCGACACAAAATCTTTCCCAGCACTATCAAAACGCACATTGGATTCACAAATTAATAATCTTATGAAATCTGACACCTTTGTCAATATTTTAATAGAAACCATAACTTGTATAGTAACTAATAAAGAAGTTCCTATTAACTCAAGTTCCATTCGTGAGACACTCAAAAAAACCATCAGTACTAAATTATCTTAAATATCTCTAATGGATTATCTTAATATTATGCAATGGAACGCCCAAAGCCTCAATAGTAATAAACATATTTTTACAAATTATCTTTATTCACACAATATACATATAGCAGTAATTTCAGAAACATGGTTCAAAACCAATCAAAATTTCAAAATAAAACATTACACTGTTGAACGAAATGATTGTGGAAATACTCATAATGGAGTAGCAATTATAATTCATAAGAATATTAATTACTCACGTGTAAATATTTACTTTGACAATTCATTACAAAACATATGTGTTAGAATCAGAATAAACAGCAAAGAATTCAATATTATTAATATGTATAGTCCTAAAAATTGTGACCCAATTTTTACTAAAAACAAAATTAATTAATTAATAAAATCAGTTCCTTATACATTGTTATTAGCAGGTGATTTTAACGCCCATCACACCCTCTGGGGCTGTGGTACTAGTAGCCCTCGGGGACCAGATCTCCTAGAGGTATCTGACGAAAACAATTTAATTTTACTTAACGATGGTTCACCTACAACTATAGGCACATTAACATGGCGCCCAAATGCATTAGATTTAACCTTTGCCTCTTCTTCGTTAGCACTTTTATGTGAGTGGTCTGTAATTGACAGCCCCCTCGGTACTAGCTACCATCTACCTATAATCATAAAAGTTCTTATAAATAATAATAACAGTGGCAGTAATAGTGTTAATTGTAATGGTCAACATATGCCATTCTATCAAAACTACAGAAATATTAATTGGGATAATTATAGTAATATAGTAGAGCAGCTTTTGGAAGCCTATAAACTTGATTTGTTAAAACCTGAAAATTCTTATTTAATATTTTGCAACATCTTACATAAGGCAGCAAGCCAATCTATTACCAATCATAACATGTCTTCTTCAATTAAAAAACAGTCAGGTTGTAAAAGTTCATATAAGAGATTTTCTCTCCCATGGTGGAATAATAAATGCTCAGATGCTGTTTTAGCTTGCAAAGAAGCCTATATAAAATTTAAACGTAATCCGTCAGAGGGTAACTATATAGAATTCAAGAGACTCAGAGCATGTAAAAAAAAGATTTTAAGAATTGAAAGACAAAACAGTTGGAAAACATTATGTGAAACATTTAACCGCCAAACACCAATTTCTAATATATGGAAGTTTATGAAGAAATACAATAAAACATTTATATATAATGATAATGAATCTGACAATTGGATCTCAGATTTTCTCAAAAAGTTTACCCCAGACTTTGTACCAAACAGAGATAGAGCTTCTTTTAATGCCAAAACAAACAGTAATAATTATTTTCTTCCTTCATTTACAATTAATGAATTATTAACAGCTATATCATCTAGAAGAGATACAGCGTTTGGTCTTGATGGCATACCCTATGCTTTTATTAAAAAATTAAGCAATAATAGTTTAACTATTTTCTTAAATGTCTTAAATTTACTTTGGAATAATAATATCATACCTGATGAATGGAAAAAAGACTGTCTAGTACCTTTATTAAAACCAAATAAACCTAGACTATGTCCTGATTCCTATAGACCTATAGCACTTACTTCATGCATAGGTAAAATCTTTGAACAATTACTTAAACAGCGTCTAGAATTCTATGTAGAACAAAACAATTTATTGCCTTCTAATCAATTTGGTTTTCGCAGAAATTACTCTGCCAGAAAAAGTATTTGTCAGTTACAACTGGATATTCATAATGCTGTATCCGCATATCTCTCTCCCAATAGAGAACATTCGAAACAGTTGGTTGAAAAAGATCTAAAAGTCTTGCTAGAATTGGGAGGCGCCGTCATCATTGGCGGTGACCTTAACGCCAAGAACACCTCTTGGAGCTGTCAAAGTTCCAACACGAGGGGCAAGACTTTAGAGCTATTCGCTGACAGACTGGGATTTGATGTCATAGCGCCCATAGAGCCGACACACTTCCCCTTTAACGTTTCGCACAGGCCGGACATACTCGATATCTTTCTTCTCAAAAACATAAACCTTCGTTTATGTTCAATAGAAGTTCAACACGAGTTAGACTCAAATCACCGCCCGGTGACTCTGGAATTAGCCTCCCGCACCCCCGGCCCCTCAGGCCACAACAACGAAAGGACCAAGATAGCGACTGACTGGGCACGGCTAGAGAAAAATCTCAAGTCAACCTCGTCGGTCCACCTTGATTAAATTCCCAATGACATTACGTCTAAGGAACATACCTCTCAGGCGATCGAGTCGCTTACAAGTCACGTGCAGTCGATAATGGACGACTGCTCGCGGCCGGTACCAGATACGAGCGATCGTAAATGGCGCCTGCCAGACGACGTCCGTGACTTGTTAAGACGTAAAAACGCCGCGACACGCGCTTATGACCGCTACCCCACGGAGGACAACCGTACCCGCCTACGGTCACTCCAGAGGGAGGTTAAACAAGCTATTAATGAATTGAGACAGAGCAAATGGGACGCCATGCTCGAGGAGCTAGAGCCCTCTCACACAGCCTTTTGGCAGCTTTCCCGCTCACTCAAAAAAGACATCGTGTCCACTCTCCCTCCTCTCACCAGACCCAACCAGCCACCGGCGTTTATGGACGACGAAAAGTCAGAATGCCTGGCCGACTGCTTGGAGCTTCAGTGTACGCCGAGTACACTACACCCCGACGCCGCGAATCACCGCTTCATCGCCGATGAAGTGGAACGTCGTACTACTCTCTCGCGCTCGTTACGAAACGACAACCCCGATCAGCCTATCCCAGTAGTAACCACCGATGAGGTCGAATCGTTAGTCAGGGGTCTTAAAACCAGAAAAGCCCCAGGTTCGGACGGAATCTCAAATAAAGTCATTAAATTATTCCCCGCCCACTTGATAGTCCTGTTGTGCTGCATCTTCAATGCAGCACTAAATAATAACATCTTTCCCGCGCAATGGAAAGAGGCCGTGGTAATAGGAATCCACAAACCCGGCAAGCGCCGTACCGAACCCAGTAGTTACCGCCCGATTAGTCTACTAAAAGGTCTAGGTAAGATCTACGAACGAATAGTTCTCAGTAGACTACGCACATTCGCCGAGGCTAACAACCTCGTTCCCGACGCACAGTTTGGTTTCCGAGCTAAACACAGCTGCGTACAACAAGTTCACCGCTTGGTAGAATACACAAGTAGTCAGTTCATCATGAACAGATATACGGGTGTATTATTCCTAGACGTAGCGAAAGCATTCGACAAGGTTTGGCATGAAGGCCTAATCTACAAACTCTATCTCCTCAAGATCCCTCACTACTTAATTCTCATTATACATGACTACTTAAGTCATCGCAGCTTTCGCTACAGGGTGGAAGGGACGTTGTCGACCTCCCACCCTATCAAGGCCGGCGTCCCTCAGGGGTCAGTCCTCTCCCCATTTCTCTTCACGCTATACACTAGCGATATGCCCAAATTCAACCGGGTACATAAAGCGCTTTACGCTGATGACACCGCACTCTTTTGTGCTGGTAGATCCCCGACAACAGTAGCCAAGACTCTCCAAACAGCGGTTACCGCCCTAGCCAACTGGTTTAGGAAATGGAGATTAGAAATCAACCCCGAGAAGAGTCAGGCGGTCATGTTCACTAGACGAACTGCCCGTTCCTACTCTATCGATAGCATTCCCCCCCTTAAAATTTTCAACAAGCCGGTCACTTGGACCAGGCAGGCCAAATACTTGGGTGTGACCCTTGACGATCGACTCAGCTTCGCCCCTCACATAAAGCAAGTCCGCGCACGGGCAGCCTTTGTGATGGGCCGTCTCCACTGTCTACTCAACTCTAGGTCGCGTATGCCCCTGAGTAGCAAAATCCGACTATACACCACCTGCATACGGCCTATCATGACCTATGCCAGCGTGGTGTTCGCGCATGTTAAGCCACACAGGATCCACAGGCTACAGACACTTCAAAATCGTTTCATGCGCCGAGCTACGGGAGCACCGTGGTTCATACGAAACGTCGATCTCCACATCGACCTCGAACTACCGACCATCAAGCAGTTTATGAAACGGTGCTCTCAGAGCTACTTTGACTCTGCCATGACACACCCCAACCAACTAGTGCTTGGGGCGGCTTCCTATAGACCCTCCAAAATCTCCTCCATCCGACGTCCTCGTCACGTCCTCGACGAAGAGGACGACAATATCACACTCGCTCAGCAAAGAGCCTACACGGCCCGCGAGGCCTTAACAAATAAATATCCGCGGTTCCGCCCTCGCCGTCGAGGTGTGAAACCGCGCCGCGCAAAAGTCACTACTAAAAACGTGGGCACGCCCACTTTGCCTCCAGCGACGCCCCAAGCCGAGGTCCGTTCCCCACAGGGGGAGCCCTTGGGCGATGTCGCTTAGCATACTTTTCTCCGGGTTGAGAGCCCTCAGCGCTCACCCATATTCCGCGTCAAGCTGTCAAGGCCATCTGCGGCCAACAGCTGTACACCCAAAAAAAAAAAAAAAAAAAAAATTCATAATGCTCTAATTGAAAATAGACATACAATTGCTGTTTTTTTTTATATAGCTGGTGCTTTTAATAGCATCAATATTGATATACTTTGTCATGAGTTGTCACTAATAGGTATCCCTGAGAAATTTATAAACTGGATCAGTATTTTTTTAAGCTGCAGGAAAGTATTTGTTAAATATAATAATCACATTTATGGCCCTAGACACTCATTTAAGGGAGTTTGTTAAGGGGGAATTTTATCACCATTGCTATTTATATTATATATACGCCGTTTAAATTTAATACTGGGTATTAATGTCAAAAATTTACAATATGCAGATGATTTAGTTGTATATGTATCAGGTAATAAATTATCTTTACTCGTTAATATTGTCAATGATGCTTTAAAAAAACTAAATGACTATTTTTCTTATCTTGATCTTAATGTTAATCCTTCAAAGTCTAAAGTTGTAGTATTTGGAAAAAACTGTTTAAGTGCATCCACTATAAATTATAATAATTATCCTTTAACTAATCTATCTGAAGTAAGATTTCTCGGTGTTATATTTTCACACAACTTGACATGGAACAATTATCTAAAGCATATAATGAATAAGGCCAATAAAGCCTTCAATGTATTGAAATCCTTATCGGGTACATACTGGGGAGCAGATCCCAAAATACTGTTAACTTTGTTTAAATCATTAGTACGTAGTCACTTTGAATATGCTTTCTTTTGTATTGCAGCAGATAAGAAATCTGTAAATAATTTGAATATTATTCAGAACAAATGTTTGTGTCTTATAACTGGGGCATTTAAAAGCACTCCCATTAATGCATTGCAAATTGAGTGCAATATTTCACCTATCGATATTCGTTTTAAATATCTTAAAGAAAGATTCCTTCTTAAACTTTACAGTGTTGCCAATAACGCCTTACTAGTGAATTTGTCAAAAATTCGCACTATGTCCTACACTAATTCCTTGTATATGTTGCAAAATCTTAATGCCTTTCTAGATTTTCTCAAAAACTGTAACATTTATCAATCTATTGAACATTTGCCATGTTATGAAGGATCTTTCTATAGTAAATTCCCAGCATTAAACATAATAATAGATCATAATTTGTCATCCAAAGAAGAAGTTGTGATATGCTTGAACTATGGTCAGATCACAAATTTATTTATACAGACGGATCCAAAAATGATAAAGCCGTATCTTTCGCAATTTATGAACCTACTACTAAAACAAAATCGATAAACACGCTAGCATTTTCACTGCTGAAGCTGTAGCTATTTTAAGTGCGCTGAAACACATCAAACATAATATACAATGTTATACAAAATGGGCTGTAGTGAGCGACAGTATGAGTGTGTTAAAATGTTTAGCAAATAACAAATTGGACGCTAATACTAACTATTTAATATATTTCATAAAGCAGGTATGGCTAGAATTAGCAAACTTAAACATTCATGTTAGTTTTATTTGGGTGCCTTCACACAAAGGTGTGATTGGCAATAAAAAGGCAGACTACTTGGCAAATACTATTGTAAAGTATGCAGATAATATTTCTTGTACTAGTCACGCTCCAAACGTGTTAGTTCCATTCACCGATATTGTATGTCTTTTAAAGAAACAAATGTTCGGGACATGGGAGAGAAATTTATCTCTCGCCATACGTAAAGAAAATAAAGGTGCGTGGTATATGGCTTTAGGAGTTCAAATAAATTCCAAACCCTGGTTTTGCAAAAGTAATACATTTGCAAACAGAAAATTTTACTCTACAATTTGTCGTTTAAGATTCGGTCATTGTAAATTAAATTACCATCTGTATCGCCTTAAAATGGCCGACTCGCCTAATTGTCATTATTGTCAATCACAGTCTGTTCAATCCATAGATCACATTGTTTTCAAATGCCCGTCTTTTAGCATTCAGCGCCTTGTGCTGATAGACGAGCTTCTAGAAGTTTACGATGATCCCGGAACGGTCCCGCAATGCATAAAAGAATTGCTTATAAATGCTTCAATATTTAAATGTTTGTATAAATTTATAATTAATAGTGTGAATCAAATTTAAGTCTTCTAGCTAAAAGATGTTATTTCCATATAAAAAATGATGATGTATAACAAATTTTAAGAAGTAAGCATAATTGTGTATTTGTTTGGATAATTTGTTATGAACAATTTGACTTCTTGTGACAATTTGTGACATGTGTTGCTGATCATGTAAAGATGTACTATTTATCCCAGTGGACTGTAGGCTAGGTCGTTGATGATGTAAAATAATAACGCCAATGTTTGCACTGCCACAACTTGTATTTATTTAATTTGCACAGGAAAAAGTACATTAGCGTACGTACGGTTCAATATCAGACAGAAGAGAGCGAGAGTTGACAGTTATAAAAAATATAATATATATTTGTTGGAGTTGCCAACATGCTCCCACTCGGAGAAGAAACATAATTAAATTTATGCTAGTACATTTTTAAATAATTTGAATTATGAACTAATTGTTGATCAGCGCCATCTATGGACAATGACCTGAACGTCATGTAATGCAATACAATAATACAAAGATAAAATTCTATTTTCAAAATTACAATTGTAACATACATATGTTTGAAATTACATTAGAAAGGCATTTAAGCTAAAACTTATCGTATTAGAACACAATCAGTCATAATAGAAAATAACAATGAACTAATAAGTATCATTCTTTCTTTGTGATAACAATAATGACAAAAATTAAGGTTAACTGCTATCTATTGGTAGCAAGCAGACTTTAGTTACAGAACGTCTGTGCACTCTACCATTAGCAGTTTTTACTTCCACTGCTCTGACCAAATTATCAGAGCCAGGAAAGACGTCCACTATCCTTGCCATAGGCCAGTACATGGGTGGAGTGTTATCTTCTTTAAGAATCACTAATGAACCAATTTTTAAATTAGGTAATGCATTTCTCCATTTAGGTCTACATTGCAAAGTATTTAAGTATTGATTACTCCATGTTTTCCAAAATGATTGTTTAATATTATTACAAATTTCCCAGAATTTTAATCTATTACAAGGAATTTGAGATACATCTTTATCTGGATATGAATTTAAAGTAGTACCAATAATGAAATGACCTGGAGATAGATAAGAAAAATCATTAACATCACTTGACATTGGTATAAGTGGTCTACTATTCAGTACTGCCTCTATTTCACATAATACAGTTGACAATTGTTCATAGGTGATTACTGCTCTTTGGACAGTCCTTTTTAACAAGAATTTGGTACTTTTGACTGCTGACTCTCACAGACCAGCGAACACAGGGGAATAACAAGGAATAAAATGAAAAGTAATGCCATTTTCAGCACTAAATGATTGCACTTGTGTTCGATGCTCACTGGATTTCTGTAGTTTATATAAATTGTGTAATTCTGAATTGGCAGACTTAAAGGTGGATGCATTATCACAATATATTTCAGTTGGCCTTCCCCTACGCGAAATGAAGCGCCTAAGAGAAGCCAGAAATGTACTGGTTTTCAAGTCTGAGCATAATTCTAAATGTAAGGCCTTAGTAATAAAACAAACAATAACCAATGTATAGGCCTTCCCTACGATTGACCTACGCAAAGTAGATTGCTTCACAGGAATTGGGCCAGCAAAGTCTATACCTATCTTTTGAAAAGGACGACATATACTTACTCTATCTTTAGGCAAATTGCCCATTAATTGTTCAGATGCATGTTTGTTAAGTCGTCAACATATCGTGCATCTGTGAATAACTTTTTTTATTTCTCTCATTGCATTAATTATCCAGAATCTTTGATTGATAACAGATAAAACTATTCTAGGGCCAGCGTGAAGATTCTTCACATGTTCAGATTTTATAATTAATTGTATAATAGGAGACCCTTTAGGAAGAATAATAGGGTGCTTTTGTGAATACGAAATATTCGCATTTTGCAGTCGCCCACCTATTCTCACAAGGCCCTTATCATCCAAGAATGGACATAAGGAATTATAACTATAATCACAAATTTTTTGTTTACATTTTAAAGAATGAATAACATCACTCATAAATATTTGCTGTTCATGCTTAATAATTAATAACAATGAATCCTTAAGCTCTTCACAAGTAATAAAATTTTCTTTAATTTTATTTGATTTTGTGCGACTATTATTACAGAATCTAAGTATGTATGAAAGAACTCTTTGCATTTTGTGTAGCTCAGAAAATTTTTGTAAAAAATCTAGATTTAAAATATCTTGCCTGATAGAGGTACAAACCGTTGCATGAGCCACTTTGTCCCTGATCTCTGGAAGCTCTATGTTGTCCAGAGGTGTACTGAAAGGAACATTGTACTTACTGTCATGAAGGAAGTCAGGACCTCGCCACCAGAGACTATTTTGCTCTAGGCTGTGTGGAAGCACTCCTCTGCTCAAGCAGTCAGCAGGATTTTGATGTGAGCTAATATAAGACCATGTGAAACCCATTGTATTTTGAGTAATTTGTTTTACTCTGTTAGCAACATATGTGTTTAGCTTTATTATATCTGTTGCAATCCATGCCAAGACAATTTGTGAATCTGAATATAATATAACATTATCTATATGAAGCTTATGCAATAATGTTTTGTGAATCCTAGCAATTAGCCTTGATAGCAGCAGTGCGGCATTTAATTCTAATCTAGGTACAGTGAGACTTTGGTTTAGAGGGTTTATTCTAGATTTTGAGCAAACCAGGGAAACATTCACCCTACCAGCTGTGTCTGTAACTCTAAGATAAATGCAACTTTCATAGCCAGTGGAAAGCGATGCATCTGCAAACCCTATTAATTGCATAGACACTGCATTGCTCATGGTGATCCAACGGTCAATGCTAATTGGATTCATATTAATTAAGCTATTGTAAAACTCAAGCCAAGCTTCCCTTAGAGACTGATCAAGCATACAGTCCCAACCCATGCGTGTTAGCCACAATTTTTGCATTATAACTTTAGCACAAACAATAATAGGTCCAGCCAGACCTAATGGGTCAAAAAATTTACTTACAAAGCTTAGGATTTCGCGCTTAGTTTGAGGAACTTTACCTTGAGGAGTGGGAGAAGCAAGGTTTAAAGTATCTGCCTTAACATTGTAATTGATACCCAACGTTTTCAAGGGCCAATAATTTTTTTGTAATTCAGTTATATCAAAATATTGTCTTTCTGTAGGAATACTTTGTAGTAATTCAGCGCTATTTGAACACCATTTGTGCAGCTGAAAACCTCCTAGGCTTAGGAGTTTACTAAGTTGCTCTTTTAACTCAATTAAAGATTCAAGAGAAGCTGCTGTACCTAATAAATCGTCGACATATGTCTGGTGTTTTAAAACAAAGGCTGCCAATGGATATTGTTTACCATGTCGCTCAGCCAACTCCACTAAACATCGAGTGGCTAAGTATGAACTAGATTTAAGACCATAAGTAACGGTGCTTAATTGAATACACTCTATGTCTTGATCGGGAGAATCTCTCCAGAGTATATTTTGTAATGAACAATATTTTTTATCTAAACTGATGGCTCGAAACATATGTTTTATGTCTGTTACAAAAAGGTATTTATCCATTCTAGCTAAAATTAGAATGTCAAATAATTCGTTCTGTACCACGGGCCCATTCAATAACAAGTCATTCAATGATATCTTTTTATTTGTTTTCATAGAACCATCGAAAACTACTCTGCATTTTGTGGTTTTTTTGTCCATCCTGACTACAGGATGGTGTGGCAAGAAATAAATTGCATCATGTCTAAAATCATACTGATTAATGTCTACCTTAGAGCCATGACCCATTTTTATATATTCATATATGAAATTACTATAAAGCTTTAATAACAATGGATCCTTTTGTAATCTAATTTCTAAGTTATGAAATCTTTTCAAAGCAATATCAAATGAATTACCTAACGCTTCATTAACAGAGCAAAGAGGTAGTTTTAAAGGCAAATCTACTGTAAAATGGTAATTATTTAACTGAACTGAATTTTTAAATATTTGTTCACAAGTATCATGTTCAGTTGTCTTCTCTGGAAATAATTCAGGGACACTTTCCATTTTCCAAAGATTAGCCATATCATTATGAAGTTCTGTGTCGCAGCGATTGCAATATAAGGTGACTGGATTAGTTGCAGAAATATAAGGCAGGTTACCTGCTATTACATGCCCAAAGTGAGTACTTAAAAGCGTGATTGTAGGAGAAGCAGAAGCATTGTGCGATTTAGATAGCGGCAGTGCAGGCTTTATTGATTTTGATGGCTCATCAGTCAGGAGCTGAAAAAATACATCGGCACCGATTAATAAGTGTATATCACTTGGCTTGTAAAACTCTTTATCAGCAAGGCTGATATTAGGGGGCAACACAATCTTTGACGTGTCCACCTTTTGTTGTGGCAATCTAGTGGTGATTTTGTCCATAATGAAACATGATACAGTGACATTGTAGTATTTGACTAGGGAATGTAGTTGAAGTGAGACACACTCATTTAAATTACAAACATTGTTCCCGATGCCTAAAACTTTTGAATTTATTGATTTTGTAGTTAAACCTAATAAATTGACTAATTGCTTTGTTACAAATGACATTTGAGAACCACTGTCCAGCAGCGCTTTGACATATACTTCTCTGCCATTGTGAGTGATAAGCCTAACTTGTGCCGTTGGCAATAATACTTGGGCACATATTGTTTGCAACAAGAATGAAACTGGATTCTGTATTTCATCAACATGTATAAGAGAGTTATGTTTCTGTTGGCATGAAGCACATTTAAAATGATACCTGCATAATTTGACATGTTTATTAAGACATATCTTGCATAATTTTTGCTCTGTAACGAATTGAAGTCGCTCAGAGGCAGGCATTAATTTAAATTTGACACAATTAAAAAGCTTATGTGTAGATAACTTACACAATCGACAGGCAGACTTCTTGGCAGGGCTTGCAGCAGGATCCTCAACAGCATTCATAGTAGCTGGGGGTTCCTTGCCGGTGTATCTATTAATTACCTTTGATGCCTGCGGGGTAATCATTGCTCCTCCTGTTGCATTTTCAAGTGCAATTGCTCGCTCGTCTAGAAAGGTGATCAAACTTGATAAAGTAGGCTCCTTTTTATATTTTATATTATATTATATTATTACTTTTTATATTATACTTTAGTTAGGTAATAGTTAGTCGAGGTAGGGACACGAAAAAAGTATCGATACTTTTAGGTATCTTGTACACTTGTCTTTCGATACCGATACTTTTGTACTCGATACTTTCTATTCGATACTTTTACTCAATGAGTATTTTTAGGCAGGAATCGTATCGAACAAATTGTAGAAAGTATCCATGTTAAACTTGACCTTACCTTACATTGCTTATGGTAACGTCATCTAGGTAAAGCGTAACGAACCTTCTAAAAAGTGGCTCGACATATTTTAATCCGAACACAGGTGGACAAATTCATAAAAATAAAAAATGGGTGCGTGTACTTATGTACGCGCGTGAGAAGTTATACTTCTTTGGCATCATTAAAATATATATATATATATATAATTATTAAAAACCAAATTTAGAAAATAATCTAAATAAAAAAAAAAAATAATAAAAAAAGAAAAAAATAAAATATATATATAAATATAATAAAATATATATATAAATATAATAAAATATATATATAAATATAATAAAATATATAAATATATATAAAAAATAAAAAAAAATAAAAAAAATAAAAACAAAAATAATAAAAAGAAAAAAAAAGAAATAAAAAAAAAGAAAAAAATATATAAAAAAATACTAAAAAAAAAGGGAAAAATAAAATAATAAAAAAAATAAAAAAAAAGAAAAAGAAATAAAAAAAAAATTTAAAAAGAAAAAAAATAACAAAAATATAAAAAATAAAAAAAAATACAAAAAAAAATAAAAAATAATAAAAAAAGAAAAAAGAAATAAAAAAAAATAAAAAAAAAAGAAAAAATAAAAAAAAATACTAAAAAAAAAAAAAAACAACAGAGGTGTCAAGCGTACCAACATGCGCGACTAATATCGAGGTTCAATTTCTATTTTGTTGGTAGCTTTTTTTTCGAGACTTAATGAGCGGTTAAGCAGACAACTTCATACTGTTAATTTTGTGTCACATAATTAAAATTTCACTCTCATCATTTTTTCATAACGCGCCTAAAGAAGTATAACTTCAAAAAAGTATCGATACTTTATTAAGTACGATACTTTTCTTTGATACTATTCATGAGTACAGTATCGATACTTTCGTTTCGATATTGTATCCCTAAATTGATGACACATACAATAAAGAATAAGACATACTATAGATACTAATATAAATAGGCTTTCGCTTGATATATCTACTACGGCACAACTTGTACGTACTCATATACGGACGTAAACATACGTATACATGTATATATACCCACTATCCATTAAACTAATGAATCGATTTACATATTGCCACATTTACTTATTGTTATAAGATGAAGTTATTTGTTAAAGAATAATTAGAAAAGCTGATTTTTGTTTTTATATTTATATTTTTATATATTAGATACCAACTCCTTGTCAATTAATTCCGTGAAATGGAACATACTCATGATTCGTATATAAAATGACAGGATCATATCTATAGCACACTAATGAAATTTAGGGAAAACCAGGCACATGACCCCTTAAATACTATGAATTCAAATACCATCAGAGCTCATTCTATATTGGTAGTACTGCGAAATAGAAATAACAAACCCAATTATCTGTCAAAATCAACTCACCAAGGATGAAAAATATACAAACATTCTCATTTATGCACGCAAACGTATGCAAACTAGAATTATTTTATTGCTAGTATGCAAAACAAATAATCGCTTATACATTTTATCAAATTATAATATGTGAAATAAAGGAAATTGAAAGGTTTTATGAAATGAATAATGTTCAGCATAATTTTTTAAGTTATTGCGACCATCAAGAATATTTTATTATTGTTATTGACTCAAACTTGAAATTAGATAGGTACTATTATAACGTAGTGTTAATAGCTTTCCCTATAGATTAAATTAGAAAATGGCGTTGACAGGTGTCATTGACAGTAACTGTCATTTCTGCATTTTCACTATTGTAAAATAACCACTGCGGAAAAATCTATTACTTGATTTTTTTTTTGTTTGGATCGCCCTTACGGGCAGGCTAAAGTCTTTTCGACCATACTGCCTTGTCTTACGTAGCTTATTTCTTTACATATTATTTACTTCTTCATGTTGTATAACTTATTAACAGTCATTGTCAGTCAGTAAGTCAAGTCGTTATCATTAATTAGGCGCTGAGGACCTAATTAGATGATTTCTCTTGGAATTTTGGTTGAATATGAAAATACACGTAAACCACTCTTATATCACATTCACCACACTTCAGCACCTTAATAATATTATATTACATAAAACATCAGCAAAATTATACAATATAACACTATAAAACACTAAAAAAATGAATATAATACAAGAGCTTAACATGACATTTCCATATTCGCGCCGAAAAAACTATATTACTATCTAGTGGATCGCCCTTACGGGCAGGCTAAAGTCTTTTCGACCATACTGCCTCGTCTTGCGTAGCTTATTTCTTTACATATTATTTACTTCTTCATATTGTATATCTTATTAACAGTTATTGTCCGTCAGTAAGTCAAGTCGTTATCATTAATTAGGCGCTGAGAACCTAATTAGATGATTTCTCTGGGAATTTCGGTTGAATATGAAAATACACGTAAACCACTCTTATATCACATTCACCACACTTCAGCACTGTAATTATATTATATTACATAAAACATCAGCAAAATTATACAATATAACACTGTAAAACACTAAAAAAATGAATATAATACAAAAGTTTAACATGACATTTCCATCACAGATTAAAGGATACTACGATTTCCATATTCGCGCCGAAAAAACTCTATTACTTGAACTGTTAATTTTTTTTTTTTTTGGATCGCCCTTACGGGCAGGCTAAAGTCTTTTCGACCATACTGCCTTGTCTTACGTAACTTACTTCTTTACATATTATTTACTTCTTCATATTGTATAACTTATTTATCGTCATGGTCCGTCAGTAAGTCAAGTCGTTATCATTAATTAGGCGCTGAAAACCTATCTAGATGATTTCTCTGGTAATGCAGGTTGAATATGGAAATACACGTAAACCACTCTTATATCACATTCGCACACTTTTCAGCACCTTCATTATATTATATTACATAAAATATCAGCAAAATTATTCAATATAACACTATAAAACACTAAAAAAAAATGAATATAACACAAGAGCTTAACATGACATTTCCAAATTCGCGCCGAAAAACCCTTGAACTGTTAATATTCAGACCCCAACAAAAACAAATTTTAAAAGGCCCTATTAGGGACACGAAAAAAGTATCGATACTTTTAGGTATCGAGTACTTTTCTTTCGATACCGATACTTTTGTACTCGATATTTTGCTTTCGATACTTTTACTCAATGTGTACTTTTTGGCAGCTATCGTATCGAATAAAGAGTAGTGAGTATCCATGTTAAACTTAACCTTATAGGCTATACTTATGGTATCGCCATCTACTTCAAACGTAATGAACCTTCTAAAATGTGGCTCGTCAATATGTTAATCCGTTCACAGAAGGTCAAAATGCCTCAAACAAAAAAAGCTCATCACGACAGATTCCACGAAAGTACTCAGTACTCGATACTTTGAAGTATCGATACTTTTGTTTCGATACTTTATTGAGTACGATACTTTTTTTCGATACTACTCATGAGTACAGTATCGATACTTTCTGTTCTTCTTCTTCTTTTTTGTCTTGGCAATCCGCTACAAATACGAGCCATTTTTGCCAGTGTCGAGTTATAGTTATCTTTTCAAGTTCTCAGTTTCTTCATGTCAGTAATGGTCTGTCAGTAAGTCAACGTGTCGCCCTCAACAGTGTAATGGCCACTGTTAAGGGTATCTTCTGAGAATTTTGGTGGAAATACAAATGTATGTATAGCAGTTTTATATCATATTCACTACACCTCAGCAGTTCTGTCGCTATATATTACATAAAATGCCATCAAGATTATTTAACATAACACGTTAAAACACTAAGATATTGAATATAATACAAGAACACCACATGCCACTTCAGATTCCCGCCAAAAACCCTCTACTCTCTGTTCGATATCGTATCTCTAGTAGACATGGAAATGATTGCTAATTTTATTTCATTTTCAGTTGATGAATTTTTTTTCATAATGTTTTCACATGCGAATTTTCACCTCCAATGATTTTTTTTTTAGCAATGCTCTAAAGTCACATTTACTACACGCTTGCTATTATAGATGCAGAATGATTTACGATTCATGGCGCTACAATATGAATTAAATCATTAGCTTTTTGTTGGGAACATGCAACTTGCTTTTTTGATTTAATTTTATAAAGTGATGGTAATTTGAGTATCATTTATTAATTTCAATGTGATTGTAGTTAAAGAATAATTACCAAAAAAAACAAGTTAAACGAAATCGTTATTTATTTAAATGAAATCGTGAATTCATACGTGAGTTTCTAGATTGTCTCATAAAGTCTGTAAAAAAAATTAGTAGAGTGGCCACTATTTTAAGTATTTTACTAAAATCGACGATAACCGACTAACTTTGTGTTCGATTATTTTAATTACGTGATTCAATGTTGTATCTCGAAGCTGACAGAAATAATTATTAAAATAATGAATTACCACGCCATCCTTAAAGAAAACTAAAAAATGTAATTAGAGCATAGACTTGATTTAACTGCTAAGCAAAATTTTATCAATGAAATTTCCCTCATACTTGATATAGACTTGGGTCTGACAATATAAAAGTAAGATCGCAAAAATAATTATGTTAAAGTGCAAATTTATGTAGACAAGAAAATATTTTATACTAAGTTAAATTTTAACACATTTATAGGCATATTTAAGAGTTCATTGATTTTATATACAACTTTATACACTTAGTTACTCGTACATACATTATTAACTTTTTAAAAATTGGTTTTGGAAAATGGTTGATGGTTCTGGGTAATCATCTGGAGTAACTTTCTGTCAATATATTTTTTCGTTTATCGTCTATTTTATGTGGCAAGTATAAAGTTATTGCCTGTTATTGTTTACGTTGTGGCATATTTTCTGGCGAGACAATTTGAGTGTTTGTTGGAATTTCAATTGGTTTAGCCAAGCTTGATGATCCCGCCTGTGAGATAACAGAAGCTGGATGACTTTCAAGCGTAACAGCCATTCGAGATTGTTTTTGTTGTGAATTGGAATAATTTTGGTACGCACTTAAATATTTGTGGTTCAAATGTTTTTTTATAATTAATAAAGGAAATTAAGTTATAGGAATAATTCCTTTTACACAATATACATTTTGACACAGCTTTATTTGGGATTCTTTCATAATGATCCCAAATAGATGCACTCATTTTTTCTTTTTGCAAAACCTAATTTAATGTTTAATTAAGTCAGTCAAGAAATATATATCTATTTGAAATAAAACTATTTTTTATTGCATTTGTATATGATATAATAAAAATGATTACCCTATATTGGCAATACTTTACAGGATCCATCGTCACAGGACAACTATAGGTATCTAGAGGTATCTTCGTCAAACAAGTCATTGTTGTTACAGAATATGTCTACCTGTACAGTATTATAACACATTTTAAAAATCATTTCTTGTCGGATATATTATCTTAGTATGGCTGCGTGCTGATCAGGTGCTAGCTTATTAGATTTTATAGTTTTAAATTAAATTGTAGTGATGGAGTAAGATTACAATTCACCCCTCCGTCTTGCCCTTGGATGTCGTAAAAGACGACTAAGGAATATATAACGCAAATAAAATCTATTAAGAGAAGGAAAACTAGAAATAAAATCCTATACCAACCTGTCTGACCAACATGATATAGTAAGGTTAATTGCCCTCCTATTGTGGAAGAGGCTTGAGCCTAACAGTGGGACGTAGATGATCTGTAATGATAATGATGAAATTAAATTGACGTAATATAATAATTATCATAAAATGTAATGTTTAATAATAGCTAATGACGATGACTTCTATGATAAAAGATACCTTTTTTTTTTTTTTGGTTGGGCTGCGGTCGGCGCGCCTCCGCACCACTCCGTCCGGGGCAACAGAGGGGCTTAAGCACGCAACTCCCGCAACCCACCTGAAAACCACCTCGCCTTCGTCATTGGGCCGACCACCGGAGCAGGTTTACTTGTCGTCAGTGGTCGGCCCGACGGAATACCCGTAGGTACCCTCCCATCGACCGACGTCCCCCCCCTCGGGGAGGACGTCGGTCTTTCCTCACGCGGTCGGCCTCTCGGCGGGTGACGGACTAATCCCCGGTCACGTCACCCGCGGCCTCGGCTAGGGCGGCATGAGGCGCAGATAGTTGCGCCTACGCCGCCCCAGTCGCCGGCGGCGGATCTCCTCATCGAGGCTGCGCTCCACACGCAGACGATCCACCGCCTCCTTCTGCGAGATCACTGTCTCGCAGAAGGCTGCGACCGCGTCCCAATTCCCGACGCTGTCGACCATCGCCCTAGCGATGGCCGGTGATATGATATGATATGATAAAAGATACCTAGTCATCCCGTGACCACGGACACTGTAGTGTTTGAATTGCGTCAAAAATCATATAAAATTACGGTAATGTTGATAAAAAATAGTTATATTTCAAATGTGTAATAGTCGTCGTAGTGTCTGAAGTCCAGCGCTCTCTGGGGCGGGCCTCGGAATGGGGTGAACGCAATTTAGTCCAGTTCAACCCCACAAAGACACAAGTTTGCGCGTTTACTACAAAGAAGGACCCGTTTGTCATGGCGCCTCAGTTCCATGGAGTAACTCTCCAAATTTCCGACAGTATTGGGATCCTCGGAGTCGAAATATCGAACAAAGTCCAGTCTGGGAGTCATTTGGAGGACAAAGCCAAATTGGCCAGCAAAAAGTTGGGCGTCCTGAACAGAGCCAGGCGGTACTTCACACCGAGACAGTGCCTTGTACTAGACAAGGCGCAAGTACGTCCTCATGTGGAGTACTGCTCACATCTCTGGGCAGGCGCGCCCAAATATCAGCTAGACCCACTTGACTCCCTCCAAAGGCGTGCTGTTCGAATCGTCGGGGATCCCAATCTCACGGACGGATTGGTGCCGCTGGAGCGGCGGAGAGACTTTGGGTCACTCTGTGTACTCTACCGACTCTTTCACGGGGAGTGCTCCGAGGAACTGTTTGACTTAGTACCACCGTCACCGTTTTACCAACGTACCACTCGACACCGCAGCAAGGTTCATCCATTTCATCTGGAAACGACATGGTCTTCAACTGTACGTTTCCAGCGATCATTTCTCCCACGTACGTGCAGGTTCTGGAATGAACTACCTGCTGCTGTGTTTCCCGAGCGCTATGACATGTCCTTCTTTAAACGAGGTTTAAGAAGAGCATTTACTTCACGGTAGGCAACGGCCTGGCTGTGCCCCTGGTATTACAAAGGTCCATGTGCAGCAGTTTCACTTACCATCAGGTGAGCTGCCTGCTCGTTTGTCACCATCGGCAATAAAAAAAAAAAAGAAAAGTAGCGTAAAGATGAGAATCATATATATAATAACTATTTGGAATACACTTTACACAAATACTAATCTATATTTATTTACACTAAATAATTTGGAAATAAACTGAAAGCAAAATTATACATTGTAAATAAACCTACTTTTACGGATTATATCGCGTTTGTATTTGATTAATGATTGCCCGACGTTTCGAACACTTTGCAGCATTCATGATCACGGGCGGACTAAGGTGTCTCACGTCCAACAAGTAATCGTTATTACAGACATTTATAATTATCTACCCGATACAGAAAATTAGTTATAAATTTATTAAATTGTGACCCACATTTTAGTACAAATTTATTGCCAGTGTAAGAAGAAAATGATTCTATATGAAAAAATTATATTGTTTATGGTTAGTAATTATCATGTCCCCTGAGTTTTCTTGCCGGATCTTTTTCAGTGTGGCCGCGTTCCGATCCGGTGGTAGTATATTAGTTTTGTTAGTTTTAAATCAACAAATTGTAACAATAATTGCTACAAATTTAATAATTAATAATTACTAACCATAAACAATTTAATTTTTTCATATAGATTCATTTTCTTCTTACACTGGCAATAAATTTGTACTAAAATGTGGGTCACAATTTAATAAATTTATAACTAATTTTCTGTATTTGTAATTGTTGGACGTGAGACACCTTAGTCCACCCGTGACCATGAATGCTGCAAAGTGTTCGAAACGTCGGGCAATCATAAATCAAATACAAACGCGATATAATCCGTAAAAGTAGTTTTATTTACAATGTGTAGTGCTCGCGTAATCATCAGATATCAATATGTAAACCAGTACGGACTGGAATTTGCAAATAAAATACGCCGGTTAGAGTATCTTCATACTAAGCGCGCAAGATATATAACTTCATTAAATTTCTTGAAGAGATGCCGAGACCATAATCTCATTCCTACGTGTGTAAGGATTCCTTGCAAGAAAAATATACGTGGAAGCGCTAAGATCTTAGAACAGGCGAGTAAAAAGTTATTGCAGACTGTTCACGTAACCCGATCGGATCTATACAATATTAACTGTGAAATAGAGATAAAGTCTGGTGAAGTTGAGTCAGTTTTAACGATAGCTGAATTTAAAAGTTGCATCGAACAACTAGGTAAGCGCGAAATAACTAAATATAATAGACGCAAAAATAAACACGTTACAAAATTTGAAAAATTAAGTAACAGAAACCTACGCGTTGAACATGGAACGCAAAATTTCAATGTTTGGAACGGAACGCGCCCGCCAACCATCGACTCACACGCAGATCGCGCTGCCATAAATCTGTCAAAACAAATCTTAGACCAATCTGAACTTCAGGTATTGTCGAAAGGTGGGATCTAAATATAAACAGTTCGAGTAATAGATTTTTCTTATAACATGTCGGTAATATTAAACATTAATGTTATAAAACTATAAGAAAAATAAACGAAAGAGAAGTGAAGTGAAATTTAAAGTATACATTTCAAACATGGATATGTTATCGATGTGTAGAATATGTCTGGTTGAAGACGTTAAAATGTATTCCTTGACTAGTGCTAAACTGCAGGAATTGTATGAGAGGCTGACGAGGACGCCAGTAAGTAACTTGTACATTGATTAGACCAATACTTGAACTAGAAAGCGATATTAAGATATTAATACATACTTAACCTTAAACACAAACAGCCCTTTCCATTTTGTTAACGGTCCAAGAACGTACTGGAATCGTATTAACCAACAAAGGGATCTAAAAGAGAATGTGCAGCTGCTCTCTCCTGATGAGTTTATTACAGCCAGTGCAATCGCCAACACTCCTGCTAAGCGTGGCCATTATAGCATTCCAAGAGCAAAGAGAGAGCTCGAGTCCCAGTAGATAGACAGTGACCCTGGCTGTGCTCCTGGTATTGCTTAAGCTCATAAGCGACAGCTACCACTTACCTGATGCTACTCTTAGCAGATGGCTTATCTGCCATCGCAGACAAAAATTAAACCAGCACAAGTGCATATATGTTCTCAGGAGGTGTACTCAAATGTATATGTATCTCTTCCAGTGGCGGCTGTACCTTAAGTGCGCTCGTGCGCTGAACCACCAAATCAAAATATTTAAAAACTACAAAATTTAACTTCATATTTATTTTTAAATTACCATTAATATCTATTCTTTGAACATTCCGATTACATTCCCAAGGAGGGTTGACGTCAGGCAGGCGGCCGGTCATAAAAGTCATTGCCGAAACTTTTTGCAATATGTCAAAACAAATGACATATTGCGTCGACCCCAAGTAATTGGGATAAGAGCAAGATGATGATGATGATCTATTCTTTGAACATAAAAAAAACATAAATAAAATTTCAAATTATGACGAAACAATATAAGCGCTTTACTAAACTATTAAAATTTATATTCCTTGTAAAAAAAATCTTGTGCGCTGAGGCGAGCGCACGGGGACTGCCCATACAACTTGTATTAGAAATGAGTTAAAATGCCTGGCGCTTGAGACAGAAGATAGTTCATAGAAATATGCTGAAAAATGAGTTTGTTTCCGTACGGCGCACAGGCGAACCGAACATTGCCGAGAGAACTCGACTTATGACGAAATTCGCTGATGATGTCTTGTGAAGTACAGTAAGTAGATATAGTTTCGATGTATCTGTGACGAGTTAAATATGGTTTGTTTACATTAATTGTTTTTTTTATTTTGGTCTTAGTTCTATTTTATACTGCGTATACAGTGGGTGAAAATGAGCATAAATATAGACTATATTAAAGACAATAACAAAACTTTTTAAAATAAAGTTGATATAAATTGGCGGGACTGCCAAGGCGCTCTTTTATAAATATTTTTTGAAGTGTGAAAAACAATCAAAATACCTATTTTTCTTCGCAAGTACACCTACAAAATGTAATGTGTTCAAAAATAATTAAAAAAAACTTTTTTACGTAAATTGTTGTTCCATTGCAATTTCTGATCTTAATACTTAGTAAGGAAGTAAAGTGAACCACTACTTTGATGACCCACCAGCCGCCACTGATCTCTTCACAGTTGGATTCAAGTCTCCTCCACAGTGAAAGAGAAATTGACCTACTGCACCATGTTTCTTACTCCGTTACCACATGGAAAGAATATCTCTTGTTACTTTGTTTAAAGTCTATAAGTTAAAGAGTGGTAGACAGAAGCCAGTTCTTATGCAAGATAAACTCTGAACATAACTGTATATTATAAGGTGAGATAGAGCCGACCTCAACAAGACTTGGGTCTTCAATATGATATTTTCTTTCAGTTTGAGACAAAAGATAAGAGACCCATACAAATATGTTACTTATGCTGTGCAAGACTTCTGAACTGCCATCGTCTGCAGACTATGTGTCTGAAAAGTGAAGAATTTTTCAATAAAGTTATAGCAAATAGTGAGGTAAGTGTGTTGTAATATCCATCGAAGTGAGCTCGGGGTGTCTTACACTAAATAATTATATTGACAATGTGCTATATCTTCTGTATTTGATTTTTTATTGCCTGACATTTTAAACACTTTTCAATGTTCATGGTCATGGGTGGAGCAAGATGTCTCACGTCAACAAGTCAGTGTTATTGCAGATATTTATATCTAGCCGAAAATTAGTTATTGAATTATAATCCACATCTTGATACAAATTTATTGCTAATGTAATAAAAAAAATGATTCTATATGAAACAATTATTCCTACTAATATTATAAATATGAAAGTTTGTTTCTGTCGCTTTCAAGCTTAAGCCACCGAACCAATTTAAAACATTTTTGCTTCAATGGAAAGCTATGATATCAGGGAGTACCTAATTTAGGCTATATTTTATTAAGCTATTCCCTTGGGAATGGAAACTACAGCAGGTAGGGTCTGAAACTGAGGCGAGGATGGGTTGCTAGTACAGTCAACCCTCCTATAAGGCGGTGAGTGCGTACCGTGCTATAAGAAACTCAGAATTAGTACAAATCACATCATTTGTACCGCGTTATATGGAGACCAATAAATTCCAAAGACAAGATAAATTATAAATTATTTTTATTGAATTGAAGAGTTTATATAAGGAAATGATACAAAAAATGAAACAAAAACTAAACTAAAAACTGTTTTCCAACAAAAACAAGAGAGACTTTTGTAAAATTATGTAATCTTTCAACACTCATCCTCGCTGTCAGATATGAGTCGCCTAACTCGTCTTCTTTTAATGGGCAAAATGTCTTCCTCACTTGGTTCATCTTCACATTGGTTTTCGATTGTAGCTTTTTCTTCGAACTCCACTAAAACCTCTCTCTAGAAGGAACTTATGGGATGCTGTTGAACGGAAACCGCGGTGTAAGAGTACCGCGTTGTAGGAGGGCTGTCACAATTTCAGCTCTGCATTATATGGAAACCGCGTTCTGAGAGTACCGCTTTATAGGAGGGTTGACTATATTTTAAATACAACTATTTTCATGGGTTTTACTTCTATGGCGTTTGTATGCATGCTACTTATCCATTGCCCTGGACCGATTTTGCGGGATGTGTGCTGATCATAGCCTATCATAAAAGAAGCTATATCACCAGGAGTGTGTGCGGCATCTCTCTTCTGTCAAACAACACCTCACTATGATCACCAATCTGACTGACAAGTGTGGAGATATGGAACTATCGCTTAATTTGTTGGATGGGCCTACCTGCAATGTGCACAGCGAAGAGTGAAGTGGTCATGATGATGATGTTGAAGTAAACGTAAATATTTATTATTGCAGTTAAATGGAATTGAGTTACAAGATTTGAACACACTCAAAACAGTACACCCGTTAATACTTATAAATTGTGTGCCATCAACTAGAAAGGACCCTAAAGATGATAAAATAGATGAAGACAATGATTTCAAATTTGATCTGATGGAAATTGCATCTGATGTTCAAGGTAAATATGAACTATCTGAAGGTATACATTTTTCTTTAAATAATTGTTTGGCATGGTATCGCAGACAAAAATGATACTAATGTCATTGTCTACTCAAAAATCTTCAACAAACTAAAAAGTAGTACTGTGAGAATAACAGCAGATATATTGAAACTCTATGCTGAGTGTTTATGTACCACGAGATTACTTCCTAGGGTCCGGTCGATGGCCCTGTACGGTGCACCGGTGTGGGCGGGGTCCATTACCGTCCGACTTAGAGTCCTTCTGTGGCGACCATAGAGGGTCATGGCGGTCAGGGCCATCCGCGGATACTGCACGGTGGCGACGGAGGCAGCGTGCCTATTGGCCGGGACTTCTCCGTGGGACCTGGAGGCGGAAATGTTCGCCGAGTTGTATCGGCGGGGGGGTGCGCGGGGAGGGCGGTGTGATCTCGTTAAGGGAGCTCACCGCCTGGCGCGTCGACGCCCGCCGAGACGTTATTGCCCGTTGGGCAGTCCGGCTGGAGAGGCCTCGGTTCGGGGTGCAAACCGTGGAGGCCTTCCGGCCGGTGCTGATGCAGTGGTTGAAAAGACGGCACGGGGTGCTCTCCTTCCGACTGGTGCAGGTGTTGACGGGGCATGGGTGCTTCGCCAAATACCTGCACAAGGTCGTAAGGAGGGAGAGTACACCGTCCTGCCACCACTGCGATTGCGACGAGGACACGGCGACGCATACGCTCGTGGCCTGCGCCGCTTGGGCCACGCAGCGCCGTGAACTCGTCGCAATCATCGGTGCCGACCTGACGCTGCCGGCCATCGCTAGGGCGATGGTCGACAGCGTCGGGAATTAGGACGCGGTCGCAGCCTTCTACGAGACAGTGATCTCGCAGAAGGAGGCGGCGGATCGGCTGCGCGAGGAGCGCAGCCTCGATGAGGAGATCCGCCGCCGGCGACTGGGGCGGCGTAGGCGCGAGTATTTGCACCTCATGCCGCCCTAGCCGAGGCCGCGGGTGGTGTGACCGGGGATTAGTCCGTCACCCACCGAGAGGCCGACCGCGTGAGGAAAGACCGATGTCCTCCCCGAGGGGGGGTCGTCGATCGATGGGAGGGTACCCCAAGTAGGGGGTATTCCGTCGGGCCGACCACTGATGACAAGTTAACTCTGCTCCGGAGGTCGGCCCAACGACGTCGACGTGGTATTCGGGTGGATTGCGGGAGTTGCGTGCTTAAGCCCCTCTGTCGCCCTGGACGGAGTGGTGCGGAGGCGCGCCGACCGCAGCCCACCCACAAAAAAAAGTGTCACTGTTTGTAAGTCGACACGTCACCTTCAATATTACGATAGTTGTAATATTGGACCGGCAGTGAATTTATAAGGAGCTATGGGTTCTTATCACATTCTCTAGAATTTAGCACCTTTTCTGCATTACATTATATAAAGTGTACCGATACGAGATACCGCATATTCAGGTGTTCAGTGAATAGATTTTGGCTTAGCGAGGTACAAATTAAAGAGATTTCTCTGTATTTACAGATAATTCGTTTACTAATGAGGAAGTTCATATCAAATCAGAGGTTACTGTTGAAGAAGAGGATATTTATGCAAAATATGGTGACATATCAGATAATAATAGACACACAGTGCAGAATACAGAATTAGAACATGATATACATCTAAAGACTGTCAAGGTTGTTTTGGAGAGAATAGATTTGGAAGCATTTAAAAGGGGTGAGTGTGGCTTTGGTTTTTTCTATCTATACCAATAAATAAAATTGGAGTGTCTGTTTGTAATGTCAAAATAATAGGCTTTTTTCATGCTCACACGGTTATTTGCACGACACCTATGCCTAAAATAGCAATTAAAAAATATTTGTCTGTCTGTTTGTTCTGGGTAATCTTCAAAACGCCTGGACCGATTTCAAAAATTCTTTCACCAATGGAAAGCTATAATATCAAGGCGTAAACTAGGCTATATTTTATCTCGGTATTCCCACGGGAACGGGAATTACGCGGGTAAAACGACTATAACCTATAACCGAAGCGAAGCGAGGGCGGGTTGCTAGTGTAATATATAATTGCGTTTTCTGTGTATTGACGGAGTATGAATACAATGAACGACCGTCGTTTCCTGCCCGTGGATGTCGTGGAAAATGACCAAGGGAATGTTGCAGATAAAATTTATGCAAGAGTAGGAAAACGACAAATGGCATCCTGAGCGACAACTTACTTTTTACGTAGATATATATTAATATGTGTGTTATATCTCATAGACATCTTTTACGACATCCATGATAGGGAGTGGTGAATTGTATTCTTACTCTGTCACCACAAACAATTTAGGAATTAAAATTTTATAAATCTTTTCGTAGCGGGCCATGTTACAAAAAGCTTTAGTAGTTTTGGCTCAGAGTTAATGATTCAGTCCAGCTCCTTTATATCTGCTAGATATAGATTATGTGTGGTATTTATGACGGTATTGTTAGAGGACGTGTGGTGACGGAGTGAGAATACAGTTCACCACTCCCTATCCTACCCGTGGATATTGTAAAAGACTATTTAGGGATTAAATTTGTACATATAGGGTGTATCAGGTTATGGGGCAACTGGTCAAAGGGGAGCTAGGCAATGGTGGTAGGAACACATGAAAAAAAAGTGAGCCATCACTCTGGCAGATGTGAAACATGGAAATTATTTTGTACAAGTATATATGCATAAAATAATAGATTACGACAGCAACTAACATGGCATGAAGGATTGAATAAAATAATACGAATTATATTATTATTTGAAATATTACACAACAATAATACTTTGCTCAGTTGCTTACGAACAACATAGGGTCACTCCTTCTCCCTCACACACTTCTACGTAGTTCAAAGTGATCGGCTAAAGGCTAAAGAAATCTCTAATCCTGTGATGATAATAAGACAAGCTATCTAAATTATTTTATCGTCATTGAGTACCTCGTTAAGTCTACAAATTTTAAATGAAATCTATTTAAGGTGGGTTTAAATGTAATTGTAATGTAAAAAATAGAAATAGTGACATCTATCGAGCTAAGAGTAGATCTCAACAACAAAATATATTTTATAAAGAAATCTCTAATCCTGTGATGATAATAAGACAAGCTATCTAAATTATTTCATCGTCATTGAGTACCTCGTTAAGTCTACAAATTTTAAATGAAATCTATTTAAAGGGGGGATTTAATGTAATGTTAAAAATAGAAATAGTGACATCTATCGAGCTAAGAGTAGATCTCAACAACAAAATATATTTTATAAAAATATCTAATCCTTTGATGATAATAAGACAAACTATCTAAATTATTTTATCGTCATTGTACAGGCGTAGTCTGGGCTAGTGGACTAACGCCGTGTTTGACAGAAGAACCTAAGGTTATAGTTTGAAGTACCTAAAGCCCTTAAGTTCTTAGCCTATCTGATGGGATACCTGCACCGCGCTACCTAAGGTGACAGGTAGATGTGAGATGGATGTTGGGTGGAGGATTGGTAATTCTCACTGCCACTCAAGCAGACTCACTTGACTGATCAGAACTGACGGCTAAGGGTGTCTTGGCCACAGTGAGATGGAGGTTTGGGTGGAGGATTGGTAACTCTCACTGCCAGTCAAGCAGACTCACTCGACTGATCAGAACTGACGGCTAAGGGTGTCTTGGCCACAGTGAGAGGGATGTAACTGAGAGATGAATAAATTCAAATCTGATTTATTTTACAAAATGTACACCTTATATACTACTTATTGCTAATACACACATATACCATTTTGTGTTAGTGTGTCGTAAGTGTAAAGTATAACGCAGCGTCTTTAATCATGTCAGTGCTAATTTTGCAAATTTGTATGTTGACATGCTTTACTTGTATGTTGACATGCTCTACTTATGAATTTGCTGCGTTGCATGTTCAATGTGCATTGAACATTCTGGGGTCTCTCAGGAACACGACTGCAAGTCGTATAATTCGATAACCTCATATGGTCCAATGTGTCCTTCCATCGCTTGTGGTGTTTGGACTGTAGTCTGGGGACGAGGTTTCCCATACCGTGGCCGTGGTTGTGGTGGAGCTGTCCGCTGTTTGTCTGTATCTGTGGCTTGTGTTGTAGTTGTTTCCTTGTTTTGTCTTCTTGTAAGTCTATCTCGACATTGTTTGAGTGGTCTGAAATAAATTAAAAAACAAGCTAATACTATTAAAGAAAGAGATGTCACGGTACTAGCCACATAGGAATGAGACTCTATTCGCCTCCATATTGTGTTATCTAATCTTGTTTTTAGCTTTACTTCTGAAGCGGCTAAGTGGTCAAATATATTGGTGGAGCTATCTAATACTTCCTCCTTCGGTATGTCTGGTATCTCTGATTGGACTACTTGTGTGTCTAGAGTAAAATTACTCCTTTTAAAATATGATGCTTGCACAGTTGTTGTTGTTATTCGTTTAGCTGCAAGAATGTTGTTCAACGTCTTTACTACACAGCTTTCTGAAATGTGTAGTACTCCTATATCCTCTAGGTTAATTTCTTGTCTTTGTCCATCACATATTATCGAAGCTGATTGTGTTTTTGTAGTGATAAACATCCACGTATTCTGCATGTAAAGTTGTTTCCATAGAATTGTAGATTGAATGTTGTATCTTCTTGATGTGCATTGTGATTTAGTGTTATTATTGTTGCTGAATAGCTGGTCAACAATGCAATTCTTGTTCAATTGCATGTTCTTAACAGCCACGGGATAGCAAAAAAACTCCGATTTTTTGTGTAAACAATCTTTGAACTCGTCTTTACTTAACTCAAAGTATCGTTCATTGTTATAGTCGAAGCCTATGAATGCTCTTGGGATTGACAAGCATTCAAAAGAACTCCCGGTCAACTTTTGAGGAATCGCCGTTATGTGTATTAGCGTATATTTTCTTATGTCATGAATAGGATAGTACGCAAATACGTTTATATGTGTTGCATTTATTTCCATGTTAGTCTGTATTAATTGATCCTGAATTATCCTTAAGTTTCCAGGTAACTTTTGATTGGTTGTTTGTATTATATCATTAGCGTATTTAGGACTCAAAATCGTGTATATTGATGCGTTATTTAGGTATATCTCAAGTAACCCGTTGTAATAGTGAATAATCTCTGTTATGTAATTGCTCGCTAATTGATACGTTTGTATTACTTGTATTTTCACATTGTTAGCGTCTACCATCTTATACCATACGTCGTTATCGTACATGCATGCTATAGCTTCATTTAACTTTTTTTCAAAATTTTCTAACTTTTTCTTAATCCGCTCCTCGGTTTGGTTTACAGCGGATACTGTAGATATCATTATGTTTGTTTGATGATTGGCGGCGTTTATAAGTTCTTGTTGATTGCTACTCAATGAGTCAATACTTCTGTATACTTCATCGTTGACTCCGAACACGTATGTTAACATTTGTCCTAATAATCCACGTCTCCTTCTAGAAATCTTTATCCCAGTAAGGTAATCCTTTATCTTCTCAAATCGTGCTTTCTCTTCGTTCAAATGATAATAAAATTCTGCACAATGGGTGTCTTTTGTATACTGTTGCGTGTCAGTGCATAACTTTTGAAACTGATTAGTTATTTTTATCGTATTATTTAAATTCAGTTCCAAATCACTCCTTTCGTAATTAGTTTCTATTCTAAAACTCCCTCTGTTTATTGTTGAAGTACCTATTTGTTCTACATATAGGCCTGGATTTAAATGTTTCATAGTAAACATTGATGTACTTGTTACTTGTCCGATACACAATAATAATGTAGTATAGAGTAACACGCCTGACTTAAGTGTCTTAAACTTTTTATTTATGTTATTTGCTATGTTACTATTCACAGGCGTTTCGGTATTTTTTCTTAACGTATTCGTGTTGGTCATTAATTCTTCCTGATATACAGGTAAAGGAATTAATGTATGTATTGATCGTTTTTGACATAAACCTGTCGATTTTTTGAGTGTCACTACTCTTATCACCCCGTCGCTTCCTGGGTGAAAGGTTTCCACTTTTGCCAAGGGCCACTTACTTGGACTTATGTTTTCATCTTTTATTAGTACTATGGTTCCAATTTTAATATTTTATTGAGTTTCTTTCCACTTGTATCTTTGTTGAAGTTGATGTAAATAATCAGATGACCAGGCTTTCCAGAAATCTTTCTTCATTCTTTGAATTTGTTTCCATCTATTTATTAAATCAGTATTTATGTTTGATAACGGATCTGGGATTCCAACTGCTTCTTGACCAATTAAAAAGTGACTAGGCGTTAGTATTGTATTATCATTGATGTTTTCACTTTGTGCACATAACGGCCTCGAGTTTAGGCAAGCTTCAATTTGATGTAAAAATGTTATCATTTCTTCGTACGTTAATGTCGATTCTCCAATTACTCGACGTAAATGGTACTTTACTGATTTTACGCTGCTCTCCCAAATCCCACCAAAATGGGGGGTTGCTGGCGGATTAAAATGCCACTGAGTACCTATACTGGTCATCGTATTTTGGAATCCAGGTGACTGTGTTATTTGCAATAATTCTTGTTCCAAAAATTTCGCTGCGCCTACGAAGTTTGTGCCATTGTCACTATACATATGTGACACGTGTCCTCGTCTGGCCATGAACCTCCGCAGTGCCGCAATAAATGTTTCAGTTGTCAAATCTCCCACTAATTCTAGATGAATTGCTTTTGTTGCTAAGCATACAAATATATGATTTGTAGGACTTGTGACCTCTTCCTTTCATTGTTCTTGTTTGTATTGGTCCCGCACAATCCACTCCAGTGTGACTAAATGGATATGATTGCGTGACTCTTGCTTTTGGAAGTATCCCCATTTTCTGTACATTCGTTTCGGACCTGTATCTCGCGCATTTGACGCACTTTTTTAGTATACCTTTGACAACTTGTTTTCCACCTATAATCCAGTATTTTTGTCGTAGGACAGCTGTAGTTAGTTTATTTCCTCCATGTAATGTTTTCATGTGTGCGTTTTGTATTATTAATGACGTTATATGATGTCTGCGTGGTAATAGTATAGGATGTTTTTGATTATATGGCAAGTCAGCGTTTTCTATTCGACCTCCAACTCGTAATAATCCATCGTTATCAATAAATGGATCTAGTGTGGATAATTTACTGTTTTTCTGCAGTGATTTTTTCTTTCGAATAATTTCTTTTTCATCGTAAAATTCTTCTTGTTGCAATATGCATAGAATTCGTTTCTCTGTTTCTTCTAGTTCCGTACAGGATAATGGTTCGTGCTTTTTGCGCTTGCTGATAAATCTGTAGCAATACGCTAATGTTCTTATCATTTTATTGTAGTTAGAAAATCGACTCCAGATGTCATACTTTTCATTCGTAGTATCAATTGTTGTTGATAAACAGTACTTGGCTTCTTCATTTGGCTGTGGTGCTGTTGTTGTAATAGGTATTTCACTCGTCTGTAACCATGGTGGGCCGTTCCACCATAAGGAACAGTATATTAATTTTTCTGGCTCCAATCCTCTTGATATAATGTCCGCTGGGTTTTCAGACGATATGACATGATTCCATTGAGCGTTAGGTATTATGCTGTTAATTTCTGACACTCTGTTGGCCACGAACGTATGCCATCGCCCAGGATCTCCTTTTATCCATCCCAACGTGATCATAGAATCCGTCCAGCATGAAATCACGGTATTGTTATCACCGTTTAGAGCATTTTTTATTTTTCTATTAAATTAGCCAATAATACTGCGGCGCATAGCTCAAGACGCGGTAATGTTGTTTTTTGTTTTTTCGGTGCAACTTTTGACTTAGCTTGGAGCAATGTTATGTAGTAACTGTTATTCACCATTACTCTGCTATAGACGACAGCCCCGTATGCTTTTTCTGAGGCGTCGCAGAATCCATACAGCTCAAACTTTGTCCTGTCTATCGTGTGACACCATCGTGGTACTTGTATACTTTCTATGTTTTTTAACTGTTTTTGTATTTCTGTCCATTTATTTCGTATTATGTCATTTACTGGTTGGTCCCATTCCATCCCAGACGTCCACAGTTGTTGTACTAGTAATTTTAGTGTTATGATGATGGGGGTCAACCAGCCCAACGGATCAAATATTTTCGCCACCTCTGACATAATGAACCGTTTGGTGGGTTTTGTGTTTTCTGTTATAGTTATTTGAAAACAGAATTTATCTTCGCCTGGAGACCATATAATTCCCAACGACTTTCTTGTTTCGTCTAAGGGAAGTTTCAGCATCCGACTTTCTTCGTTATCGCATGTTAAATTGTTCAACCATTCCGAACTATTTGAAGACCATTTTCGTAGTTGGAAACCACCTTTGTTTAACATTGCTATTAATTGTTCTTGTAATTCCTTGACGGAGCTTTCCTGGGATTCTCCTGACAAAATATCGTCAACATAGAAATCCTGTAACGTTACTCTACTGGCGATAGGGTAATTGTCTTGTTCGTCTAATGCTAGTTGTTGTAATGTTCTCACGGCCAGATAAGGCGCGCTTGTTGTGCCATAAGTGACCGTTGTTAGTTCGTATTCACTAATGGCCTTTTTTGGAGAAAATCTCCATAAAATTCTTTGATATTTATAGTCTTCTTGGTTTATTTTTATGAACCGGTACATTTTCATAATGTCGGCCATGAAAGCAATCTTATGCGTTCTCCAGCGTAATAATATGTTTGATAAGTCTTGTTGAAGTCGTGGTCCTTTATGTAAATTTTCATTAAGGCTTATTTTACTATTTGTTTTACTACTAGCGTCAAATACCACTCGTAGTTTTGTTGTAAGAGAGTCTTCTTTTATTACCGCTTGGTGGGGAATATTATACTCTCCTGTGTAATATTCTGGTTTAGGTACTTTTCTCATATGACCCATATTTAGGTACTCGTACATAAATTCCTTGTATTGTTGGCGTAAATTTTCATTTTTTTCGAACTGACGTTCTAGTTGTAATAGTCGAGCCACGGCTTTTTTCCTTGACTCGCCATATTTTATGTTCACGTCCTTAAACGGCAGTCGTACCGTATAAGTGCCGTCGAAACTTCGTATTGTAGTATTTGTATAGTAATTTTCACACAACTCATCATCTTTGGTGAGTGCATAGTGTCGTGGAATTTCTTCTAATTCCCAAAATTTTGTTAATTGTTGTATGTCGTCGGTGCGAGTCATCATGCTTAATACTTTGATGCCACCGTTTGTGTCTTGCGGATATAACCCGGATAAAATCCAACCCAATTCTGTTTCTTGAGCGATTATACCACCTTGTAGTCGTTTAAAACCTTGTAATAGTATTTTACTATATTCTTGGGCACCTAAAATTATGTCTATAGGTCCCTTTTTGTTGTACGTTGGGTCTGCCAATAGAACATTGTCCAACTCTTGTAATTGTTGTAAGTTACTTCTTGGTAACGAGTTTGTAAGCTTCGGTAGTACTATAAGCGTTACAGGTAGTCTGTACTCACTAGAGTACCTTGGTTGTAGGTTTATGTTAATTGTATATTTCGATGTCTTAGGTTCGTTGTCTCCAATGCCTTTTATTTCGGCTCGGACCTTTTGTCTTGGATACGACAGCAGTTGTGCTACTTCTTCCGTACAAAATGACGCTTCTGAACCTTGGTCACACAATACTCTTAATAATTGTGGTGTTCCATCATACGACGTGGTTTGTAATAGCGCTGTGGCTAATAAGACCGTATTTTTTGCCTCTAAATTGGTAGCTGATAAGTTCGATAACGTTGTGTTTTGTTTTTTATCACTCATAGTTGGCTTAGGAGTGAACTTTTTCGTATACTCAGAAGACCCTGGTTGTCTTTTAATTGAATCGAATGTTCGGTGTAATAGTGTGTTATGACCTTTATGTTGACATATTTCACATTTTGTATAAAACTCGCTCGTGCATTGTATTTCTTTATCATGATTTAAGCAGCGTTTGCACATTCCTTTGTCTGAGACTTCCTTATATCGTTGTGTTACGTTCAAGGTTTTAAAACTAGGGCATTTATTTATATTATGTTCTATGCTTTTGCAGTACCAGTAATGTTTACTTTTTGATGATTCTGCTATTGGTACGTGCGTTCCCCGTTGTTTATTTATTGTATGATTCACCGAGTTATTACTCAGGTGATTATACGTAATTTTTTGCTGATCGTAGGACTTTAAACTTTTAAATCTTTTTTCTAAAAACTGTAACATTTCTTTAAACTATTCCAATTTGTTTGGGTGTTGTAACTGATCCTCGTATTTTGAATCAGTTTGTTGGTCCCATTTCCTGGCCAAAAGTCTAGCCAAAATAGGGTCCCATGTTGAAATGTCAATCCCTTGATGTTTTAAAGATTCCAAACATTCTTTTATGGTATCGTGCATGTTTCTTAAACCCGCTGCATTCGCAACATTTAGCTTGGGTAAATCTAATAATTTATCGATGAATTTAATTGATATCATTCGTTCGTCTTCATAACGTTGCGTAAGCAATTTCCATGCGGTTTCATAGTTCGATTCACTTATCGTTAGATGACGTATAATTTTTGCTGCGTCACCTTTTACATTTGTCTTTAAATATTGCATCTTTTCTACTAATGAAATATTTTTATCTTCATGAATAATTTTTTTGAATAAATCATGAAAAGTATACCATGAGTCATAACTCCCAGTAAAAGTTGGAATAGAGATACGGGGTAGTTTTCCTGACGACTGTGTTAAGGTTATTTTTTCGCTGGAACTGTCATGGATTTTTTCTTCCAGCATCTCCATTGTAGTATCGAACTCAATTTGGGTGTTTTCAAAATATTTATTTTTGAAGTAAAGGTGTCCCGATGTATCCTCCTCCAATAATAATTCAATGTGTGTTTCTTCAATATCCTGCCATCGTTTTTGTAAATTGTTTATTGTAGTTTGTAAATGCCATATAGGTTTGTTTTCAGTGACTGATTCTTTCGCCTGAATTAGCCTTTTTGACATCTGGGATATCCGGAACATTTGTATAAACGTCTTGGGATTCCCTCTCCCTTCTTCTTCGTTTGTGTTTTGTTCTTCAGGTTCATATATCGCCTGAACAAGTTGAAGTCTTTCTTCATATTTTTGTAGGTGGGCTAAGTCCTCGTTGTATTGTTTCTGGATATTTCCAAAGTAATTTGTGGTGATATATTTGTGAGATGATAACATCTCTTGTTTCTCCAGTTTCGAGTGATTCTCTTGCACCCGTTGGAAAATAGTAGTTAGTGTTTGTCTTTTTTCGTCAATGTATTTTTGTGTTCTTCGGCTCACGGAGTCCTTTTTAATGTTTGTAATTATCCTCCTGATCTCGTTATAATCTTCCTCCTGGCTCCTGATTGCTGTGTTTATTTCTTGTATGTCCATAGTGCTTCTTTTGTCTTCTTCCCTAATAGCCCTACCCTAACTTCCCTACTACTAATGTTTTAAGTCAATACTTATCGTACCTGCGCTCTCGCTATAACACGTCCCTGAAGGTGCGACTTCTCAATCAGCTGGTGAGTCCCGCTTGTGGGAGGCCAGTGACCGAACCGCAACGAGAGGCTTTCTGACAGAGTACGTAAGTAAAAGTCCTTCAGTCAATTCCGAAACTGATGCTTTGTTGAGTACACCAGCCCGTTCTTAACTGATTTGTATGTCTGTTATGTCAAACCTACGGAGGGGTTAGACGGAAGAAACAAAACTTTACTTTTACTCGAAGGACCAAATGTACAGGCGTAGTCTGGGCTAGTGGACTAACGCCGTGTTTGACAGAAGAACCTAAGGTTATAGTTTGAAGTACCTAAAGCCCTTAAGTTCTTAGCCTATCTGATGGGATACCTGCACCGCGCTACCTAAGGTGACAGGTAGATGTGAGATGGATGTTGGGTGGAGGATTGGTAATTCTCACTGCCAGTCAAGCAGACTCACTTGACTGATCAGAACTGACGGCTAAGGGTGTCTTGGCCACAGTGAGATGGAGGTTTGGGTGGAGGATTGGTAACTCTCACTGCCAGTCAAGCAGACTCACTCGACTGATCAGAACTGACGGCTAAGGGTGTCTTGGCCACAGTGAGAGGGATGTAACTGAGAGATGAATAAATTCAAATCTGATTTATTTTACAAAATGTACACCTTATATACTACTTATTGCTAATACACACATATACCATTTTGTGTTAGTGTGTCGTAAGTGTAAAGTATAACGCAGCGTCTTTAATCATGTCAGTGCTAATTTTGCAAATTTGTGTGTTGACATGCTTTACTTGTATGTTGACATGCTCTACTTATGAATTTGCTGCGTTGCATGTTCAATGTGCATTGAACAGTCATTGAGTACATTGTTAAGTCTACAAATTTTAAATGAAATCTATTTAAGGTGGATTTAAATATAATGTAAAAAATAGAAATAGTGACATCTATCGAGCTAAGAGTAGATCTCAACAACAAAATATATTTTATAAAGAAATCTCTAATCCTGTGATGATAATAAGACAAGCTATCTAAATTATTTTATCGTCATTGAGTACCTCGGTAAAGTCCACAAATTTTAAATGAAATCTGACTGTTTAAAGTGGGTCAAAATTCAATTCCTATGAGTCGGTGATATATAAACAAATAAATATACAGCTGAAACTAATAAAAAGCCTATAAAAAGCAGTTATCCAGTTTTCGTACGTGAAAATAATGTAGATATGGTATAGTTATGTTAGGAAATTGGAGAATATGTCTTATATCTTAATTATACATTATTTTATAGAACAAGTATATATGCATAAAAGAACAGATTACGACAGGTATTAATATAGCATAAAGTATTAATAAAAATAGTTTCGATTCTTTTCCAGAAAATGATGATTTTTATTCAATAAACATTAATTTTCATTAGTATACATTATAGGTAACAATTTACTTTCAGTTCACTAGATGGCATTGTACAAAATTTTAAATCGCACCATGGTTTCGTTACAAAAATGTAGATATACAGGGTATTTTTTCAAAGAGTGCACCACGGGTTGAGAGCCCTCAGCGCTCACCCACCGGTCCGGGTAAAGTTGTTACAGCCATCTGAGGCTAACAACTAAGTCACACAAAAAAAAAAAAAAAAGTGCACAAATTGTTTTATTATATTCCAGATATAAATAAAATGATATATAAAATGTAAAATGTTTAAAATCACTAGTAATTAATTAATTATTTTGATTTGAAAATATCTAAGAATATTCGTGACTTTTAACCACCCTATTTCCGGCCATTGAGAACGAAAAGTAGCGTAAACGCACACTAATACAGCATATTACTAACAAAAATTGTATTATAGGTATAAGTTTACGATTTCAAGTGAATGGTTGAAACGTTTTCTCTAATTGGTGTTTATTTTCTATTTCACTTACACCCATACATATTGTTTAGTCTATCCTCTCTAACATAATCTTAACCAACCAACACTTTCCCCCATGCACGTTTTCGCATCTATTCATCTTTTTCGCACTACTCATAACATCCATACTTCGCTGATCCTGTTGGCTCTCTTCCTAACACCCTAGTGTCATTCCTCTCACTCTTTTACTTATTATGTTGCAGGAATACAATATTAAATAACATCCTTACACAATTTTCTCTATCCAAACATCAAACGGGCTTAAGGATCGTCGTAATAAACAGATACAATAAAATACTAGTTTATTAAAGTCGCATAATAATGTTCGTATTTATTAAAGCGTATTTAAAAAGTGGAATCAACAACAATTAAACTTATCTATTCATTCGGGTCCGTGAAAAAACTCTATCACTGATATTTTAACAATTGTTCAAAATGCAGGTCGGTCCTCTCAGTACAAAGCCGGGCACGTTTGATTAAATTGTTTTTTAAATTTATTTGTGTCCGAGCACTTTTCACTTCACTAAATGCAGTGATTATTTTATTACGAAGGTCTTCATAACTTCGCGCTTCTTCTACGTACACCCGTCTCTTAATCTTTCCCCACAAATAAAAGTCTAACGGGGTAAGATCTGGTGACCTTGGAGGCCACGGTATCGGACCGCCGCGTCCTATCCATCTATCACCCTATTCACTATTTAAATAATTACGCACACCACTTGAATAATGAGGCGGTGCGCCGTCATGTTGATAGTGTAGGTTTTTTAACAGTCCCAGGGGCACGTCATCTAATAAATCAGGAATTACACTTTGCAACATATCCAAATAGTTACCGCCAGTCAATCGGTCGTCAATAAAGTACGAACCCACGATAACGTTATTAATGATCCCAGCCCAAACATTAACACTAAATCGCACTTGATGGTAACTGTCTTTGATTACGTGAGGATTGCTCACTGCCCAATAATGTTCGTTACAACTATTATACAACAACATGAGCAACATATTATACAACAATGAGGTTAATAACTTTCAAATAAGAATTGGTTCTCTACAAGATGAGTTGGAATCTATGACTACTAGGTACTCCAACTCAGAAAAACTAAATAAAGAGTATTTACTAGCCATGGATAAATTGATAATAGATAAATCAGACCAATGTGATAAACAATTGATTAGTAATGTATATAACTGTGTATCATCAAAGTGTTCCTCTCATTTATGTGTCCCGGAGACCAAACAGTCTCATGTTAACTTACATAGTACTTTGTCTTCCACTAACAGTTCCCTGTTGACAGCTATTGATTTAGTTACACCTTTACCTACTCCTAAACCTTTAAATATAAAAGCTAAAAATAAGATTGTTATGTTTAGTGATGAAATTGGCAAAAATATGGGGGTCCTGCTGTCAGATAAAGGACATGCAGTTGTTAATTACTGTTTGCCGGGTTTGTCATACCACAATATAATGCAAAAAATATTAGATTATAATTATTGTTCTAGTAGTATGTTAATAATTTTCATTGGTAATGCACGAAATGTGACCAAAAGGCAATTGCTAGAATATAATGAAAAACTATGTAGATTAAATGTAGACAAAATTGTAATGTTCACATTTCCGTACAGAACTTGTTTAACACAAATGGAAAATGAATCCATTTATAATTTAAATTTAACGTTGCATAATGTCAAAACTGCATCCAATTATACTACTAGTAACATGATGCATGTAATTGACATTAACAATTATGTTAAGAAAAAAACTTTTTTGACAAAAGATAGTTCTAATCTTGCTAGATATTATAAAAAACTATTAGCTGATTCGCTATCTTATTTTTTTTTTACATCAGCCATGAACTTGGCTAACAAAGTTGCCTCTTTTGGGCAATGTATTGACATTATTCATTTAAATAATGACATTTACACTAATGTAAATAGTGACATTAATTCACAAACTAATTTAAATTAGATATTAAGACAACAGAGAATTCCTCTTGCCTAAGTATTTTAAGTGTTAAGAATAATTATAAATCAATCAACCTGGTACATCAGAATATTCAGGGAATGTTAGGTAAAGATTTGGAAATTGAATTGTTCTTGAATGATTACCAGGTAGATATCCTCTGCGTTACTGAACACTGGCTCAAAGATAATCAATTATTGTTCAATTTTCCTAATCACCAGGTTGTTAGCTCGTTCAATAGAGTCAGCATGATACGAGGTGGCTCGTTAATAATTTTAAACAAAATGATGAAATTTAAGGAAAGAAATGATATTGTAAGGCTCTCTATTGAACGTGTTATTGAAATTGCCTGTATTGAGTCTGAGCAGTTCATAGTTGTGTGCGTATACAAACCTCCATGTTCACCATATGATGATTTTGAGAGACAGTTGGAGGATATTGTGTTCAAAATCTCTGCTAGTAATAAAACTCTTGTGATCTGTGGTGATTTTAATATAAACTTATTGGAAAAAAATAATATTACACAAAAATTTATAACTTTGATGAAATCTTATAATTTGTATAATGCTTTCTTGGAACCTACTAGGATAACTGCTGGGAGTGCAACTTGTATAGATAATGTCTTTATAAATGCTAAGCCAATTAGTAAATACATCTTAAACACACTGGATTCGGATCACTGTGGACAACTTGTTGTACTGCCTCGAACTAATAGGATTCAACGAGAAAGTGTTACCTTTATTCCTATGAATGTCAGCCGTTTAGAAAACTTTAGAGACAACCTGAGTATGAGAGTGCCGCTGTTGCCTATTCATGACAACCCAGATGAGTTATATACATCTCTATCTCACATAATCAATACTGAATTTAATAAAATATTCAAACCCAAAATATTGACTTTTGGGGTTCCTGCTGGTTTTAGTGAATGGGCTACTCCTGGTATTTACAAAAGCAGAAAAAGGTTATATGATCTTTATCATGAAAAATCTTATAACCATTATCCAGTATTTTTGGAATATGTAAAGAACTATTCCAAAATATTTAAACGTGCCTGTTCCTGTGCAAAATCTATTTATCTGAGAAATAAAATTAAAAAATCAGGTGATATAATTAAAATGACTTGGAATGTGATAAATAGTGAAACTGGTAGGAATACTGCACGCAAGAAAGACTTTAGTTTAAAGATAGGTGATAAGAATGTGAAAGTAGATAAAGAAGTGGCGGCTGAATTTGAAACCCATTTCACAAATGTGCCTGTACTGATTACAAAATCATTAGTGTCATCTCCTATTATAGCTGAATCGCTCCTTAAGCAATGTATTGTAAAATGCGACATAACCTTTGAATTTTCAGATGTCACTGTGAAAGATATTTTACGCTCTTTTAAATCCCTTAATATTAAAAAAACAGTTGATCTGTGGGGTTTATCAGTAAAGACAGTTAATTATATAATTAATATTATTGCCCCCCACTTGACTTCTGTGTTTAATGGTTGTGTTGCTCGAGGTGTGTTTCCTGAGCTCATGAAAATGAGTAGAGTAATTCCTTTGTTTAAATCGGGTAGTATGTCAGATGTTAATAATTTTCGACCGATATCCATACTACCTACACTTAGTAAAGTATTTGAGAAAATTATACTTGTTCAGATGTTGAGTTATTTTAACAACCATGGTATTTTTCATAAAAATCAATTTGGTTTTACTAAGAATTGCTCTACTATTGATGCGGGTGTAGAATTATTAAAAAACATTTTTTCAGCCTGGGAGGAATCGCACGAGGCTTTGGGCATCTTTTGCGATTTATCTAAGGCATTTGATTGCGTAAACCACGAAACTCTCATCAAGAAATTACACCACTATGGGATCAGGAAAAACGCTCTGGAACTTATAATTTCCTACCTAAGCAACAGAATTCAGAGAGTCGATGTTAACGGTGCACGATCATCTGGTTCTGTTATCAAAATGGGCGTTCCGCAAGGGTCAATACTGGGGCCATTTCTGTTCCTTGTATATATCAATGACTTACCCTATTATGTAGGGGACAATCAAAACATTGTGTTGTTCGCAGATGATACCTCTTTACTGTTTAAGATTAAGCGACAAATGCTCAACTATGACGATGTGAACAATGCACTGTCTAACGTTGTTCATTGGTTTCATTCTAATAATTTAGTTCTAAATGAGACAAAAACTAAATGTATTAAATTTACTACTCCCAATGTGAGACAAGTGGAAACCAATGTTCAAATGAATGGGGTGGCTCTGGACCTTGTGGAATCAACCACCTTTTTAGGCATCACTATAGATAATAGACTCCAATGGGGGCCTCATATTGAGAAACTGTCAAATAGGCTCAGCTCAGCGGCTTATGCGGTAAAAAAAATTCGCGCATTAACCGATGTTGAAACAGCCAGAATAGTTTATTTCGCATACTTTCATAGTCTCATGTCATACGGCATATTACTTTGGGGCTGCTCCGCGGAATTGAATAGAATTTTTATTCTACAAAAAAGGGCGGTCCGCGCGATATATAATTTAGGCCCAAGAGTGTCACTAAGAGAGAAATTTAAAGAGATAAATATTCTGACTGTTATATCTCAATATATATACGAAAATGTATTTTATGTAAAGAAAAATATCGGTAACTTTGAAAAATATAGTGACATTCATCATGTAAATACTCGGAATAAGGATAAATTAGTTGTACACAGTACTCGTCTTCAACGAGTTAACAGATCCTTCATGGGGCAATGTATACGCTTCTACAACAAATTACCTATTAATATTCGAGATATGCCAGTTAAAAAGTTTAAAAAAGCAATCAAGAGTAGATTTTGTAGAAAAGGTTATTATAAAATCTCGGATTATCTTGATGATAATACAGACTGGTTATGAGCAGCTCCTCATTCAGGCATTTTCTCATTATTTCAAAAGGTGTTACATACATGTTTATTCTGTTGCTGTTAATATAATTGTAAAGCGTAGCGTGTTTTGCCAAACGAATTTGTTGTTTAATCTGTGTTTTATGTTTGTGGCCCATGGTATTGGTCATGCTCACTGAAGGGTCTGCTTGCGGTAGCTACGAGGAGCGGGTCACTCCCTTCCCTCCATTGTGGTTGAGGGGAGTGATGGCTGCTCTAGTGGTTAACTCGTGATCGGGTGCCGCTTGCGGGATCTGGTCCAGCCATGGTACTTTTTCGTTATATTTAATAACTGTATTGTATGATGATTCGAAAGGCATCACACTGGAGCTATTAATAGACATGTTGTATATTATCTTATTAAAAAAAAAATAGTAAATGAATAAAAAAGAAGACAAGCCCACTGAGTTTCTTGCCGGATCTTCTCAGTGCGGTCGCGTTCCGATCCGGTAGTAGTGTAAGGTAAAAATGTAAAAAAGTGACCATATGTAAGTGCCCCCGCGGGGTTTATGCATAATAAAGTATTTGAATTTGAATTTGAATTTGAATAAAGTCCTATTCGTGTAAATAAGGCTTCGTCAGTCCAGAGAATGTTAGCGGAGTCGATATTTGCCAATAACCACTAAATTGAATTCGCAACGATCCATCATTTTCATGCAGTACTTGAACGCGTTGATTATGATACGGGTGGTATCCTAAGGAATTTAGCAGCTTCCACACGTAATAACGGCTTACGCCGAATTGTCGAGCTGCGTCATTAGTACTAGCACGAGGGTCCCGTTCAAAAAACTCGATTACAGCATTCTCGACTGCCGGGGTAATCGCAGCAGTACCTCCTCGAGATGTTGCATGCCCCGGTGTAGTGAACTGCTCAAAATCCAATAACCTTTGGTTGGCTGCTAAAATCGTCCTCAAATTAGGTACTCCCGAGTTAATACCTTGTCGCTGTAAACGCGGTAAAGAGTCACTCTCGTAAAGTCTTTGAGCTCCACGTAGACTTTCAGCACTTAATATGTAGCACCGTACCATCTCATAATACTCGTGGTTTGAATATGTTATTTGATCTTGTGTCGTCATTGTAGAAGATAAGTAGTAAAAGATAAGCAATACGCACTCGTAATTAAGTCACGGTCAAACGTCAACTGAAACTGACTGACCTGTCGACAAACGGCGGCGTAGCGCGTGCGGCGTGTGTTCGGGGGTGGGGGCGCGGGCGGTTGCAAATCACAGGCGAGGGAATGTACCTGTAGGTAATCATACGATATGACGTAACGATTTGTTACGATGTCGTAGATTTATCTTTGTGTGCGTGCGTGGCGTAATTATAAAATTTATGAATGGCTACGCAATATCAACAAGTTTGATTTTTCTGGGAATGCATAAAATGTAAAATGGATATTTTTTGAAAAAAAAAAGCATATGTTTTTATTTCAATAATCAATTATACTATCGATTCTGAACCTCCTGTGCAAATTTGTGCACCCTTTGAAAAAATACCCTGTATAGATCCGGAAATTAAATTGATACTACGGGTTAAGAGCCCTCAGCGCTCACCCACCAGTCCGGGTAAAGTTACCACAGCCATCTGAGGCTAACAACTAAGTCACACAAAAAAAAATGATAGTTAATTAAAAGGGCACCGCGAAGCGTGGCGTTAATCGCCACGCAGCGATTTTGGTCACCCTCGCCTATAGATGTTTCACATCAAAAAATTGAACGAAAAATATCGATTCGTTAAGGCATTAGAAACATGTAAAATTTTCAATTTTGTCATCGTTTTTTCGTTTAAATTCGATTGAAATGTATAAAGTCAATGATACTTAATGTGTAACATATTCGTACTTTGTTACTTACTTACTTACTTACTTACGCAACATATTCACACTATGTTAAGTGTTCATTAGAAATTGAATAAATCAATGATTACGTTCTCATAAGCAAGACAAACTTCGCTTTAAAACAGCTGATAGGCCGATGACCGTTGATGGCTCGCCGTTGTTACCTACGCTCATTGAAGCGTTTGCGCAATTCTAGGTATGAATGAATGAAATTATACTGTCGAAGCTTTACATGCCTACATGTATTCTGTCTGTACATGCCTACATAATACATAACATTTAAGGCATAGACTCTTAGACACATTTTTTTGAAATCACTATAACTTTTATGTTATATTGTTTTTTGTGTTATACGGGGTGTATCAGGTTATGGGGCATCTGGTCAAATGGGAGTTATGCAATGGTGGTAGGACCTCATAAAAAAATTTTGAAGGAAAAATAACGATTCGTTAATGAATTAGAGACATGTAAAGTTTTTAATTTTATCATCGCTTTTTCGTGTAAATCTGATCGAAATGTATAAAGTCAGCGATACTTAATGTGTAACATATTCGTACTTTGTTAAATGTTCATTAGAAATTGAATAAATCAATGATTACGTTTGCATAAGCAAGACAAACTTCGCCTTAAAATCAGCTGGAACGAAGAGGCGTGGCCATAGCTATTGAAAGAAATACCGACACAGAGGTGTATTAAGAAAAAGGGAAATAAATGAAATAATTACCTATATCTTGTAGGCAAAATAAAACAATAAAACCGAAACTGTAATTTTTTAACGAAAATTATAATATATATAATTATAATAATATATATATATAAATACGACTTTAGAAAATATTAATAATTGGCTGACATTGAATAATTTACATATTAATATTAGTAAAACTAACCTTACGACATTTAGAAATAGAATAAGTAAATTAAATGGTATGAATATTAATCTTAAGAATCAAAAAATTAATGAAACGGAAGCGGCAAAGTTCCTTGGTCTTATTATAGATAATCAAATAAACTGGAAACAACACATTGAATCAATTTGCTCTAGATTGAATACATATTCGTATGCACTGTATATGCTCAGAAAAAGTGTGAGCATACCTACTGTAGTTACAGCTTATCATGGTTATGTTTCCCCTCTTTTAGGATATGGTGTTATATTTTGGGGCAATTCCACTGATAAAGACACTGCATTCTTTGCCCAAAAGAGATGTGTAAGAGCGCTTTGTCATGTGAAACAAACGGACAGCTGCAGACCTATATTTAAAAATTTGAAACTCTTAACACTGCCTTGTATATATATTCTGGAGGTGGTAGTGTTTATCCGTAAAAATATGCATTTATTTAGGAATTTAAACAGTAAAAGACGCCACCTTGAGATTTCTACACTAGGAAATAACACGGCAATGTTAAATAAGAGTATATTTTGCATGGCACCGCGTTTATATAATCATTTGCCTAAATCTGTTCTGCAAATTAATAATATTAATATATTTAAAAATAAAATAAAACCTTTACTTCTAGAGAAAGCCTATTACTCAATTAATGATTATTTAAATGATAAGTTAAATTGACGGATATGTAATTACTGCTTTATTGTTATGTTTGTATTTTTATATTACTTAATTATCTGAAATTATTATTATTGTTGATATTATTATTATTATTACTGTGGACATTATTGTTATTATTATTGACATTGCATAATTAAATAATTTATTTAAATTGGCGAAACATATTGTAATTGTTCTGAGAGCATTAGCTCTTCTTGCATACCGCTTGACGGTCAAATGTGGTGATACATTCAATACCTGTAACAACTAATATTTTACACCCATATTTTGCAAATAAATTATTTGATTTGATTTGAAATTAATTTCGTCTCTGTATACATGTAGGCATGTGGGCAAGCCCACGAACAAGGTCAAAAGAGGCGCCCGACGACGTTCGCTCGCTTAGGGCCTGTCCGCACTGCGACACTTCACAATGAGGTATTTTTCTTTTTATTCTCGCGTTTTATATTCCGCAATCGAAATTGCACTTAGTACGCACTGTGAATAAATTTCGTACGATTTTTGATAGTTTAATTCGGTTCTCAGCTGAGACGCAAGATGGACGATCATCATCATCATCGCAGCCCATATACATCTCACTGTTGGTCTCGCCCCTCCTCCATACTGGGAGGGAATTTGACCTACTATACCATGCTGGTCAGACATGTTGGTATAGGGTTTCATTTCGAGTTTTCCTTCTCTTGCACTGATGTTATGTGCATATTATATCCCATAGTCGTCTTTTACGACATCCACAGACAAGATAGGGATTGGTGCGGAGACGCGGATCGCCTGCGCGAAGCGCGCAGCCTCGATGAGGCGATCCGTTGCCGGCGACTGGGGTGGCGTAGACGCGAATACCTGCGCCTCATGCCGCCCTAGCCGAGGCCGCAGGTAACCTGACCGGGGATAGTACGTCACCCGCTGAGAGGCCGACCGCGTGAGGAATGACCGACGTTCTCCCCGAGGGGGGGGATGTCGGTTGATGGGAGGATACCCCAAATAGGGGATATTCTGTCGGGCCGACCACTGACGTCAAGTCACCCTGCTCCGGTGGTCGGCCCAACGACGAAGGCGACGTGCATCGTGGGTGGGTTGTGGGTGTGCGTGCTTACGCCCCTTTGTCGCCTCGGACGGAGTGGTGCGAGGAGCGCGCCGACTACAACCCACCTCCAAAAAGACAAATAGTGAAATATGTGTGGACAGGCCCTTATTGCCTATAAAAGATATAGGTTTTTAAAATTGAATTATTCGTTTTTATTTAATTTAGTTCGACTCGGATGTCCATCCAGTCTAGGTGCGCGGTTGGCGTTATTATCTCCTTACGACTTTTTCGCGTATTAAAAGTCCGCGATTTAAAGCGATTGAAATATGGGTTTTTCCCGGTTCGGTGTGGTGGTGCGATGTGCGGTATTAAAAATGTGTGAATTGCAGTGAAGCAATTGTTAATTTCGGAATGTTAATACTTATTACCTATCTGGATTACTCCGTTTATCGATATGGGATATTTTCCTTTATGGCAACTTTCACGAAAAAGGTTATTATTAAAAAAATATTTTTATTAAAAATAGATAGATATCTAGCTTCTATTTTATTTTTAAGTTAATAATCTTTGTATTGTAGGAGACTTCACAAATAGAATTAACGGACAGAAATTACATCCAAACTCAGTACAACAATTTGTTGATCGCACATGTTGTCCTGCGTGAGATTCGAACCCGTGACACTGGCACGGTAGGACGGTATCTTAAACACTACGTCATCTGTGAAGTCAAATTCAATAGTACTTATTTTACTTTTTACCTACAAGAGTTTATTATAAACCAAACAAACCTAACACACACCGATATTATTTAGGTATGAAGGCGGGCGATGACCTAGACGCCTACGTAACATCAATACCTCACATTTAAGGCGTAGACTCTTTGACACAAATTTTTGAAATCACTGCAAATATTTTTTTTTATAGTTTTTTGTGAAATATACATTCTAATTACGATCTGTGATCGTTAAACTACAACATACTCGAACAGTTGTCCCATAACCTGATACACCCTGTATGTTACAAGCAAGAGAATAAAAATTTCTAACCAACCTGACTGACCAGCATGGTACAGTATGGTCAATTGCCCTCCTATTTGTGGAGGAGGCTCGAGCCCAACAGTGGGACTTATAGAGCTGCAATGACGATGATGATGTGTCAGAGTTGACAGTGTTCATTCACTGACAGTTTACTATTGTATTTGTACCTTCTTCCTTGACATAATAATTTCCTATTTCTATAATTCAGGTACCCTTGCCGCCAAGAGTCCGCAACTAGATCTATTAAACGAAAGTGTTGAGAGTACTTTATCAACAAAATCTAGTGAAGTGACAGTCGTACAAAATAAATATATTGAGGAGAATATACAGACTGTAGTATTAAAAAATAAAAATATTGTAAAGCAAATATCTTTCTTAGACAAACACTTAGAGAATAAAGGTATAAAAACATCTAGTGATGTACAGAGCCAGATAAAACTGTATAATTGTAAGGTATGTCAGAAAAATTTCACATGGAAAAGTAATTTAACGAGACATATGCATATACACACCGGTGAAAGACCGAAAAAATATGAATGTGATGTATGTGGAAAGAAATATAAGGACAAGAGTAGTTTAGTAAGACATACACGTATACACACTGGTGAAAAACCATATAAATGTGATGTATGTGGAAAGAGATATAAGGAGAAGGGTACTTTAGTAGCACATATACGTATACACACCGGTGAAAAACCATATGAATGTGATGTATGTGGAAAGAAATATAAGGAGAAGGGTGCTTTAGTAGCACATATACGTATACACACCGGTGAAAGACCATATAAATGTGATGTATGTGGAAAGAAATTTAAGGAGAATAGTACTTTAGTAGCACATACACGTATACACACCGGTGAAAGACCGTATACTTGTGATATATGTAATAAAAGTTTCACAGTAAAGAGGCAACTAGTTTCACATATACGTGTACACACTGGTGAGAGACCGTATAAATGTAGTATTTGTGAGAAATGTTACACACGTAACAGTTATTTAGCAGCGCATACACGCATACACACGGGTGAATGACATTAAACGTGATATATGTGTGAAAAATTCTCACTTAAGTCTATTTTAGTGAGGCATAGACATATACATACGGGTGTAAAATCATATAAATGTGATTTATGTGTCAAACGTTACTTTTCAAGGAGTGGTTTATTGTTACACAAGAGATGATGACACACTGGTGTGAGAAGTATCAACAAACACATTAAAAACCCACTGAAGTCTGTTATGTGAGAAACATTAAGGGCGATTGTGAATAGAAGTGTTGGGAGGGAAGACCATGGCGGACATTCCACTATCAAATCGGGGCGGTTGTTAAGAAAGGCCAGGTTATCAGTAGACTAAACTGAAGAACATGCATGAGGAGATTAATGATTATTGAGGAGACGAAAGTATGTCAAGATCGTAGCAAGCGGAGGGAAGTGGTCTCTGCCTGCCCCTATGGGCAAGAGATATGAATCTATACTAATATTATAAAGCTGAAGAATTTGTTTGTTTGTTTGAACGCGTTAATCTCAGGAACAGCTGGTCCGATTAGAAAAATTCTTTCAGTGTTGAATAGTCCATTTATCGAGGAAGGACAGGCTAGATTATATTTTCAAAAAAATTAGAGATCCGTATTAAAAATCCAATAATGTAATCCAAGGTGTAAAAAAAATGACCCCAAAAAATCCTTACATCGCGTGTGCTGCGAAAACTATTGAGTATAGAACAAAACAATGCAGTACAATTTTGCAGAACATAAAATTGTCTACAAAAAATATCTCAACATTATATGTCTAACTATTATAGTTATCTCACAATAAGTGATTCTTTTATTTTTTTAAATAATTAAAATGCTGTCGCTCTAAAACCTCTTTATTTTGTACCTTGGTATTAATCCTTATCAAAATAAATTACTTCATATTCAAGACGGATTTAATACCTTTCTAGAACTTTTTGAATTATTAAATTCGGACATTTCATTCAAAAGATATCGCGATATTAAAAATGTAAGTGTTGTAGCCAAATAAGTATTAAGTACTAGCTGACCCGGCGAACTTCGCACCGCCTTTTCTTCGTAATTATTTTGTTTTAATATTTATCAGTTTGGTTTTAGTATTACCCGCGCGGTGACGGAGTAAGAATACAATACCATCCGTGTGTGTCGTAAAAGACGACTAAGTGATATACTATGCATATAATATCTATGCAAGAGAAGGAAAACTGGGAACTAAACCCTATACCAACACGTCTGACCGACACGACTGACGCCGTAGGTGGATTTCTCTCTCATAGTGGAGGAGGCCCGAGCCCAATAGTGGGACGTTTATGGATTAAGACTATGATGATGATTTATCAGCCTCCTAGAAATGGCGTAAAGTTGTGGATTAAGGATATTTCCGTAAATTCAACCCAGTTATCAAGATTATCAATAATACCATTATATCGACATGTCTGTGGCCGAGGCCGGAGACCGTCTCACCTTCGGCAGGTCGCAGGAGCACCAGCCTCTCCTCCTTCCAACATCCAGGGAACTGGCCAAACGCTGTTTAAGCGTTGTACACACCCGTGAGATGTGGTACCAGGTGCTCAAGGACCAGTGCCAGCACCCATTAGGGTTGCTCACGACACTGACACGCTGGTCAGACAACCAGTACAATAAAGGATTTTGTTTCTTATGGGATATAGTGTTCCTTCTCTTGTATAGATATTATTTGCATATTATATCCCAAAGTCGTCTTTTACGACACCCACGGGTGGTGGATTGTGTTCTAGCTATTTAATATGCCGCCTTTTCTTATCGATTCCAAAACATTTTTTATCTAGATCTACTTAATTATGTTAAAAATGCCGAACAGACGGGACGAACATTAAATGTTTGACAGGTAAGAACAGTTTGTATGGGAAAATAAAATCGTTCTTTTTAGTATTTTACTCGCAATTCTGTAATATTTTCCCTGGACTTCCACAAAAAATTCAAGACCAAAATTGGCTAAATCGGTCCAGTCGTTCTCGAGTTTTAGCGAGACTAACGAACACCGGGTGACGTGACCGGGAAATTAATCCGTCATCCGCCGAGAGGCCGACCGCGTGAGGAAAGACCGACGGCCTCCCCGAGGGGGGGACGTCAGTCGATGGGAGGGTCTCCACTAGGGGGTATTCCGTCGGGCCGACCACTGATGACAAATAACCCTGCTCCGGTGATCGGTCCAACGACGAAGGCAACGTGGTGTTCGGGTGGGTTGCGGGTGTGCATGCTTACGATCCTCTGTCGCCCCGGAAGGAGTAGTGCGAGGAGAGCGCCAACCGCGAACCACCCAAAAAAAAAAAGTCTAACGAACAGCAATTCATTTTTACATATATCGATTGCGCACGCATGTATGATGTGGTCATGAGGGGCGAGGGGGCGGTGGCCTCTGCGAAATGCCTAGAAAGATACCTAAACTTTCCCGACAGTCTGCCCCTGCAAAACTACTGTAACTTATGCCCAGCAATGCGACAGAGGATGAAAATAGGCTGAGGTTGGCTACTCAACGAGAAATCGCTGAACGAAACCGCGCTAGATAAAACAAGCGTTGAACGGACACAACGTTTGGCTTCACAAACAACTCGAACTTCGTCGAAACGACAACGGGAATCAAGTGCTGTGAAAATTCTCAACGTTTGGCCATAGAAGTTTTAAAATAAATAAATAAATCCTGAAAGTCACTATACCCACTAAGTCACTTTTACACGCGGACGAAGTCGTGGGCGTTTTAACTTGCATCAATTGACAAATCGTTAGAAACTTTGACAAAGATTAATATTTTTTTATTTGTTTGTCCTCAATACTTTATACCCATTTTTCCACATGGTGACGGAGTAAGAATACAATTCACCACTCCCTATCTTGCACGTGAATGTCTTAAAAGATGACTAAAGACTAATAGACCAGTGCCGAAGCCTTCAAAAATGGTTAAAAGTGAAAAAAAAAAATAATAGGATGAAACACATTAGAAAAGGAGGGGAATATGTTAAAAATGAAAGGAAAAATAAATTACGGGCGATCCGAGTTAGGAAAGTGGGAGGGGGGGGTTGAGTTTTTAAGGGTAAAAATGGTTTATCTCGATTTCCGGCAAAACTACAAGTCCTACGGAAAAAGGTTAAATGGCAAAGTTGTAGGTAATAAAAATATCTACAACTTTGTATTTATAATTTTTTCATATAACCTCAAAATTTACGTGAAAAATTCAAACGACCAAGTATTGGTTTCATTGTTCGTGTGACACCCGTACGGGCTGGTCGCGTTATACGTGCGTTTTGCAACATTGTTAGCCAGTGAGTCATATCAGTGAACACCTGCGACTTATCGACGCGATGCCGAGCCACCCTTTTTTTTATATAGATTTAAATGGATAAACAACTGCAGGCATTAAGTGAAGACGATACTACTTTGTTGCATAATGATTTATTAAATGAGCGTGAAATGGTTGAAATTGAAGAACGATATGTAGATGAACGTACACATTTAAACGGAAGGGATGAATCTAGACAAAGGAGACCAGCTAAAAGATACTTAGAAGACGATGAAGAATGGACGGTCGTGGGAAGAAGAGACAAAAGAATGAAAGAAGACCTTATCTATACCAATAAATAAAATTGGAGTGTCTGTTTGTAATGTCAAAATAATAGGCTTTTTTCATGCTCACACGGTTATTTGCACGACACCTATGCCTAAAATAGCAATTAAAAAATTTTTGTCTGTCTGTCTGTTTGTTCCGGGTAATCTTCAAAACGGCTGGACCGATTTCAAAAATTCTTTCACCAATGGAAAGCTATAATATCAGGGCGTAAACTAGGCTATATTTTATCCCGGTATTCCGACGGGAACGGGAATTACGCGGGTAAAACGACTATAACCTATAAGCGAAGCGAGGGCGGGTTGCTAGTACAAATATATATTTCATGCAATGATAAATTGCCTAAACAATTCACTTTAGCGAAGCTTTTACATGAACACAATATTACCGACATAGTGAAGGTAAAATACATCAATCATTATAAAATTAGATTGGATGTGTCAGGCGAATCGAGCGCAATGAAACTGATAACTTGTGAGACTTTGACTGAAAAGGGCTGCAGAATACAGAAAGCGATGGAGAAACATATATCATACGGTGTCATTAGGGATATTGGGCTAGAGATATCGGCGGAGGAACTTATGAAGCATCCAACGCATCAACTTATGATCACATCCCCCAGTCCTGCTGAACTGGTATCGGTTAAGCGCCTTATGCGTAGAAATGCAGACAAGGAAGGTTGGACAGATAGCGAGTGTGTACGTCTTGGTTTTAAGGGCCCGTATCTGCCGTCACACATATTTTTGAACAGCTTACGTCTAAAAATTGAACTATACATATTCCCAGTGTCACAGTGCTCAAAATGTTGGAGGTTTGGACATACTGCAAAATTCTGTCCTTCTACGAAGTTTGTGTGCCCAAAATGTGGCAATACGCATAAAAATTGTGAAACTACATCTTTCAGATGTGTTAATTGTTCCGGAAGGCATATGACCTTAGAGCGCTCGTGTCCCGCATATTTAAAGGAAAAAAAGCTGAGAGAATTAATGGCGGAGTTTAACTGCACATACAAAAAAGCCTTGTTAATTTATGTTCCACGGAGATCACCTACACCCGAACCAGTTGTTTTTACGCAGAATATAGAAGAACCATCCTGCTCAGTGCAACCAGAGGTAACATCACATAAAGCTACCTATAGTTCAATAATTAAACCTAAAGCTGTTAAAAAGAAAACGTCAAAAATAAATAAAGAGACTCGTTGCTCCACTCTTTTTCCTACCAATGAAGATGATGACGATGAGAAGATACACGATAATGGCAGCTCGCAATCTACAACTCCTGTTATGACTAACAGAAAAGAAGTAAAATTTGAAGAACTTCTTACAAAACTTAAAGATATTTTATTTTTAAATAGAATCACTTTCAAAGAAAAAGTACAATATATAATAATAACGTGAGTAGAATGGTTAATGTTAGTGGCGGTTCAAAACATGGGTGATTGGCCTATTTTAAAAATTATATTATAGTCCATAAAATATAGCTTGATCTCTGTGACAGATGTCAACGAAACCAACGAAGTAAGTTTGAACAAGCGACATGTGTACAATTTCAATTTGTCTCAAATATATTTTCATTCTTTTCGTGCCAGTTTTATTGCAACTAAATTGCAATATATTATAAATATAAAAATATTAATATTCATGCCTAAAATGTACCTCATAAGTACTGAAACACCTAGTAATCATTTTATACATAAATGACGCTTACACACGTACAATGTCTTACTGGACTGAAAATAAAAAAGAGATGGGACAGTCGATATACGTAAATCGATAACCGATCTGTATTAAATTATTCGTAAAAGAAATAAACCCAATACAGTACCTATATAAAACGTTCAACATATTTTTTACAATTAAAACAGACAGTTACATTATAAAATACATAAATTGAATTAATTAAACATTAAAAAACTACTTTTCGTCTCAGAGTAGATAATAACATTATGTGCGCATTATTATCAATAAACTAGACATATTTATTTATAAAAAAGTCGTAATTGATTGATTGATCTAACGACTGTCCCCATTTGGCAGAAAATGATAAATATTCCAGCAGGAACGCTCCAGTGATGACGATAATAGTGACTTAGACCTTGATTGTACTCCTTTTGAATAATTAAAACAGTCAAAAAACACTTTTTATTTGAAATAAATTCAATATGATTTTCATTGATTGTATTTTAATTATAATAGAAAATCTAAATTATAAAAATAAAGAGTTTTATCGATAAAAAACTACGGACTTTATCGTAAGCGTGACAGAACTAGGGACAACTGTCACAGAGATTAAGCTATATTTTATGGATTATAGATTACTTTAATGGATAATAAACGCAACACAATAGTTCGAATAAATATTATCCAATGGAATGCTCAGAATATTCGACCCAAGCTGTTAATGTTAGAGAGCTTGTTATGTCAGGAGAAAATTCATATAGCTGCTATCAGTGAGACATGGTTGGAGCCTAATAGTAATATTAAACTAAATAGTTATAATATTTTTCAAAGGGACAGAAGTGATGGTTATGGTGGCGTTGCAATACTTACTCACAAATCCATCAAATCGCACGAGATACCGGTAAGATGTTCTAATACTGGAATAGAAATCGTAGGTATTAGAATATACAACTGTGAGTTCATAGAAAATATCGTCTCATTATATTGTTCACCCTCAGTACGTACCACATTGAGCGGTTGGGATAATTTATTTTCGGGGTTTGGTTCTAAAACGCTGATACGTGGCGACTTTAATGGTCACCATACGAATTGGTCTACGAAAATCGACCAGCGTGGTATTCAAATTTTCGATGGATTAGTAGACAATTCATTAATTATTTTAAATGATGGCAACAATACGCGTTTTAAGCTAGTGAATGGGCTATGGCAACAGTCTGCGCCAGACATATCTCTACCATCGCTAGATATTGCTCTAAGAATGAATTGGTCTATTGCCAATGAGAGCTTAGGCAGCGATCATCAAATGATTAAAATTACGTCTCATATTACACAACATTCTAAATCGATTAATAAAAGAAATTTTAAAAAGCCGACTGGACAGGTTACGCCTCCTTACTTAAGAATCTGTTTTTGAATATAGAGTTTAATAATAACTTACAAAATTGCTATGATATGTTTATAAATTACATTAATATGGCAGCAGACTTACATATTCCTTATACAAAATTAAACACAAATCCTAATAATAGTTTTCACCTAAAGCATATTGGTCACCTGAGCTTTCGAAAGCAGTGGTTGAACGTCGATTGGCACTTAAAAACTTTCGTCGTAACCCGATTCCACAAAATTTACATATTTTTAACTGACTTCAAAAAAGGAGGAGGTTCTCAATTCGTCTGTATGTATAATATTTTTTTTTTATGTATGTTCATCGATATTTCTGTCAATTATAGACGGATTTAAAAAAAAAATCTTTTGTTAGATAGAGTTTACTTCTGAGGTGGTCCCATTTTCACCAGGTCAGGATCTGATGATGGGATCCAGGAGAAATCGAGGGCAACCACCGAAAATTGCTCGTATGGTGTTGTTGTTACATAATAATCATGTCTTACTCAGGTATATGCTTCAGGGTGTCAACATCTGATGCTGCTGTGCTGATGATGAAGCTAAAGAACTCCTTAACGGTTAGGAGTTAGGGGATAGTACTGCAATTGGTCGATGGAAACTAGGTAGTAGTATGTAGGGCTAAAGTGATACTTGTTAACCGACTTCAAAAAAAAGGAGGAGGTTTCTCAATTCGACCGTATATATGCTTTTGTTATGTTTGTTCGCGGATAACTTCGTCGTTTAAGAAAAGATTTTGAATATTCTTTTTTATTGAAAAGAAGATATTTCAAAGTTGGTTCCATGATAAGGAAATCAGAGTTTGATGATGGCAGACCAGAGAAATCAAGGGAAACTTTCAAACATCGTAGGGGCGACTACTGCGTTTGTAAGTTTTTTCATTGGGTATTTTATTAAAGCACTACAATTTAATAAAGGTCTGGAGTAGATCTGATGATGGAACAGAGACGCTCCAGGGAACTCTTCAACGATTCACTGCAGCTACCTTATGTTTGAAGCTTGATTAATCTGTATTGATAAGAACTTTACATCTACATGGATTGGGACTGTCATTAGGGGTCTGATGGATGAATAGGAAATTCTATGTTAAAATATTTACCAAATAGGTAATGGTAAAATGTTTTTAATATATTTATACAATATTTTTTTATCCCAAAGCTTTGTTCCTAAACAATGCAGAGATATAATAGTAACACCCATTCCTAAGCCGGGCAAAGATTTATGAGTGGTAGGACCACATTGTCGACAGTTATCTGTCTACAGCCGCGGGCCGGTCCGTCCGCGGTAGTACCACACTCTCGCAGAAAGTAGACGTCTGAGTAGTAGCAAGTAGTTACTGCGTTTCGTTCGGTGAGCGAGAGAGCCGGAAGCCCAACTTTCTGAGGGTGTTTGCATGTGGAGGGTTTTGGTGGTGCCTTTGGTATCACCGAGCCTCAATTCACGCATTCACACTCCCTTCACTTTTTCGCGGTAGGCAGCGGCCTTGTAAAAGTCCATGAGCGGCAGTAACACTTACCATCAGGTGTACTGTTTGCTCGTTTGCCACCGTTGGTAATAAAAAAAAAAAAAAAAAAAAGATACATTTAATATATCGTCGTTACGACCAATTTCAATGATCTCGTACGTGTGTAAAGTTTTCATGGCATTTTACTCAATAGATTAGAATGGTACATAGAAAAAAACACATTACTGTCTAATCACACAACAAGTTTTAGGAAATGTCGGTCCACATTCGATAATCTCTGTAGTTTAACATCTAGAATCCAGCTGGGATTTTGCAAAAAGTATACAACCGTAGGATGTTTCTTAGACATAGACAATGCATACAACAACGTAAATATAATTAGTTTAGTTAACATTTTAGATAATCTTAGAACGGGATCAAAATTTTGTAAGTATATTTGGAATTTCCTTAGAGAACGAAATTTGTATGTTATGGTAGATAATGTAATGAGATGTAGAACTACTGGAAGAGGCCTAGCTCATGGTGATCCTTTATCGCCGTTGTTGTTCAATATCGTCATATACCATTAATATTTGCAAAACCCTTAGTTCAAATTCTATATTTATATCGCAATATGCTGTCGATTACGTTGTATATGCTTTTGGTAGGAATATCGCAACAGTTAAGAATAACTTACAGCTCGCGTTAGATAAATTTGTTCACCTACTACATGATATCGGCTTAGAGATCTCAGTGTCAAAAAGCAAAGTATGCATTTTCTAATCGGGTTTTCGGAGAGAATCAATAGACATAAAAATGAATAACATGAACTTACATATTGTAGATAACGTAAAATATCTAGGAGTATGGTTCGACAAGGGTCTTAGGTGGGCGAAACATATAAATGATATTAAACAAAAAATTTCATCTTACATTAATGTATTCAAAGTATTGTCGGGTTCTAGTTGGGGTGAGCACTCAATCCATTTGAGACGATTATACATTAGTTTAGTACGTAACCGATTAGACTATGGCTGCCAATTGTATGGTGCTAGCTGTTCTTCACATTTGAAGAAATTGGATCGGTTGCAAAACCAATTTTTACGAGTGATTGGTGGATTTGTAAAAAGTACCCCTGTTCACATAATGGAAAGTGAACTATACGTACAACCTTTACATGTGCGAAGATTTTATTTATCAATGAAATTCTGGCTCAAGATTAGTTCAATTGAAGGTGACGAAACAGTATGCTTAATTAACGAACTCAAACAGCAGAGTCAGAACTGGAGGCGCAAAACAAAACCATCACTTCTGTCTTGTTTAGAGAATTTTAAAACACCTATGCACGTTAGTAAGCAGCTTGAATTATTTTCATCGGATATTTGGATCAGCCATTTTAGACTATCCAACTTTGTAAGACCTACCATTCCAACTATCAATAAGCCTAAACAGTGTTATCATTTATCCAATCTCAGAACTATTTGTTTGGACTATTTAAAAAATCAATATCCTTATTATTATTATATTTACACAGATGGTTCAAAGTGCGATGACAGGGCTGGTACAGCCTTTTTTGATCCTCATATAGAGAGTTATATTAAGCTCAATATCCAAAATTCTAACATCTCTATAATGCATACAGAACTGATTGCTATTTTTGAAGCCATTTCCTATATAGATTCATTTCAAGCAGGTAATTACGTTGTATTAACAGATTCCAAAAGCGCATTGCAGCATTTGATCCGGTGCACGTCGAATATTCGCTGTATCCCTATTGCTTATGACATAGTAAACTTTATGAGAAAACTACATAAGGACAAGAAATACACGATATTGCAATGGATCCCTGGACACACTGATTTGCGGGGCAATTCTCGAGTGGATCAATTGGCAAAACAAGCCACTTTGACGTGTATTCCACTACCACGCTTACCTTACTTTACAGATTTGCTGTACTTAGTCAAAAAGAAGTGTGCTCAAATGTGGAGAGAGTATTTTGACGAAAGATCTCGTACAGTAGGGATATGGTATAAAACCTTACAACCATATCCTTTAAGTTCTCTATGGTTTGCAGACTCCAGTCTTTCGAGACAGGATGTCGTAACGGCCCTTAGACTTCGTTCCGGACACATGCCCTTAAATAACTTTGTTTACCTAATGAAGAGGCGCTCTTCACCTGACTGTAGTGTTTGTGCAGTTAGAGAAGACGTCTATCACATCCTAGTGGAGTGTGTACGGAACGAAGCTGAAAGAAAAGAGTTTGAACATGAAAAAGATATCTGTTTAGGAACGATTGGCGTCTGTAACAGCATTCTATCTTCGCCTTTATCCGAGGAAGCAAAATTATTATACAATATTGTAAACATAGGTTTAAGACTTTGAAATGTTTAGTTCATAATTACCTAGCTATACTTATTATTACATGTAAATTTATTAGGGTGACATGATCACTTTGTGATCAAACCCTACCTTATGGTAAATAAAGAAAAAAGAAAAGTATTCGTTTTTTATTTTTATCTTTTTCAAAAAAAAAATTTTGCTACGTAATTTGCTGAAAACTTACCTTATTATGTCCCAAATACACTGCAATTTATATGATTTAAAATATTATTTTTTTCGCCTTATTTTAACTTAATATCAAAAAAGCACCCTAATTTTCAATCGAAAATTCTCTCGTCAAAATATCAGCTTTTTTCCAAAAAGTCGGGTACCTTTTTGTTCCTTGAAATCTCTACTTTCTGATGGTGTAAAAAAAAATTTAATTACTTTAGTAAATGTTCTCAGAAAATGCAAAGAAAAAGCATATCGCATAGATGCCTATCTATACCAATAAATAAAATTGGAGTGTCTGTTTGTAATGTCAAAATAATAGGTTTTTTTCATGCTCACACGGTTATTTGCACGACACCTATGCCTAAAATAGCAATTAAAAAATTTTTGTCTGTCTGTCTGTCTGTTTGTTCCGGGTAATCTGCAAAACGGCTGGACCGATTTCAAAAATTCTTTCACCAATGGAAAGCTACAATATCAGGGCGTAAACTAGGCTATATTTTATCCCGGGATCCCCACGGGAACGGGAACTACGCGGGTAAAACGATTATAACCTATAATAACCGAAGCGAAGCGAGGGCGGATTGCTAGTCCTTACTAATATTATAAATGCGAAAGTAACTCTGTCTGTCGGTCTGTTACGCTTTCACGTCTAAACCACTGAACCGATTTTGATGAAATTTGGTACAGAGATGGATTAACGCTTGAGAAAGGACATAGGCTACTTTTAATCGTGAAAAAATGGGTATGAGGGGTTGAAATAGGGGATGACATTTTGTATGGATATTCGTCATTTTCGATGATAGAATCATGAATCTTTTTATTAAGGTACTTGATAATATATACATAAATATTTGTTCCAGCGTTTTGGAAATTTCATTTATATGGGGATGAAATTCAACCTCTAAAAGATAAAAAAGCATAAAGCCGAAACCTTTGGGCCTAGAAGCGTAATTTAATTTTACACCGTAGTATTTTCTAGGGTACACGAGCTCTAGCAAAGAAATCGCGAAAAAATGGGTATAAGGGGTTGAAATAGGGGATGATATTTAGTTTGCAAATTTATCATTTTCGATGATAGAACTATGAATCTTTGTATTAAGGCACTTGATAGTATATAGTCGGAGCTTCGCTCAAGGTCACTATATGAGCGCAACTAAGAGCCGGTAAAACGAATTTCGTCAATATTAAGAGCGTTTGATCGCAATTGTGGCACGCTTGCCCCGCCCACATGGCCGTTTATTCTTATTAATTTTTCTGTGGGTAGGATAACAAAAACGCATTTGATATCATCATCATCATCTTGCTCTTATCCCAATTACTTGGGGTCGACGCAATATGTCATCTGTTTTGACATATTGCAAAAAGTTCCGGCAATGACTTTTATGACCGGCCGCCTGCCTGACGTCAACCCTCCTTGGGAATGTAATCGTTGACCCAAATGGTACCAGATGGAGTTGGTCCGGGTCAATCTAGGGCTCTTAGTAGTCTTTTAGACACCCACGAGCAAGGCAAGGGTTGGTAGTATTCAAAGCCGCTACCACACAGCAAAAAGACGCATTTGATATGTAATAACAAAATGCAAATGACAGCTAAACGTAATTTTGTTTATAGTTAAGTATGGTTTAAAATTTTATAATTATAATTTTCTGAGAAATCAATCATCAGTAATTTGTATTCTCTTTGAATCATCATCAACAATGGCGAGACCAAGACGATCGAATCTTTCCCGACAAAGCCGCAATGGTTCCTCCATTAGAGACTATATAATCGGAAATTAAGAAAATGTATTTACGAAAAAAAAATTATACGAAGTTCGCCTGGTCAGCTAGTAAAAAATAAATTAATTATAATTGCATAAGTTGATAAAAAATGCTATGCAATAACTTTACCGCGGCAGTCCCCGAGTGCCACACTGTTTCATTCCTTTTCTTATAAGACATTCACGTGCAGGATAGGGAGTGGTAAGTTGTATTCTTACTCCGTCACCATGTGGAGAAATGGGTATATAGTATTCAGGACAAACAAACAAATAAATATTAATCTTTATCAAAATTTTTAATGATTTGTCAATTGATGCAAGTTAAAATACATAGATATATTCATGTCTCTTGCCCATAGGGGCAGGCAGAGACCACTTCCCTCCGCTTGCTACGATCTTGACATACTTTCGTCTCCTCAATATTCATTAATCTCCTCATGCATGTTCTTCAGTTTAGTCTACTGATAGCCTGGCCTTTCTTAACAACCGCCCCGATTTGATAGTGGAATGTCTGCCATGGTCTTCCCTCCCAACACTTCTATTCACAATCGCCCTTAATGTTTCTCACATAACAGACTTCAGTGGGTTTTTTAATGTGTTTGTTGATATGTGTTATTAAATCAGTCTTCCTAGTAAAACTTTTATCACATATGTCACATTTATACTATCTCTCACCCATGTGTAGCCTTATATGTACTGTTAAATTAGTTTTCGAAGAGAATAGTTTGTCACATACATCTCACTTATGCGGTTTCACATCGCTGTGGAGCCTCTTATGTGATACCAAACTACTATTCCAAGTAAAACATTTTCCACATTCATCACACTTATATGGTTTTTCACCCGTATGTTTACGTGTGTGCCTTACCAATTCATTTCTTTGCATGAAACTTCTCTCACATATATTACAATTATACGGTTTCACACCGGTGTGTAATTTCGTATGCGTTACTAAATTACTCTTGCAATTGAAACTCTTACCGCATACTTCACACTTAAATGGTTTCACACCGGTGTGTAGTATCTTGTGTGATAGTAAACCACTCCTCCAAGAGTAACTTTTGACACATAAATCACATTTATATGGTTTTACACCCGTATGTTTATGTCTATGCATCACTAAAACAGATTTGTTTGTGAACTTTTTCTCACATATATCACATGTATAATGTCTTTCACCTGCATGTATAATACGTGTATGCACTGCTAAATAACTTTTACGTGTGAAACATTTCTCACAAATAATACATTTATATGGTTTCTCACCAGTGTGTATACGTGTATGCCTTCCTAAAGTGCCCTTGTAATTAAATTTCCTTCCACATTCATGACATTGATATGGTTTCTCACCTGTGTGCGTACGAATATGAGTTACTAAATAATTCTTCTGGATGAAAACTTTTTCACACATGTCACTTTTAAATAATTTCTCACCGGTGTGTATACGTGTATGTGCTACTAAACTACCCTTCTCAATAAATTTCTTTCCACATACATGACATTCATATGGTTTTTCACCAGTGTGTATATGTGTATGTCTTATTAAATCACTATTTCTTGTGAAATTTTTCTCGCATACCTTACAATTATACAGTTTTATCTAGCTCTGTACATCACTAGATGTTTTTATATCTTTATTCTCTAAGTGTTTGTCTAAGAAAGATATTTGCTTCACAATATTTTTATTTTTTAATACTACAGTCTGTATATTCTCCTCAATATATTTATTTTGTACGACTGTCACTTCACTAGATTTTGTTGATAAAGTACTCTCAACACTTTCGTTTAATAGATCTAGTTGCGGACTCTTGGCGGTAAGGATACCTGAATTATAGAAATAGGAAATTATTATGTCAAGGAAGAAGGTACAAATACAATGGTAAACTGTCAGTGAATGAACACTGTCAACTCTGACACATCATCATCGTCATTGCAGCTCTATACGTCCCACTGTTGGGCTCGAGCCTCCTCCACAAATAGGAGGGCAATTGACCATACTGTACCATGCTGGTCAGACAGGTTGGTTTGAGATTTTCTTCTCTTGAATAGATGTTATATGCGTAATATAACGCTTTTACGACATCCACGGGTAGGATAGGGAGTGGTGAACTGTATTCTCACTCCGTCCTCTAACAATACCGTCATAATAACCACACATAATCTATATCTAGCAGATATAAAGGAGCTGGACTGAATCATCAACTCTGAGCCAAAACTACTAAAGCTTTTTGTAATATGGTCTGTTAAGAAAAGTTTTTATAAATTTTTAATTCCTAAATTGTTTGTGGTGACGGAGTAAGAATACAATTCACCACTATCCCCTACCTTGCCCGTGGATGTCGTAAAAGATGACTAAGGGATATAACACACATATTAATATATATCTAAATAAAAAGTAAGTCGTTGCTCAGGATGCCTTTTATCGTTTTCCTTCTCTTGCATAAATATTATCTGCAACATTCCCTTGGTCGTTTTTTACGACATCCACGGACAAGATAGGAGGGTGGTTAATTGTATTCATACTCCGTCAATACACAGAAAACGCAATTATATATTCCATAGAAAAAACCAAAGCCACACTCACCCCTTTTAAATGCTTCCAAATCTATTCTCTCCAAAACAACCTTGACAATCTTTGGTTGTATATCATGTTCTAATTCTGTATTCTGCACTGTGTGTCTATTATCTGATATGTCACCATATTTTGCACAAATATCCTCTTCTTCAACAGTAACCTCTGATTTGATATGAACTTCCTCATTAGTAAACGAATCTGTAAATTCAGAGGCATCTCTTTAAATTGCGCCTCGTTAAAACGAAATCTATTCACTGAACACCTAAATATGCGGCATCTCGTATCGGTACACTTTATATCTCACCAAAAACATAAATGTAAAAAAGTGAGCCGTCGCTCAGGACGCCTGACAGATGTGAAACATCGAAACTATTTTGTACGAGTAGAGACTCGGTATCGAATATAAAGTATCGATACTTAACTCATGAATAGTATCGAAAGATAAGTGACGTACTGTTTAAAGTATCGAGTACTTTTCTTTCGATTCCGATACTTTTGTACTCGATATTTTAGTCAATAAGTACTTTTTGGTAGGTATCATATCGAGTAAATTATCCATTTGAAAATTGACTTGACTCATATTTATGGTAACGTCATTTAGTACAAACGAAATGAACCTTCTAAAACGTAGCTTGAAATAATTTGCGATTTATAAACCAGAAATAGCGGCATCTATCGAGCAAACGACTAACTCTAAGCTACAATATATTTTATAAAGAACTCTCTAATCCTGTAATGATAATAAGACAAGCTGTTTAAAGTGAGTCAAAATCCAATTCTTAAGGAGTTGGTGACATACAAACAAATAAATACACAGCTGAAACTAATAAAAGCCTATAAAAAATGAAATGCTTTCATCCGTTCACAGACATTTTTTCCGCACGAAGAGTGTGATTTAGGAAACAGAAATGGCGGCATTTATCGAGCTAACGACCAACTCTCAGCTTCAATATATTTAATAAAGAAATTTTTAATCCTGTAATGATAATAAGACAAGCTATCTAAATAATTTTAACGTCATTGGTCCTCCTTAAATTTTCAACTTTTAAATGAAATTTGACTGTTTAAAGTGAGTCAAAATCCAATTCCTATGAAGTCGGTAATATACAAAGAAATAAATATATGTATACACCTGAAACTAATAAAAGCCTATAAAAAAACGGTTCTCCAGTTTTCGTAGCTGAAAGTAAACTAAATACCGTACCTACTGGTATATTTATATTACTAAATTAGAGAATTTTACATTAATTTATAAAACAAGTATTTATGCATAAAAGAACATTAGATTACGACAGGAACTAATACGATAAAACTAAGGCATAAAGTATTAATAAAATATCGCGATTTTTTTCCAAAAAATGATGATTTTTATTCAATAAACATTTATTTTCATTAATATACATTATAAGTAACAATTTACTTTGAGTTCACTAGATGGCGTTGTACAAAATTTTAAATCGCACTATGGTTTCGTTACAAAAATGTAGGTATATGCATCCAAATATTTATTCAGTAATTAATTAATAGGGGACCGCGAGGCGTGGCGTTAAACGCCACGCGACGATCACGGTCACCCTCGCCTATAGATGTTTCACATCAAAAAGGAGAGCCAAGTTCAATACAAAAATTATGCTTGGCTGTGGACTTCGCCGCAAATAGAATGGAGATCTAAATGAGTGCAAAGTTCTATGCAAAATCCAAATATGTATTTATAGGAACAGAATAACATTATGAACAACTATTAAACTCTATTTCTTTGCTTTATTGGATACATATAACAAATGCTTTTACTTAAAAAAAATGTGAGATCTTGAAGTAGGTTAGATTTGACTTGGTTAGTTTTATCAGAATTAAGAAATATATATATATATATATATATATATATGTTGAATAACTTTATAAAATGACTATTCTTTATAGATTACTTTTTGTAAAGATAATACATATATTGGGATAGTTTCAAATATCTGCTTGTAACGTTGTAACGGTTCTAACTGCTACAATTAAAAAAAATTGTATGGGGACTCCCCCTATTTTTAACTTCTTTTTATTTTTAGATTTTTTTCTATGCTTACACACAATTACCGAACTGGATTTCAAATGTCATCCTTCTAGGTCATCTGGAAGTAGGTTAGATTTAGGTACTATGTGTCAGTCAGTCAGTGCTAAAATTTACGACTTTTTGACCTTCATATCTTTATAACCGTTTGAGCTAGCTTCATGAAATTTGGGCTTCTAGATGTCCTTATAGATATAATTAAACACGCGTAGCTTTATGTTTACGTTAAAGAGGTTTTGAGTTATAGAAGGGTCAAAAGCACCAAGTGCTTCGTGTAATATTACACTTGACGCTGACTAGCCAGTTCCTTTGCTTGAACTTGGCTTGACTTGGGTCTAGATAATGTAATGTAGAAACGTGCTAAATTCTAGGTAATATGCTAGGAAACCATAGCCATAACCATAGCCATAAATCCACTGCCGGTCCAATATTACAACTATTGTAATATTGAAGGTGACACATTGACTTACAAACATTGACTCTAAGAAGTAATCTCGTGGTACATAAACACTTGGCATAGAGCTCCAATATATCTGCTGTTATCTTCACAGTACTTCTACTTTTTTAGTTTGTTGAAGATTTTTGAGTAGACGATGATATTAGTACCAAATCCTTAGTTATGTGGTGAAAAGGACTTTGTTACTTAGGCATTTTAGTTTCGGATTTTTGTCTCCGATACCATGTCAAACAATTATTTAAAGAAAAATGTATACCTTCAGAGTGTTCATGTTTAACTTGAAGATCAGATGCAATTTCCAATGGATCAAATTTAAAATCATTGTCTTCATCTATTTTATCATCTTTAGGGTCCTTTCTAGTTGATGGCACACAACTCATAATTATTAACGGGTGTACTGTTTTGAGTGTGTTCAAATCTTGTAACGCAATTGCATTTAACTGCAACAACAAATATTTACTTTTACTTCGATTTAATATCATCATCATGACCATTTCACTCTTCGCTGTGCACATTCGAGGTAGACACATCCAACAAATGAAGCGTTGAATGAATTGAAATGAATGAATAGTTCCATATCTCCGCACTTGTCAGTCAGATTGGTGATCCCAGTGAAGTGTTGATTGACAGAAGAGAGATGCCGCACACACTCCTGGTGATATACCTTTTTATTGTAAGCTATGGTCTCGACTGATGATGGGAGTGTGAATGTCTGCAATGAGGTTTGGTGATACTAAAGGCATCACCAAATACCAGTACACGCAAACACCCTCAAAAAGTTGGGCTGCCGATTCTCTCGCTCACTAAACAAAGCGCTGTAACAAATTGCACTCAAACTTCGATTTTCTGTGAGTGTAGTACCACCCCAGGCGGATAGGCCCGCGGCTGTAGACAGACCACTGTCAATAGTGTGGTCCTACACTGCATCAAAACATGAGTTCATAATTTAATAATTAATCCTGTAGCCGAGATATAAATCTGTAATAACAAGGTCTTTTTGTATGTGAGACATCTTAGTCTGCCCATGACCTTAAATGCTGTAAAATGTTTGAAGTGTTGGGCAATCAAAAATCAAATACAAATGAGATAAAATCCATAAAAATGATTATTATTTATAATATGTAAGAGCTGACCAACAGATGTTGTTCTGTTTAGATCTAAAAAAATAGTAAAAGGAATTCCCTTGAAATCAATCACAGCTCCACTTACGGGGTCCAGTTGGACCCGAGATTCACAATTGTGAATCTAAACCATTCTCTAATCTCCATGAATGCACACAAAAAATTTCATCAACATCGATCGTGCCGTTTAGGAGTTCAGTGAAGTACACAAGAAATACATCTATATAAAGATATAGTTTAATGCAGACGGCACAGAATGCAGCACATTGTCAGTATAATTATGTAGTATAAAACACCTCAAACTATTTAGGATGGATATTACAAAATACTTACCTCACTATCTGCTATAACTTTATTGAAAAACTCTTCACTTTTAAGACATACAGCCTGCAGACGATAGCAGTTCTGAAGTCTTGCACAGCATAAGTAACATACTTGTACTGGTCTCTTATCTTTTGTCTCAAACTGAAAGAAAATATCATATTGAAGACCCAAGTCTTGTTGAGGTCGGCTCTATCTTACCTTATAATATACAGTTATGTTCAGAGTTTATCTTGCATAAGAACTGGCTCTTGTCTATCACTTTTCAACTTAAAGACTTTAAACAAAGTAACAAGAGATATTTTTTCCATGTGATGACAGAGTAAGAAACAATTCAATTTCTCTTCCCTTGTGGAGGAGACTCAAATCAAACTGTGAAGAGATACATATACATTTGAGTACACTTCCTAAAAACACATATGCACTCGTGCTGGTTTGATTTTTGTCTGTGATGGCAGATAAGCAATCTGCTAAGAGTAGCATCAGGTAAGTGGTAGCTATTGCTTACGAGCTTCAGCAATACTGTGGTTAGGAACTCGAGCTCTCTCAGCTTTGTGGAATGATATAATGGCCACTCTTAGCAGGCGTGTTGGTGATTGCAGTTATTGCTATAAGTTTCTCAGAAGAGTGTAGCTACTCTTCGAGACCCCTTGGCTGGTTTTTACAATTCCCATACATTCTAAGGCCGTTATCAAAATGGGAAGGGTAACGTGTTTAAGGTTATGTATTAATATTTTCATTTTTCTATTCTAGTTCAAATATTGATCTAATGTACAGTTACTTACTGGTATCTTCGTCAGCCTCTCATACAATTCCTGCAGATTAACACTAATTAAGGAATACATTTTAACGTCTTCAACCAGACATACTCTACACATCGATAACTTATCCATGTTTGAAATGTATACTTTTAATTTTTGTTTCACTTCTCTTCCGTTTGTTTTTTTTTTTTTTTTTTTTTTGCTTTTGGGCCACTCGGTTTGAGTATTTGCCAATTACATGTGTAGGAAGCTAAGGAATCTGAATTATTGATAATAGGAATTTAGGATAGCGGATATAAAGGAAAATCTGGTGGAAATGTTAGGGTACCAAAGGATAAAAATTTATGAAAATGATATACATAAATATTATAATCTGATATTATTGGAAGAGATAAAGGTCGCAAGAAATTTATAAATATTGATATTATTCGAAGCAAGAAGTGTTAGAACGGAAGTAGGAAGAGGTATATTAAGTGAGATCAGAGATGAGAATAATACAGTATGATCATATAAAGAGCAAGAAAATATAATATGGTTAATGTCTCCAATTTCTCCACACTCACATGCGTTAGATGAAATTATATTTAGTCTAGCTAGATGAATCGGTGTACACATATGACCAAGCCGCAGTCGTATTCAAATTGTAGTGGCCTGTTTTCCAAGTTTTGCTTTAAAAAACCCATGGTTTATCTGGAATATTAGGTTGCACTAGAGAGTAAAGTCTGCCTTTGACCTGACAACTACTCAGCCAAACTTTTTCCCACGAATCTTTTAGATATAAAATGGGTAATGCTGCCAAGTCATTATAATAATTTAAATACGGGAAGGTATCACCATTCTCCACAGCATCATTTGCAAGATTGTCTGCCCTAATATTACCAGGGATGCCAGAATGGCCCGGAATCCAAACAAAAGAAACGTTAATATGTTTTTGTACGCATGTGTAAAGTAAACTTCTAATTTGAATAATAACAGGAGAAATAATTCTACGCGAGAAAGGAAAACATTCTAAGGCTTGGAGTGCACTCTTAGCATCAGAGAACACCACAGCACTTTGAAGTTTCATAAGTAAAATATATTCAACTGCTTTTAATAATCCAAAACACTCGCCTGTGAAAACTGAAGATTCTGGAGGTAATTTAATTTTTTGAACAATATTGTAATTGGAATGATAAATCCCTACACCTACACATCCTATTTTTTCAGATTTGGAAGCATCTGTAAAATTATAGTGCCAGTTCTTCCAGTAAGTGTTAACAGAATGCTTAAAAGAAAGCGGTGCTAACGCATCATATTTTATAATACCTAAGTTAAGACAAATATCGGGTATCATGACTAAAGATTCAAAAGGTGCACAAAAAAGCGAATGGGATGATGAATGATAAGATGGCGCTTCGAGAGAATTGAATCTCTGATAGCTTTTAATGAGAGCAGGGGAACTTTTATGAGCCCAATATCCGGGGGAAATGATCTGATGTTGAAGTTGTGCAAGTTTCAAACGTAATGGATGTTTAGAATATTGGAAACACCGTAATAAAAATTTGTCGCATATATACTGACGACGTAAATGCAAAGGAGGGTCCACTAATTCAACTTGTAAGGCATTATTTGGAGAAGACTTCATAGCACCAGATATAATTCTTAAAGCTTTGGATTGAATCCCATCCAATCTCTTTAAAGTATTAGCGTTAGACATTAATAGGAATGTACCATAATCAAGAATACTTCGAATGAGTGCATTGTAAAGTAGCTTTAATGAGTAAGGGTGAGCACCCCACCAAACGCCGCAGAGGCATCTTAAAATGTTAAGAGATTTTTCACATTTTGCCACGATGTAGTCACAGTGAGCAATACCAGAAAGTTTCGTGTCTAAAATAATTCCTAAAAATTTTATACTATTTTGTGAATTAATTAAATTACCATTATAATAAATGTTAATAGGTGGTGGAAGTCGCGATCTTGTAAATAATACGGCAGTACTTTTATCAGAAGAAATTTCTAAGCCATTGGCATCCATCCAACATTTTAGATTCTTAAGGGAAGATGACAAGCAGTGACAAGATTGATCAATAGATTGATGCGAATGATATAACAGTAAGTCGTCTGCATATTGAAGTACTCTAACATTCAAATCCAGGCTAGATTTTAAATCATAAGTATAAATATTATAAAGAATAGGGCTCAGTACGGACCCTTGTGGGAGCCCCTTATTTACCACTCTGTATTCATTTAAAGAACCTTCTAAATAAATATAACGATCTAATAAAGAATTCATAATAAAATTCGTAAGAATAACGGGTATATTTAATAATATTAGTTTTGACGTGACAACGTCTTATAAATTGGTTTGCCGGGTGACACTTCAAGAAACTGCGTTACGCTCCGCTCACGTTATGCGCTCACAATGAGAGCGAGTGAGAGGCACGCGTCCCTTCCACTCGGGCATGGTTAGCCCGCCTAAGAGCGAGAGAGACAGACATAAAAAGTGTAAAGAGTAGAAATGAAATAGATTCTTTGTATAAATTAATGTTTTAAATATAATTCTTTGTATAAATAAATGTTTTAAATTGTTACTATTATTTCATCCTTCTTCCTACTATACGAATGAATATTCACATTAAAATTATTTTACCACTCAAAGTCGTTGTCACGTAAAACTTTCGCCCGTATACCGACTTTACAGGCAACCAATTTTTTTTTGTATAAAATGGACAAAATAACGTTATCATAAGCAGAAGCAATATCTATAAAAGTGGCTACTACAGACTCATTGACTGAAAAAGCCAAATGAATATCGGTTACGAAAATACTAACACTATCTATGGTACCTCTCCCTAGTCTAAATCCAAATTGACTTTCACATAATAAATTATTATTCTCAGTATACCATTCTAGACGGTTTTTTACCAGATGTTCAGTAATTTTCATGAGAACGGAAGAGAGCGCTATAGGGCGGTATGATAACACGGAAGATGAACTTTTACCAGGCTTCAATATTGGTAACACCAATTGAGATTTCCACGAAGGAGGTATTTTGCCTGTTATCATAATAGTATTTATCATGTTAAGGTAATAAACAAGAATTTTATCTGTAGCATGTGAGACAAAAGAATACGGAATACCATCCATACCAGGTGCAGAATCTTTTACCTTAGCTAATACGCCCTTAAGTTCAGTAATTGAGAAAGGGGTATTTAAACCTGATAGATTATTTGAAATTTCCACAAAACATGGAAGCATGACTTTTTCAGGGACTTTATTTTATTTAGTTAAAAATTGTGTTTGCAAGTCGGTAGGCAGTGATGTTGGAGAAGATTCTTTGAAAGCAGATCTAAATTTTCTGATATTTTGCCAGACTACAGTAGATGAGATATCAGGAGAGATTGATGAGCAAAATGATTGCCAGCTTTGAAATTTTTTCTTTTTAAATAATTTACGGGTTTCCGTGACGACAGTGGATAAATTTTCAAAGATTTCATTGAAAGAAAATTGGGAATATTTTGCTTCTGCTTGCTTGCGTCTTTTAATCGCGTCTGAACAATCTTTATCCCACCACGGCGGAGACGGAATAATACCTAAAGCTCTATTTTTGATAGGGAAGATATCATTAGCTGTTTTAATAATTGCCTTGGAAAGAGCTTCCGCACATTCAGATACATTAGCTGACGTTAATTCTGGAAGATGCAATATTTCTTTGTCTAAAGATGTTTTAAAAGTATTCCAATCAGCATCAGCTAATTTATATCTAAGACGAGGAGAGTGAGAGATTGGGCGTGAAGTTTTAAGCGAGGGGAAAGAGACAATAATCGGATAATGATCACTACCATATGAATAAGGAAGACACCTCCAGGATATTTGTGAAGCCAAGCCACTCGAACAGATAGATAAGTCGGGGGCACTAATACCTTCGTGAGGCGCAGAACGACGAGTACTACATCCCGAATTAATTAAACAAAGATTATATCTATCTAATAAATCTAAAATCAAATTACCAAAATAATTTGATGTACTACCCCAAGAATGATGTTGGCAATTGAAATCCCCAAGTATAACAATAGGTTTAGGTATATTGTACAAAATATTATTAATTTCATTGAATATAACAGACGATGGGCGAGGAATATAAATTGAAACGAAACAAACATTATTTACAATAGCAGCAATTATAGAAAAATCATTGCTATGTGAAATAATGGGAAAATGTGAAAAATGCAAGTTATGTTTAATGAGCAGGGCAACACCACCATACCCATCAAAACGGTCTTCGCGAAGACAAGCATAACCAGATAACCTAAAATTGAAATCTGGTTTAAGCCAAGTCTCTTGAATAGCTACTATAAATGGATTATATTTATTAATTAGATAAATTAAATCAGATTTCTTAGATATGATGCTGCGACAATTCCACTGAATCAGAATGTTTGTACTGTCCATTGTCGTTTGAAAAGTGAGGTTGAGAAATATCATTATTTGTGAGGGCAGCGTTGGACGGTTGAATAAATTTTGACTGAGAGAGAGTATTGAGTAATATTATAATCAATTCCTTGATGGAGGAATTGGATAATTCTTCGCTTAGTGGTTTAAGAGTGGAACCATTTGTAAAAGTCTTCATATCATAGTCTCTAATAAGAGCTTTATGTGCCCCAATATCATAACCACCAGCTGATTTAACTTTTGGTTTAGGTTTATTTACAACAGTTTTTTTATATGAAGTAGTAACAGGTCGAGATGAAGAGTGAATAGAATGAGTGTTAGACGATTGCGGCAAAATATTAGAAGTTAATAAAGCATCAGCATATGAGATTTTCGATATTGGGGCATGTTGTTTAGAGGCTTCAGAGTATGATAAACAACTCTTAGCCATAGTTTCTTTGATTGATTTTTGTCTTTGATATTCAAGACATTTATTACTTGTTGCCATATGATGACCTTTACATAAAATGCATCGAATATCCTCTTCCTCCGTATTACAACTGTCACCAATGTGATCTAAACCACATTTGTAACATCTTGGACGAGATCTGCACTGAATTTTTACATGTCCAAAACGACAGCAATTAAAACATTGTATTGTGGGATAAATGTATAGTTCCACAGGAAGAGCATTGTAGTACAAGTAAATGTATTTTGGTAATGTTTGGCCATCAAAAGTTACTACTACTGATTCGGTAGGCTTAAGTTCAGTGACATTATTTACAGTAATTTTTCTTTTTAGTCTCCTAACTTTTAGAATGTTACCACAGCCATAAGGAAGGTTGATATTATTAATGATATCATCCTCTGTATATTCAGCAGGAATACCTCTAACAATACCCATGTGTGTCACTAAGAAAGTTGGAATGAATGCTTTGTAATTCTCCCTGTCAAGTAGTGGTGAGCTCAAGAAAGTATTAGCATCATTGTAGTGTTCAAATGCAATAGATATTCTGTTTCGACCTATCCGCTTAAGGCTGCCGTTAACAATATTTTTAAAAGAATTATTCTTTAAAAAACGACCAAATGTGACTGGGTGTAAAGATATATTATCATCAGGACATAAGATTTTCTTCTGAACATGAACAATAAATGGTGAGATATCTGAAGGTTCATATGACAACCTTGCAACTGATGGGGATAAATTAGATTTTGGCTTATTATTATTACTCTCCAGTTGGTTATTTGTATTTTCTATATGGCTAACATTTTGTTGACACTGTGACTCAGACATGCAGTCACAATCAACGTCTTATAATTTACTAGTACCATGTTTGCGTCGTCGCTTGTTACAGTGCCGACAAATATGGTGACGAGATGGCCTTTTGCGTTTAATACCACTGCTGATGCTGGAACAGTCGGTATCCATACTGTCCGTGTTCGCAGCATTGGTCAATGTTACATTGTATCCAACGTCGGGCGCGGTGCCCCCCGGATCATCCGGGGGAACCATATTAAGAAAAAAAAAACTTACCCAAATCACATATAAGATGAGCACTAACTACAGAAATAAACAATATACAAGTAAATGAACTATATGTACAATAATATTTTACAAAACCACCAGAAAACAACAGTAAATTAAAATTTACAAAAAACTCGCGACCGCCAAACTCAAAGATTCCCGCGCTTTTTTTTTCTACAGTTTTATATCTTTAATGTTCCTTTTTTTTTTTTTTTTTTTTTCTTTTGGACCACTCGGTTTGAGTATTTGCCAATTACATGTGAAGGAAGTTAAGGAATCTTAATTATTGATAATAGGAATTTGGGATAGCGTATAGACAGGAATCTGGTGGAAATGTTAGGAAAATGATATGATATTATATACATAAATATTATATTCTGATATTATTGGAAGATATAAAAGTCACAAGAAATTTATAAATATCAAGATTATTAGAAGCAAGTAGTGTTAGGACGGAGGTAGGAAGTGGGATATTAAGTGAAATCAAAGATGAGAATAATACAGTATGATCATACAAAGAGCAAGAAAATATGATATGGTTAATGTCGCCAATTTCTCCACACTCACACGCATTAGATGATATGATATTTAGTCTAGCAAGATGAGTCGGTATACACATATGTCCAAGCCTCAGTCGTATTAAAATTGTGGTGGCCTGTTTGCTAAGCTTTGCTTTAAAAAACCATGGTTTATTTGGAATATTTGGTTGAACTAGAGAGTAAAGTTTGCCTTTGACCTGACAACTACTCGACCAAATTTTTTCCCACGATTCTTTTAGATATAACGTAGGTAAAGCAGCCAGATCATTATAATAATTTAAATAGGGGTAGATGTCACCAGATTCTACAGCATCATTTGCAAGATTGTCTGCCCTGATATTACCAGAAATGCCGGAATGGCCCGGAATCCAAACAAAAGAAACATTAATATTTTTTTGTGTGCATGTGTAAAGTAGACTTCTAATTTGAAGTATTACAGGAGAGATAATTCTACGCGAGAAAGGAAAACATTCTAAGGCTTGTAGAGCACTCCTAGCATCAGAGAATACTACAGCACTTTGAAGTTTCATAAGTAATATATATTCAACTGCTTTTAATAATCCGAAACACTCGCCTGTAAAAACTGAGGATTCTGGCGGTAATTTAATTTTTTGAACAAAATTATAATTTGAATGATAAACCCCTACGCCGACACATCCTATTCTCCCAGATTTAGAAGCATCTGTAAAAATATAGTGCCAGTTCTTCCAGTAAGTATTAACGGAGTATTTAAAAGAAAGCGGTGCTAAGGCATCAGATTTTATTATACCTAAATTAAGACGAATATCGGGAACTATGGCTAAGGATTCAAAAGGTGCACAAAAGAGCGAATACGATGGAGAATGATAAAATGGCGCTCCAAGAGAATTAATTTTCTGATAGCTTTTAATGAGATAAGGAGGTGGTTTATGAGCCCAAAATCCTGAAGAAGTGATCTGATATTGAAGTTTTTCAAGTTTCAAACGTAATGGGTGTTTAGAAAATTGGACACATCGTAATAAAAATTTATCGCATATATATTGACGACGTAAATGCAAAGGAGGGTCCACTAATTCAACCTGTAAGGCGTTATTTGGGGAAGACATCATAGCACCAGATATAATTCTTAAAGCTTTGGATTGAATCCTATCCAATCTCTTTAAAGTATTAACATTAGGCAATAATAAAAATGTACCATAATCAAGAATACTTCGAATGAGTGCATTGTAAAGTAGCTTCAGTAAGTAAGGGTGAGCACCCCACCAGACACCACATAGGCATCTTAGAATGTTGAGAGATTTTTCACATTTTGCCACAATGTAGTCACAATGAGCAATACCAGAAAGATTCGTATCTAAAATAATTCCTAAAAATTTTATACTATTTTGGGAACTAATTAGATTACCATTATAATAAATATTAATAGGTGGAGGAAGCCTCGACCTTGTAAATAACACGGCAGTACTTTTATCAGGGGAAATTTCTAAGCCATTGGCATCCATCCAACATTTTAGATTCTTAAGGGAAGATGACAAGCAGTGACAAGATTGATCAATAGATTGATGCGAATGATATAACAGTAAGTCGTCTGCATATTGAAGTACTCTAACATTCAAATCCAGGCTAGATTTTAAATCATAAGTATAAATATTATAAAGAATAGGGCTCAGTACGGACCCTTGTGGGAGCCCCTTATTTACCACTCTATATTCATTTAAAAAACCTTCTAAATAAATATGACGATCTAATAAAGAATTCATAATAAAATTCGTAAGAATAATGGGTATATTTAATAATATTAGTTTTTTGTATAAAATGGACAAAATAACGTTATCATAAGCAGAAGCAATATCTATAAAAGTGGCTACTACAGACTCATTGATTGAAAAGGCTAAATGAATATCGGTTACAAAAATACTCATACTATCTATGGTACCTCTCCCTCGCCTAAATCCAAATTGACTTTCACATAATAAATTATTATTCTCAGTATACCATTCTAGACGGTTTTTTACCAGATGTTCAGTAATTTTCATGAGAACGGAAGAGAGCGCTATAGGGCGGTATGATAACACGGAAGATGAACTTTTACCAGGCTTCAATATTGGTAACACTAGTTGAGATTTCCACGAAGGAGGTATCTTGCCTGTTATCATAATAGTATTTATCATGTTAAGGTAATAAAAAAGAATTTTATCTGTAGCATGTGAGACAAGAGAATACGGAATACCATCCATACCAGGTGCAGAATCTTTTACCTTAGCTAATACACCCTTAAGTTCAGTAATTGAGAAAGGGGCATTTAAACCTGACAGATTATTTGAAATTTCAACAAAACATGGAAGCATAACTTTTTCAGGGACAAACGGAGGAGCTAATTTATTTAAAAATTGCGTTTGCAAGTCGGTAGGCAGTGATGTTGGAGAAGATTCTTTGAAAGCAGATCTAAATTTTCTGATATTTTGCCAGACTACAGTTGATGAGATATCAGGCGAGATTGATGAGCAAAATGATTGCCAGCTTTGAAATTTTTTCTTTTTAAATAATTTACGGGTTTCCGTAATGACACTGGATAAATTTTTAAAGTTTTCATTGGAAGAAAATTGGGAGTACTTTGCTTCTGCTTGCTTGCGTCTTTTAATCGCGTCTGAACAATCTTTATCCCACCACGGTGGAGACGGAATAATACCTAAAGCTCCATTTTTGATAGGGAAAGTATCGTTAGCAGTTTTAATAATTGCCTTAGAAAGAGTTGCCGCACATTCAGATATGTCGGCTGACGTTAACTCTGAAAACTGCAATATTTCTTTGTCTAAAGATTTTTTAAAAGTATTCCAATCGGCATCGGCTAATTTATATCTAAGGCGAGGAGAGCGGGGGATTGAGCGTGAAGTTTTAATGGAAGGGAAAGAGACAATAATCGGATAATGATCACTACCGTATGAATAAGGAAGACACCTCCAGGATATCTGTGAAGCCAAATTACTCGAGCAGATAGATAAGTCGGGAGCACTAATACCTTCATGAGGCGCAGACCGACGAGTACTACATCCCGAATTAATTAAACAAAGATTATGTCTATCTAATAAATCTAAAATCAAATTACCAAAATAATTCGATGTACTACCCCAAGAATGATGTTGACAATTGAAATCCCCAAGTATAACAATGGGTTTAGGTATATTGGACAAAATATTATTAATTTCATTAAATATAACAGACGATGGGCGAGGAATATAAATTGAAACAAAACAAATATTATTTACAATAGCAGCAATTATAGAAAAATCATTGCTATGTGAAACAATGGGAAAATGTGAAAAATTCATGTTATGTTTAATGAGCAGGGCAACACCACCATACCCATCAAAGCGGTCCTCACGAAAATAGGCATAGCCAGATAACCTAAAATTGAAATCTGGTTTAAGCCAAGTCTCCTGAATAGCTAATATAAATGGATTATATTTATTAATCAGATAAATTAAATCAGATTTCTTAGATATGATGCTGCGACAATTCCACTGAATCAGAATGTTTGTACTGTCCATTATCGTTTAGAAAGTGAGATTGAGAGATATCATTATTTATAAGGGCAGCGTTGGACGGTTGAATAAATTTTGACTGAGAGAGAGTATTAAGTAACATTATAATCAATTCCTTGATGGAGGCATTGGATAATTCTTCGTTTAACGGTTTAAGAGCGCATCCATTTGTGAAAGTCGTCATATCATAATCTCTAATAAGAGCTTTATGTGCCCCAATATCATAACCGCCAGTAGTTTTAACTTTTGGTTTAGTTTTGTTTATAACAGTTTTTTTATATGAAGAAGTAACTGGTTGAGATAAAGAGAGAATAGAAGGAGTGTTAGATGACTTAGGCAAAATATTAGAAGTCAATAAAGCATCTGCATATGAAATTTTGGATATTGGGGCATGCTGTTTAGAGGCTTCGGAGTAAGATAAACAACTCTTAGCCATAGTTTCTTTAATTGATTTTTGTCTTTGATATTCCAGACATTTGTTACTTGTTGCCATATGATGACCTTTACATAGAACACATCGAATATCCTCTTCCTCCGTATTACAAATGTCACCAATGTGGTCTAAACCACATTTGTAACATCTTGGACGAGATCTGCACTGAATTTTTACATGGCCAAAACGACAGCAATTAAAGCATTGTATTGTGGGATAAATGTATAGTTCTACAGGCAAGGCATTGTAGCACATGTATATATATTTTGGCAAAGTTTGACCATCAAAAGTTACAACTACTGATTCGGTAGGCTTCAGTTCTGTGACATTATTGACTGAAATTTTTCTTTTTAATCTCCTAACTTTGAGTATGTTGCCACAACCATAAGGAAGGTTGATGTTATTAATGATATCATCCTCTGTATAATCAGCAGGGATACCTCTAACAATACCCATGCGTGTCAATAAGAATGATGGAATGAATGCTTTGTAATTATCCTTATCAAGTAGTGGTGATTTTAAGAAATTATTAGCATCACTGTAATGTTGAAATGCAATAGAAATTCTATTTCTACCTATCCGTTTAAGGCTGCCATTAATAATATTTTTAAAAGAATTATTTTTTAAAAAACGACCAAATGTGACTGGGTGTAAAGATATATTATCATCAGGACATAAGATTTTCTTCTGAACATGAACAATAAATGGTGAGATATCTGAAGGTTCATATGACAACCTTGCAACTGATGGGGATAAATTAGATTTTGGCTTATTATTATTACTCTCCAGTTGGTTATTTGTATTTTCTATATGGCTAACATTTTGTTGGATGCAAAGATATATTATCATCAGGACATCATACTTTCTTCTGTACATGAACAATAAATGGTGAAATATCAGAGGGTTCATATGACAACCTTGCAATTGCAACTGATGGGGATGAGTTAGATTTTGGCTTACTCCTTATTACTCTCCAGTTGGTTTGGTGTATTTTCTATGTTACCAACATTTTGTTGGCACTGTGATTCAGTCATGCATTCACAATCAATATCTTTTAACTTGCTAGTACCGTGTTTGCGTCGTCGCTTGTTACAGTGCTTGCAAATATGCTGACGAGATGGCCTTTTACGTTTAATACCACTGATGCTGGAACAGTCGGTATCCATACTATCTGTGTTTGCAACATTGGTCAATGTTACATTGTATCCAACGTCGGGTGCGGTGCCCCCCGGATCATCCGGGGGATCCATATTAAGAAAAAAGACTTACCCAAATCACATATAAGATGAGCACTAACTACAGAAATAAAGAATATACAATTAAATGAACTATATGTACAATAATATTTCACAAAACCACCAGAAAACAACAGTAAATCAAAATTTACAAAAAACTCACGACCGCCAAACTCAAAGATTCCCGCGCTTCCTCCCCACATCTACTTTAACGTTCTTATGTTATAGGTATTTTTTTTTTTTTTTTTTGTATGACATAGTTGTTAGCCTCAGATGGCTGTGACAACTTTACCCGGACTGGTGGGTGAGCGCTGAGGGCTCTCAACCCGCAGGGATGTTATAGGTATGGAGGGTAGAAGTAGTTATAGGAAAAATCTATGGCCGCGTCTATTTTACAAAAGTGCCACAGACTCTTAAATACCTATTAAATCTTCCTACGTCGCAATAGCGACCTTAATTAATGAAAATAGCGACCTTAATCAGTGAAAATAGCGACCTCATGAATAATGTTGCCATTATTAACTCGGCTAGTTGAACTTTTGACGCGAATGTTAAAATGTCATATAGCGCTTTATATTTTATTCTTTCATTAGTCAATTATTTTATTTTAAGCTACATTAATACTTCCGCCTTTAATTGTTTAGTCTTTTGTTTTCCTTTCTGGCTGTCTTCTCTTGCATGCTCACATGTGCAGCCAGTACACGACACTGGCAAAAGTTGCTGATGGGGAATGTCGGCAGATTGCCATTAAAAAAGAAAAAAAAAAAAAATATATTTTATTCATTATTTTAGTGTTTTACAGTGTTATATTAAATAATTTTGCTGATATTTTATGTAATTTAATGCGGATAAAATTCTGAAATATAGTAAATGTGATATAATAGTGAATTGCGTGCATTTTGACATTCTGGCATAATTGCCAGAGAAGGCATGACTTGATCAGTACCAAATCACGCCAACAACTGACTGAAAGACGAAGACTTAAAGAAGTGAATAACTAATATAATACTCGACAATGCCACCAACAGCTCATATTACTTTAGCTCATTGCCATTAAATAAGAAGAACTCGGCTAGTTTAAATCTGGTTTATATCACTATTTATACAGGATAACAGATTATGGGTGTTTTGTCTCAATGTATTTTTTTATATATTAAGTGTTTTAGTTTCAAATAACTGAACTAGTTATGTAAGTCAATTTTAAATATCCATGCACGTAACGCCATATTACAATATCAATTACATATATTTTCTCATTCTCTTCATCTCGGCCTCATATATGTCCCACTGCTGGACCTTGGGCCTCCTCTAGGGAAGCAACTTGACCGACTATACTACGCTGGCCAGGCACGTAAATATAGGGGTTCATTTCGATTTTTTTTTATCTTACATTGTTGTTATCTGCTTATCACACATCCTTTATTTGTCTTATACAACACCCACGGGAAAGAGAGGTGGTGATGAATTGTATTCTTATTCTGTCAGCACACGGAAATAGTAAATGATGATGGTAAGGTTATATTATTATATTACAATGCATATTACAATACAGTAAGCTTTACTGCCGTCATTTCAATTTCAACCTGTTGTTAAAGTATTATTAGTCATAAGCATATCGTAAGCATTCCATAATATTATATTGCAGTTTAAAGCCATATATAGGAACAAATTCTTTTGCGAGATGACCATGGTATATATTTTCATATTACATGGCTTTGTATTGATCCAAGTTAATGTTTGAGCCCATATCGCTCATTCAACTCAAGTGAAAGCTCCACTGTGAATGAAATCAATATCACAGTAATGGAGTGGACCCCAAATGAATTCTACAGAGCCCGTCTGAGACTTGCTAAAATACAAAGTCAATTCAAGAATCTCGGCTCCAGTCAATGAGTGTGAACTGGAAATCATTGTAGTTGAAGAATGATAGTGTTTATCTCAAGAGACACTTAATAATATCATTCTTAATATGCATTTACAAACTTTAGTTAGAGTATAAGGAGGCAATATGTGGTATTAAGTTGTAATTTTTAATGTATTAACTTACCTTTTTTTAAAGAGTGTGTCAGGAGTATAATTATCATAAAGATTAATTTACCTTTGATGTTAATTACAAGTGGTCACATGCTGAACTTGAATAATTATAAGTCATCATCATCTTGCTCTTATCCCAATTACTTGGGGTCGACGCAATATGTCATCTGTTTTGACATATTGCAAAAAGTTTCGGCAATGACTTTTATGACCGGCTGCCTGCCTGACGTCAACCCTCCTTGGGAATGTAATCGTTGACCCAAATGGTACCAGATGGAGTTGGTCCGGGTCAATCTAGGGCTCTTAATCGTCTTTTACGACACCCACGAGCAAAGCAAGTGTTGGTAGTATTCGAAGCCGCTACCACACAGCAAACTTGAATAATTATAAGTAAATAGGGTCTAATTATTTCATTTCATAATAAAAATATTATAAAAGATTTTTTGGCTTCTTTTTCTATTTAACTAATTATGCATGTGTGTATAGAATTAGATTTTTTTTTATTGCAAACGGTGGCAAACGAGCAAACAGTACATGTGATGGTAAGTGTTGCTGCCGCTCATGGACCTTTACAAGGCTGCTGCCTACCGCGAAGAAAGTGAAGGGAGTACGAATAAGTGCCTTGAGGCTCAGTGATACCAAGGGCATAACCAAAACCCTCCACATGCAAACACCCTCAGAAAGTTGGGCTTCCGGCTCGCTCGCTTACCGAACGAAGCGCAGTAACAAATTGCTACTACTCAGACGTCGATTTTCTGTGAGAGTGTGGTACTACCCCGGACAGACCGGCCCGTGGCTGTAGACAGATAACTGTCCACAGTATGGTCCTACCACTCTAGTGGTATAAGGATATAGAATACTCATTTGTGGAATAAGGAACAAGATAAACTGTATTGAGGGACTAATTTGCCATTGGTATGCAATATATATGCCCATACATACATAATGCGAATTAGTTTACCAACTCTAAATACGGTTCTTATCCCAAAAATATGTGATGTAGAAATCAATATGTATATAAATATAATAGACAAGCCTCTTGCAGGCCTTCCAATCACTACTAATCAATTGCTTATTGTTATTTTTATCAAATTAATCCTAGTTCTGAATGTATGCTTAATTGCCTTAATTGTTACAAACACTTTAATAAAGAATACCTTATGCAATAAGGTATACATATACATTCATGATGGTGCTCCATTTACATTTTCATGTCCATGTTGCTGTTTGCAAAATATAGTACCAGAGGTGAACTGATTCAGTTATTGGTCTATTATTATAAAGGGTATATGTGTATGGTATAGTTGTCTTACTATATTTTATTACTTACTATATATATATATTAAAAAGTCATTTTATATTCTTTCACGATATACGTGATAAATGTTTAAGATCATCACTAAATCTACAATTAAAAACACCAAAACATTCTACATGTTACAGCGGTAAATCTTTCACCGTAACTGCCATCCGTTTGTGGAATGATCTGCCGAAAAAAATAAGGCATGCTGAATAACTAGAAATTTTTTAAAAAATGGTGAAGACACACTATCTGGGACTGTAAAACTTACATTGCTAGTCACTGACTACTTACATTCTATATATTACTTCCTATATTATAGAAATATGTATTTAGTATATTTTATTATAAATATTTAAGTCTATTTAATTGTATTCACATATATGTGTGTATGTACATATATATTTAAGTTTAAATTATAAACTATAATTTATCATAGGTTTCATTATTTTATTGGTTACACCAACAACTACCTTCTTTTTCCTGTGCTAATTTCATCCAAAGGTTGTCTGGAAGAAATTGCTTATAGCGATAAGGCCGTCCATTGTACTGTATCTATTATAAATATACATCTCTTTTGTAATCATTACTGGTGTACAATAAAGTGTATAAATAATTAAATAAAATATATTTATTAGCAGTATGATAAAATAGTAATAAATAATTATCACAGGGAATATGTAAGTGTTATGGTAATGCTTTAGATTGTGCCGATGTGCTTGTAGAGGGTAATGGTGTAATGTAAAAAAAGGTGAATGCGATAGACATATCTTACTATATGTGTATATACGTATTATAGAAGTATCATACAGTAGATAGTAATAAATAGTTATCACATAGAACATGTAGGTATTATGATAATGAATATACAGTGGACTCACGGTAATCCAGCCCCTGTCTAATCCAGCACCAGTGGCGTAGCGTGTGTCACTGTCGCCCGGGGCGGAGTCATAATTTAGAACATGTAGGTATTATGATAATGAATATACAGTGGACTCACGGTAATCCAGCACCAGTGGCGTAGCGTGTGTCACTGTCGCCCGGGGCGGAGTCATAATTTAGAACATGTAGGTATTATGATAATGAATATACAGTGGACTCACGGTAATCCAGCACCAGTGGCGTAGCGTGTGTCACTGTCGCCCGGGGCGGAGTCATAATTTAGAACATGTAGGTATTATGATAATGAATATACAGTGGACTCACGGTAATCCAGCACCAGTGGCGTAGCGTGTGTCACTGTCGCCCGGGGCGGAGTCATAATTTAGAACATGTAGGTATTATGATAATGAATATACAGTGGACTCACGGTAATCCAGCACCAGTGGCGTAGCGTGTGTCACTGTCGCCCGGGGCGGAGTCATAATTTAGAACATGTAGGTATTATGATAATGAATATACAGTGGACTTACGGTAATCCAGCACCAGTGGCGTAGCGTGTGTCACTGTCGCCCGGGGCGGAGTCATAATTTAGAACATGTAGGTATTATGATAATGAATATACAGTGGACTCACGGTAATCCAGCACCAGTGGCGTAGCGTGTGTCACTGTCGCCCGGGGCGGAGTCATAATTTAGAACATGTAGGTATTATGATAATGAATATACAGTGGACTCACGGTAATCCAGCACCAGTGGCGTAGCGTGTGTCACTGTCGCCCGGGGCGGAGTCATAATTTAGAACATGTAGGTATTATGATAATGAATATACAGTGGACTCACGGTAATCCAGCACCAGTGGCGTAGCGTGTGTCACTGTCGCCCGGGGCGGAGTCATAATTTGCCGCCCTTTTGACATCGTAAAAATAATAATTGTTGGTGTTGGTAAGAAAAAACGTAACAAAATGAAAGAATTGAGTGAAAAATATTTATTTCAAAACCATGTACATTTGTAAGTAACATGACTGTGTTAAAACATTCATAATTTACACTATAAAAATCTTAGAATAATAACATATAGAAGGTAAGTCCACGCACAAAAAGTGAGGCATTTCAATTGGAGCCTAATGGAGCCTACGCCGGAACAGTCCCGTAATGTACAAGTCATTGCACTGCACGAACGTACGCAACTCTTAAAAAATAAATAGGTAATTATGACGGCTTGTGCATTCAAATGGTGCCACAACACATTTGAAAAACATAAAAAGTTTTTAACATTACTTTTAAAAGTATTTCGACGATTTATGTTAATAAAAACAAAATTTGATTTTATAATTTGTATAGTGGTTTCCGTGTGTACGTGTGTAATCGTCTGCCCGCCATTAGTATTTTTAGATTCAAATTTTTAAAGTTCGAACTACTGACACTATCCTTCTATACGTTATTATTCTAAGATAAAAATAATGTTTAATAAAGTCTAAACAGTCTAAAATTGTACTTTTAGCGACTTACGCGCAGCCAAATCATTTATTCGGTCCTCGGACCCACTCTGTGCAACATCGGCTACGACTGGGCGTTGGAGGGGGAGCCTCCCGCCCGGGTTGGGCGTGATTTGGTACGTCGACGACACGCTCGTCACAGCCGTCGACACGTAGTACTCGGTCCGCCCATGTTCCGCATATGCCACGATAGGGCGGACGCCGCGCCGATGAGCCGTGGAGCGAGCCTGCGGAAATGCTCCCGGAACCACCAATGCCCGTCGAGCACCAGGCCCAAATACTTCATATGGGCACGGATGCTGATATCAACCGAATTGACGGTGATCGAGACGTCGATGGGAGGGCCTATGGGACAAGACGGCCTCCATCTTGTCCAGGGCTACCCTCAACCCCAGCGCCCCGATCCGCCTGACGATCTCTTTGGTGCCTAGTCGCCAGGCTTGCCGCCTCCTCTAGCCTCCCACCGCGGGCTGTGACGAGCGTGTCGTCGACGTACCAAATCACGCCCAACCCGGGCGGGAGGCTCCCCCTCCAACGCCCAGTCGTAGCCGATGTTGCACAGGGTGGGTCCGAGGACCGAATAAATGATTTGGCTGCGTGTAAGTCGCTAAAAGTACAATTGTAGACTGTATTAAACATTATTTTTATAGTGTAAATTATTAATGTTTTAACACAGTCATGTTACTTACACATGTACATGGTTTTGAAATAAATATTTTTCACTCAATTCTTTCATTTCGTTACGTTTTTTCTTACCAACACCAATAATTATTATTTTTACGATGTCAAAATGGCGGCAAATTATGACCCCGCCCCGGGCTACAGTGACACACGCTACGCCACTGCATACCTGTCGGATTACAAGGTACTCTTTTGTAAAAATTATCTAGACTATAAGGGGGCTTAGGCAGTACTGTATCATCATCATCATTTCAGCCTATCGCCGTCCACTGCTGGACGTAGGCCTCCCTCATGTTACGCTACAAAGTGCGGTCCTGTGCCGCCTGCATCCAACGACGCCCAGCAACTTTCACCAGGTCGTCGGTCCACTTAGTGGGGGGGCGTCCTACACTGCGTAGTCCGATACGTGGTCGCCACTCAAGAACCTTTCTTCCCCGGCGGTTGTCGGTTCTTCGAGCGATGTGGCCTGCCCATTGCCATTTCAGCGTGCTAATTCTTCGTGCTATGTCGGTTACACCCGTTCTGCGAATTTCCGATTTCTAAACTGTATAATCCAATAAATTCGATAGTTGGATACTGCCGTGCAAAACGTTTGTCGGAATACCCACTGTCCACTGTATATCTATCTATATATATAAAAATAAATTGCTGTTTGTTAGTCTCGCTAAAACTCGAGAATGACTAGACCGACTTGGCTAATTTTGGTCGTGAATTATTTGTAGAAGTCCAGGGAAGATTTAAACGGTGAGAAAATATGGAAAATTGCGAGAAAAATATTAAAAACAACAATTTTATTTGCCTTTACAAACTGTTCTTACCTGTCAAACATTTGCTGTTCGTCCCATCGGTTCGGCATTTTTGGCATAATTACACATAGATAGTCATCATCACAAACCCTGTTTTACTTAGCCAGGCTGACTTAACACACTAATATTTATCAGATTTAGTAACATACCTGATTCCAAGGAAAACTATTTTTACGTATTTTATCGCGTTTATATTGGATTTTTGACTGCCCGACGTTTCGAACACTTTCCAACGTTCACGAGCGGACTCCGATTAAATCCGTAAAAATAGCTTTATTTCGAATGTGTAATACTCGCGTAAAAATCAGAAGGTATCAGTAGGTACTCGATGTTTTAGAAGTAGCAAAATGTAAATACATAATTATATCAAACTAGGTCTGACCCTAAATGTGTATTAATTATTATTGTTAAACTAACATGTGCTGTGTGGTAGCGGCTTCGAATACCAACAGCCCTTGCTTTGCTCGTGGGTGTCGTAAAAGACGACTAAGAGCCCTAGATTGACCTGGACCAACTCCATCTGGTACCATTTGGGTCAACGATTACATTCCCAAGGAGGGTTGACGTCAGGCAGGCGGCCGGTCATAAAAGTCATTGCCGAAACTTTTTGCAATATGTCAAAACAGATGACATATTGCGTCGACCCCAAGTAATTGGGATAAGAGCAAGATGATGATGATGTTAAACTAACATGTAACTAAAAGGAGGGGCGAAATTTATGAAGTGTAGTTTTTGTTTGTTTTAATTAAATAAATTATATAATCAATTGGGTATTTTGATTAAATTCGTATACTTATATACATTCAAAATGAAAATTTTGAATAATCTCACATAAGGTAAGGGGCGTGAGACAATTTTTAATTATTAAAATTAAATTAATATTTTCAGCCAAGGTGACAACCCTAAAAAAAACAGGTAAAAATTCAGTCTATTATAACTTCGAGATAACGCGGAATTACAATGTGAAATAAATAATACCAATGAAGGCAAATTTAAGCAATTATTAAATTTAAAAATCATAATTTAATCATCGTCATCGCAGCCCACATACGTCCCACTGTTGGGCTCGTCGCTCCTCCACAATGGGAGGGAATATGATCTACTATACCATGCAGGTCAGACATGTTCGAATTTTCCTTTTCTTGCACAGAACTTAGGTGCATATTATATCCCTTAATCGTCTTTTACGACATCCACGGGCAAGATAGGGAGTGGTGAATTGTAATTTTACTCTATCACCATGCGAAAAAATCATAATCTAACACGCCATTATAGCGGAGTAAAAATGATGACGAAAATTGGATAATAAATTATATCTTTAGAATTATGTAATATCTTTAAAATGTAATAATTTCTTTATAAATATGTAAACCACTAGGTGGACCGATGGCCTAGTGAAAGTTGCTGGGCGTCGTTGGATGCAGGAGGCACAGGACCGCACATTGTGGCGCAACGTGCGGCCCTGTGCCGCTGTGAGGGAGGCCTACGTCCAGCAGTGGACGGCAATAGGCTGAAATGATGATGATGAATTATGTAGTCAAATAACTTACGTAAATATTTAATGTAATAATATGTGTAATACACATATTTTTTATTGACTGTAATCAAAACTTACATAAGTACTTTAGTGTTTGTTTTTAATAAGTACTTTGTGATTTTTAGAGCCCGGATTATGGAGAACTTTGTAATTTTTATAAAAAACGACTTGGCGTATCGTCGCCGGAGTTTAACTCGAATGCTTAAAATGATAACATACTATCTATTTCTACAATAAAAACAGCATGCAACGAAAATGGGTTCATAACACACTGTGATATTGACCTGTAAGGTTAGGGCGGGGTGTGACAGGACACTCATTTCAGCTCATAATCTCATCAACGTCCTCGCAGCTCATATACGTCTCACTGTCGGGCTCGAACCTCCTCCACAATTGAAAAATTTGCATTCATTCTTTCCTTCTCTTGCAGTGATATTTTTACTTATATCTGTCAGACATATTTTACTATCATCCTGGGAGAAAAGAAGGAGCGGTGACACTGCATCTATTCTTAATCCTTTATAGAATTTGAATAAGGAGGGGTAATTAAAAACCAAAACATTATCTTAGGACCAGTAAATAATAATTCTCCATGTGGAGACATAGAAATACACATACAATTAATGAACATAAATAAATAATAGATCGCAAAAAAAACCTATGCGTAGGGTTCGTACGTACGCACTGCCATAGAATGTCGCTAATTAGACAACTACGCTATTTGTGCAATCGACAAGCTCCTAGATGGATTTCTCTTTTATATTACTTACATCTGCTTTACCTTTTATATTATACTAGGCAGGGTCCTACAGGCCCATCGTGCTGCTGGATAATGTGGGCAAGCTAGTAGAGAGAATCCTGATTTCCCGCAGCACCAGCAAGGTTGGCCCTAATCTAACCGATGCTCACTTCGAGTCCGGGCAGGCGATCGCGATCTTCTTATGAAGGCGATCATCGGCGGAGGGGTGTTGTTAGCGATGTCTTTAGATGTCACCAAATCATTTAAAAGTTTGCCATTCTGCTATGTCAGGAATGTGTTCCGTTATCACTGGGTGATTATTGCTAGTAGTCTACTAGACCTAACGCTCGCGTCGATCGTGTGCTTTAAGAAGTAATTGAATTACAAATATCAAATACGTATTTGTATTTTAATTACAAGTATTTCAAATACTGCCCAACGCTGTATACGTGATAGGTTTCAGTGGAATCTGATCATTAAACTGGGTCAAAATCGAGTTCAAAGGTGTCGGGGATAAACAAAAACATATAGGTGAACACTGCACTGGACGACGAAAGACAACGACAAGTTGTCAGTCACGCTCGTTCGTTTCGTTGGAACTATCTTTAGTTATTTTGTGACTGTTTAGAAATTCAATTTTATAACCGTAAATATACGATATGTAGACGACTGAACTAAAAAATGCAATGCGTAGAATAGTGACAGCGACATCTATCAAGTCGTATCAAATCTCCACCACCGATATAAAATAATTGCTAATCCTGTAATTATAATGAGACAATTTAAATTATTGTATTGTGTTTAAATTAAATCTGCTGGTCGTTTAAAGCGGGTTAAAATCGAGTTCAAAGGAGTCTTAGAAAAAAGTGTGATATAGAAAAGAGGAATAGCGACATCTATCGAGACATAGCCAAACATCAGCTACAATATCTTTACTATATAATATTATAAATGCGAAAGTAAGTAAGTTTGTTTGTTACGCTTTCACGGTTAACCCACCGAACCGATTTTAGAAATTCTTTCACCAATGGAAAGCTATAATATCAGGGAATACCATAGGCTATATTTATCCCGGTATTCCCACGGGAACAGAAACTACGCGGGTAAAACGACTGAAACCGAAGCGAGGGCGGGTTGCTCGTATTTTATAAAGAAATAGCTAACCCTGTGCTAGTTATAATAATAAGACAAGTTATTTAAATTATTTTATCGTCGTTGGTCCTTGATAAGTGTACAAAGTTTAAATGTAATATGAACGTTTAAATTTGATTAAAATCCAATTACTAAGAGTCGGTGACATACAAACAAATAAATATACAGGTGAAGCTAATAAAACCCTGAAAAATAGTAACCCGGTTTCGTGTCGGTTTCAGTCACTTTACCCGCGTAGTTCCCGTTCCTGTAGGAATTTCGGGTTAAAATATAGCCTACGTTTCTCCCTGATATCATAGCTTTCCGTTGGTGGAAGAATTTTTGAATATGATTCTGTGGTTTAAGCGTGAAAGGGTAACAACCAAACAAACTTACTTTCGCATTTATGTATAATATTAATAAGGATTTCGTAAAAAAGAACAGTCTTTTATTTCTTTATCTTAAGTGAACTCGTTTGAAGAGAACATCGGCCTGTGAATAATATATCGGGCTCTAAAATCTCAAAAATCATTAAAATATCTATCCTTATTTTCGACACCCATGTTTAAGCAAGAACCGTAATGGAGCGGTGGTGTGTAGTAGTTGGAAAGGGCAATTGAGAGATAGTATCAAAAAAGTATTTGTTGTTAATGAGCTTAGCGTGAATTTGAATGATTATTGATCCATTTTGAATAAGGTAAGTTCCTTCCTTCTAACATGCAGGAAGCTATCTACCCTGGAAATAAATGGACCACCTAACACATACTAAGTCAGTATTTAGTGGTAACGTAGACTTACCACGTGGTGATTTTATATTTAATATTTTAATAGTTGAACGTGTTATAGACATCAGCGTCAACGCATAAAAGTTACAAAATTTCATATTTTTAATCAAGTACCTACATATTTGTAATTTTTCAACAGAAGCTTTATATTACATATTGAGATACATTAAACAGCAATAGTCCACAATAAACTTTCAGACTATTGGATTTTCTTGAACGACATAGTGTTAATGTTACAATCTCATATTCTGGATCCAGGATCAATTGCGTCTATGTATATGTACGAAGACGTGCACTTGTAAATCGAAAACTGGTTCTGTAAAGATTCATGCCTCGAGCTCTACTCTTGCTTTAAAAGAGGCTTTATGTGTTGTGATGCAAAACAGAAACAGGGAGCGGATCACCTTATCATTGTCGACTTCCAATCCTCAATACACAATGGTCAATAACTTTTCTAAGTGCTAGCTAAAGTGGATTGTACTCTACGAATCGAGGAACCGTCGTCAATCTACATGTACAATGCAGAAAAAAAAATCAAACAATTTGGTTTTTTTGCAATTGCATATGATGAAAAGGATTTAAGCCATTGGTTCCAAGGAAATGAGTGGAAGTTAGATCTGCTTTTCCATCATTTATACGGTTCTTCCACTACTTATCAAAGACACGGCTACGTCCTCTATCAACCTGCCCTCTACCACCTACTAAGTGCAGACCGCTAAAGAACCCTTGGTGGTGAAACAAAGAATACATTATCGTCCATACACGTACACAATAAAAAGTAAAATTGGTTTACTATACTTCTTCAACAATAAAAAAATGGGTGCGTGTACTTATGTACGCGCGTGAGAAGTTATACTTCTTTGGCATCATTAAAAAATAGTTTTTAATTGCATGCAAATAATTAATTACAATAAAATAATAGAAGGATTGGAAAAGGATAATCAACAAAGTTCAGTTTAATAGTCATCAAATTTAAACTAAAAGAATCTTAGATTGATCTTAGATATCAATAATTAATATTAAAAATTGAAAATTAATATATTTATATAATAATATATTTAATATATATATTTCAAATATATATATTTAATATAAATTTATATAATATATAATTGATATATATATATATATAATTATTAAAAACAAAATTTAGAGAATAATAAATATATAAGACATAATTTGTACTAAATATTATAAGATTCTTAATTTTAAATGTTTATTATTGATTATTTAATATTTTAAAAATAAATTTAATAATAAATTCAAAAATTGAATTTAAGGTTAAGCAGACAGCTTCATACTGTTAATTTTATGTCACAGATGCGCGCGCATCTTAAAATTTCACTCACTGAGCGGTTAAGCAGACAACTTCATACTGTTAATTTTGTGTCACAGATGCGCGCGCATCTTAAAATTTCACTCTCATCATTTTTTCATAACGCGCCTAAAGAAGTATAACTTCAAAAAGTAAAATTGGTTTACTATCCTAATCTGTTCAGAAGCCTGTAGAAGATTTGTTTATATTTCAAAATTTCATACTTCTTAATGTATGTGATATTATACTTTAGTTAGGTAATAGGTAGTTGAGGTAGGGACATGAAAAAAGTATCGATACTTTTAGGTATCTTGTACACTTGTCTTTCGATACCGATACTTTTGTACTCGATACTTTTACTCAATGAGTACTTTTAGGCAAGAATCGAACAAATTGTAGAAAGTATCCTTGTTAAACTTGACCTTACCTTGCTTATGGTAACGTCATCTAGATAAAGCGTAATGAACCTAAAAAGTGGCTCGACATATTTTAATCCGAACACAGGTGGACAATTTCATAAAAAAAAATGATCGATACTTTATTAAGTACGATACTTTTTCTTTGATACTATTCATGAGTATAGTATCGATACTTTCGTTTCGATATTGTGTCCCTAAATTGATGACACACAATAAAGAATAAGAACCCATACTATAGATACTAATATAAATAGGCTTTGGCTTGATATATCTACTACGGCACAACTTGTACCTACTCATATACGAACGTAAACATACGTATACATGTATATATACCCATTAACCATTAAACTAATGAATCGATTTACATACTGCCACATTTACTTATTGTTATAAGATGAAGTTATTTGTTAAAGAATAATTAGAAAAGCAGATTTTTGTTTTTATATTTATATTTTTATATATTAGATACCAACTCCTTGTCAATTAATTCCGTGAAATGGAACATACTCATGATTCGTATTTAAAATGACAGGATCATATCTATAGCACACTAATGAAATTTAGAAAAAACCAGGTATATGACCCCTTAAATACTTTGAATTCAAATACCATCAGAGCTCATTCTATATTGGTAGTACTGCGAAATAGAAATAACAAACCCGATTATCTGTCAAAATCAACTCACCAAGGATGAAAAATATACAAACATTCTCATTTATGCACGCACACGTATGCAAACTAGAATTATTTTATTGCTAGTATGCAAAACAAATAATCGCTTATACATTTTATCAAATTATAATATGTGAAATAAAGGAAATTGAAAGGTTTTATGAAATGAATAATGTTCAGCATAATTTTTTAAGTTACTGCGACCATCAAGAATATTTTATTATTGTTATTGACTCAAACTTGAAATTAGATACTATTATAACGTAGTGTTAATAGCTTCCCCCCATAGATTAAATTAGAAAATGGTGTTGACAGATATCATTGACAGTAACTGTCATTTCCGCATTTTTACTTTTGTAAAATAGCCACTGCGATTTTTACTATTGTTAATGACAGTAAAGGCAGATTGCACCCGGAGTATGACGTCATCCTCTATGATTGGTGTTCACAGTCACGTGACATCGGGTAATATTTATTTATTATAATTTTTAAATAATTTAATCTTATTTGAATCATTGAGGTCTTAGAATAATGTTTTAGGTTTTTAAAAACCCTCTTTAATCTAAAATGCATAACTTTACAAAATTTGTAACTTTTGTCAACATCCCTATTGTGAATGCCCCCGCAACACCCTTTGTAGGCGGAATTTCGCAAAATCCGTTCTTAGCTGACCTCTACTCAACGAAAGGAATACTCATGCCAAATTTCAAGTCTGTACGCCTTCTGGTTCCAGAGATATGGTGATGAGTCAATATATCGCTCGCAAAACCCGCCTTTCCTATGTATATATATAGATAATTAATATTAACTTTTCTTCTATAATTACATGCTTTATTTCAGCTGTTTACATTTCAGCTGGTTACATTTTAAACGATAAAGTAACTGTCTTCTGTTTATATATTTTGTGTTATTTTTGCCCTAGATTGACCCGGACCAACTCTATCTGGTACCATTTGGGTCAACGATTACATTCCCAAGGAGGGTTGACGTCAGGCAGGCGGCCGGTCATAAAAGTCATTGCCGAAACTTTTTGCAATATGTCAAAATAGATGACATATTGCGTCGACCCCAAGTAATTGGGATAAGAGCAAGATGATGATGATGATAATTATACAAATACCTACCTATTTGATACGTACGAAATACCTATATAATCTCTGCCCATTGCTATTTAAGCGTCATATTTTAATAAGTACATCGCTATTATTACAATAATTAACCGTTAAGCACTCGGCTCAAAACATAAAAAATACCTTTAAATACTTTAATTACATTTTAACGGTATACTCAGGTCACATTTCGGTGTAGAAAAATATATTATAAATAAATATTAATATTACTTATATACATTGTAACATTAAATTTTTATAGATTGTCGGCGATTGGAACATAATACGTATCTATTCATATAATCGCCGGTGGTCTCTCGACTCACGCACAGAATTAGCGATTAGCGACCTAATAACTCAGCAACTAAAGATATTTATTAAGTAAACGTCATAGTATTCCTTTGCATTTCTTAACAGTTAATTTTTCGGAAATACATTCTTTGGAATTTAAGTAGGTCAAGGCTATTTAAATATTTCTATATTTGTAACTGACCTTGTTTACATATTGAGTTGTGTTTTATTTTTTGGAACATTACGACTGTTAATTGTTGAGGTGTAGGCAAGTTGGATAAAGTTCAGTGTTTCCTTTTTAACCTTGTTTAGTTGGCCCAACAATGCCCTCCAAGTCACAAGCAGCAGCTAAATGCCACGGTCGCCGATGTCGCGCGACATCGCGCGACCTCGCGCGCTAACCCCACTGGCCCGCGCGGCTGTCACAGCTCCGACATGAGCTGCGAATGGTGAGAACGCGCTATTTATTTATTTTTATACTTTTCACAGAAGAAACTAGTAAGAAACAAGTGATCAAATGTAGCGGTTATTTTTTTTATTTAGTTTTAATTACGTCACTGTCGTTGAGGTGTCACAAACTAACTGAGCACTTTTCCGTTACTAGATAAGAAACCATAATGCCCATATACAGTCAGCAATGTCTTTTTAGTTATAGGTAGATAGATATTGTTTTTTAAAGTTTATTTTCATAGCAATATCATAGATAAGTTTCTCTTCTTTTTGGTTAAGCACTTGATAAGTATTATGTTCGCACAGATTTACTTCAAATAAGTTCCATTTAATTTGATTTTTGCAAGCACTTTATAAATATACTTTTTATTAATTTCAATAAATTTTTGTTTTTTTTTAATTACACTAACATGTTACAATTTTGGGACCCAATACCAACCAATGACTATCGACTACAGCAGAACGTAATGATGAGACACACACCCATCACTCCTCATATCATCAGCTCAACAATAACTCCGCTCCATACACATCAATTACGCACCCCGCATACGATGTTTTCGATTCCGCACACATTTAACCCTCCGCTCATGGCGGATTTGCCATCGGAGAGAGTTACACCTCACCCTGTATTCAGTCATGTCTCAACTGATTTTGCTGGACCTTTCCTCATTAAGGCCAGCACCTTACGTAATGCTAAACTCTTAAAGGCATATTTTTGTATATTCATTTGCCTCTCGACAAAGGCAGTACACTTAGAGCTTGTGTCGGCCCTTCACAAAAAAACTCTCTGTTTAAGCACCTTTTTAATAGATGTTACAAAAAAAAAATACGTAATCCGATTTAGAAAAATATTCATTCCATTTTTGAAATAAAGAACGACTATTATGTTTTCCCTTTTTATGTTACATCTCTTTTTCTTTAAACTAAGTATTCCTTTTTTATTTTGACTTAGAAATGTCCTGTTTTGTTATTGTCTATAGATTTTATTGTATGATTATTATTTAATATTAGGACCTGTCTGCCGTTTTTAACAAACTGTTTTTTTGATAGGCTGTCAGCTCACTGCTCTCCCCGAGCCATCCTTAGATGATAGACCATTTTCTGCCTTTAGGCGATTCCAGCTCATCCAGGGTATCTCTCAGCGCTTTTGGGCCTTATGGACCAGATCCTACCTGCATACTCTTCAAACCCGCTCCAAATGGCTCTCCTCAAGTTGGAGAACTGGTACTCGTAAAAGAGGACAATCTGCACCCGCTACAATGGCGACTTGGAAGAATCACCCGCACATTACCTGGGAAAGAAGGAGTCCTACCTGTTGTGGACCTAGAAACAGCATCTGGAAGTCTGCGGAGGCCTGTGCTCAAGCTCGCCAGGCTACCTTTGGATTCAGCACTACAGGACACCCCTTCCTCGTGTCCTGCTACGCCGGCCCAGGTTGTTCACGCCGATGGCGCGACGTGTGACACGCGGCTAATTTCACTTTAGTTCCGGTGTGAGCTAGCACCTAACCGCCATTCTGTATTTGACACTCTCGGGACATATTCGTTCATCAGCGCCCGCGATTACCATTCCTCAGTTAAAGACAGCGAAAAGCTTACCACGCTGGTCAGCCTACCCGCACGCGAGTGTATATACTATACCGTAATAGTGATATTAAATAGACAATAAATTCAGTGCCCGCATTCAGCCCAACTAGCTCGTCGTGAACACCACCTTCAGCCCGGCAAGTCTGCAGCTCCACCAAAGCACAGGAAAGACGAGGTAAGTTCTCCACTTACTTCCTACCTGTCCCGAACAAACCCTCATTTTGTGGGAATCAGTCCCACTAGTGGGATTGGCTTCCCGCTGATCCTTCGGCAAGCCCACGTCGTTATGTTGTTGGCATAAGGTGCCCCATACAGTCCTCTAAGCCACAACATAACGAATAAAATTGACTGGGCCGTTTTTAAAGACAAATGTGACATCACCTTTTCAACATTGCATTCTACAGGTAATGCTTCAGTTAATTATAATAATTTTACTGAAAAATTTAATCAGATTTTATCTTAATTTGCAGTTAAGAGGCCATTTCTTAATAGCAATCATAGTAAAATACAGAAAAATCTGTGTGGTGGAATGATACCTGTAAAAAAGCTGTTTCTCAAGCTCGTCTTGCACTGTCTTTAAATAAAAAAAATCCTAATGTTGAAAATTATTTGATATATTAAAAGTTTTAACTGGGACTCACTATTTTGACATAACTCACTCACAAGGTCAACTTCAACTTCTTATTATGGCTTCGGCGGAACACACACAAGGTCACTATTTCAACATATTAATGTCGCTTTTTTGACTTAATAAGTATTTAATAGTCTGTGGTCACTTTCGTACATTAGCCGATTAGCCGAGTCCTTGTTTTTAGGGATGCTACATCATTCATAAAAACATCGATGTTCGGCTATCGATGTTTTCAAAAGTGAACCATCGATGTTAAAAATATCGATGTTTATGAACAATATATCGATGTTTATGAACGATAGGTCGATTAGGGATGATCGATGCTTGGCGAACATCGATGTTACTGAAAAATAAAATTATTCACCGGACAAATATTAATGACCTTTTATTTTTAAGAAAATTTGTCGTATGTTTTAACCTACAGCGGGACTTATATGACATCGAGTTCAACGAAGAAATGAATAAAATCCTCCGGGCAAATTTTAATGAGCTTTTTAAATCCTCCGAGCAAAGGAGAATGTCCAAAACCAGGCCCTTATCAGGTGGCAATGGGCCCAAACCAAATACTATCCTAAATTCATATCATATTTTTATACATTCTCAGAATTAATTTTAGACTAACTTATACCCTAGCATTAAAAATAATAATTAAAAGTCATACAAATGAACTTAGGTCTATGATTTGTAAAAATCGGAGTGACACATGTGTGTTGCCAGGTCAAGCCAAAATAATTTATCAAAATATCGATACATTCTTATCGATTGCGAAGGTGAAATTCAATGAATTATTTTAGTCAAAAAACTAACATATATATTTATGGCTGTATCTCATTTTATTATTTTTAGTATTTACAGATTGTATTTTATTGAAAATAGCATTGGCGGCAATAATTACAAAACACACAACATGTTTATTGTTTATTCAATCATCATCAATCATCATCATCCAGCCTATCGCTGTCCACGTGTAGGATGGATGTAGGCCTGCCTTATGTTTCTTTACAAAGTGCGGTCCTGTGCCGCTTACATCCAACGACGCTCAGCAATTTTCACCATCGTCGTTCTACCCAATTCATCCTACACTGATACTACTGTCCGATACACGGTCGCTACAAGAAAGCCTTTCGTTCCCAGCGGTTGTCAGTTTCTCAAAAACAAAACACACAACATGTTTATTCAATTATCATCATCATCCACGTGGTCGTTATAAGAAAGCCTTTCTTTCCCAGTGGTTATCAGTTTGTCGAGCAATGTGGCCTGACCAATGCCACTTTAGCGTGCTAATTCTTCGTGCTATGTCGGTCATACTCGTTCTTCTACGGATTTCCGTATTTTGAATTCTATCCCGCAGAGAAATCCCAAGCATAGCCTGCTCTCGCGACTTTAAACTTAGTTTTAAAATCTACATTTAGGGAACATGTTTCTGTGTCGTAAGTCTTTCAGTCACTAAGGTGTGTTGAATAAGAAGATCTTAAGTTTTTCGAACGCTGCCCAGTCGAGTTGGCGAACCTCTTTCTTGAAATTGAATCTACCTGTTTATCCTAGGTAACGAATTATCGTTACCTAGGACGTTTGTCGTAGATAACGTGTGCCTGTTTAGGCAGACAAGATCGACAACTTCGAGTTACACTGTTGACTAGGACTGGTACTGAAATGACTGGGCGTTTGACATGACTTTCGTCTTACCTATGTCCATTCGTAAACGCGTTAGTTGGGATACTCCGCTGAGATCGTTGAGCTAAGGTTGTTGAATAAAAATAATAAAAGGAATAGCTGCAAAATGTGTTTTTTTCATGTTAAATCGAATTTTTTTAGTTATAAAAATTACAAAAGTAATGTTTATTTTTTAAATTAAAAGCAATACACAGATAATATCAAACATGATACCCAAACTTAATATATTTTAATTTACTTTTCAAATCGAGTATCGATTAATCGATTTAAAAAAATAAATAATTAAAGATAATTAGATCTGATAACACAGAAAGAACACTATGACGACATAGTGCGACCGGCGGCATAGTTTATCGGTATTTACGATTTACGTTGAATAGAATGGAAGGATAGAAAGAGACAAAACTATTCCGCAAATTGATTTTAGGATTTTATATTTTATTATTCATTTATTTCCAAAATTCTCATTAAATACATAATATAATGGCGTGATCCGTACCGCGAGGGATTTGTCTGTGTTACGGTGAGTCGATAAATACCTACATTCTAATCCTTACTTCCTTACTAATATTATAAATGCGAAAGTAACTCTGTCTGTCTGTCTGTCTGTCTGTCTGTCTGTCTGTCTGTCTGTCTGTCTGCTACGCTTTCACGTCTAAACCACTGGACCGATTTTGATGAAATTTGGTACAGAGATGGACTAAACCTTGAGAAAGGACATAGGCTACTTTTTATCGCGGAAAAATGGGTATACGGGGTTGAAATAGGGGATGACATTTTGTATGGAAATTCGTCATTTTCGATGATAGAACCACGAATCTTTGTATTAAGGCACCTGACAATAAATAAATAAATATTCGTTCAAGCGTTTTGGAAATTTCATTTACAAGGGGATGAAATTCAACCCCTAAAATATCAAAAAGCATACAGCCGAAACCACTGGGCCTAGAAACGTATTTTTTTTTTACACCATCGTATTTCTTGGGGTACACGAGCACTAGCAAAGGATTTTTGGAAATTCACCCCCTTAAGGGGGTGAAAAACATATAGTCTTTCACGTCTAAACCGATTTTGATGAAATTTGGTACAGAGATGGACTAAAGCTTGAGAAAGGACATAGGCTACTTTTTATCGCGAAAAAATGGGTATAAGGGGTTGAAATAGGGGATGATATTTTGTATGGAAATTCGTCATTTTTGATGATCGAACCACGAATCTTTGTATTGAGGCACCTAATCCTTACTAATATTATAAATGCGAAAGTAACTCTGTCTGTCTGTCTGTCTGTCTGTCTGTCTGTCTGTCTGTCTGTCTGTCTGTCTGTCTGCTACGCTTTCACGTCTAAACCACTGGACCGATTTTGATGAAATTTGGTACAGAGATGGACTAAACCTTGAGAAAGGACATAGGCTACTTTTTATCGCGGAAAAATGGGTATACGGGGTTGAAATAGGGGATGACATTTTGTATGGAAATTCGTCATTTTCGATGATAGAACCACGAATCTTTGTATTAAGGCACCTGACAATAAATAAATAAATATTCGTTCAAGCGTTTTGGAAATTTCATTTACAAGGGGATGAAATTCAACCCCTAAAATATCAAAAAGCATACAGCCGAAACCACTGGGCCTAGAAACGTATTTTTTTTTTACACCATCGTATTTCTTGGGGTACACGAGCACTAGCAAAGGATTTTGGGAAATTAACCCCCTTAAGGGGGTGAAAAACATATAGTCTTTCACGTCTAAACCGATTTTGATGAAATTTGGTACAGAGATGGACTAAAGCTTGAGAAAGGACATAGGCTACATTTTATCGCGAAAAAATGGGTATAAGGGGTTGAAATAGGGGATGATATTTTGTATGGAAATTCGTCATTTTTGATGATAGGACCGTGAATCTTTGTATTAAGGCACCTGATAATAAATAAATATTCGTTCTAGCGTTTTGGTAGTTTCACTTACATGGGGATGAAATTCAACCCCTAAAATACCAAAAGCATACAGCCGAAACCACTGGGCCTAGAAACGTATTTTTTTTACACCATCGTATTTCTTGGGGTGCACGAGTACTAGCAAAGGATTTTTGAAAATTCACCCCTTTAAGGGGTTGAAAAGCATATAGCCTTTCACGTCGAAACCGATTTTGATGAAATTTGGTACAAAGATGGACTAAAGCTTGAGAAAGGATATAGGCTACTTTTTATCGCAAAAAAATGGGTATAAGGGGTTGAAATAGGGGATGACATTTTGTATGGAAATTCGTCATTTTCGATGATCGAACCACGAATCTTTGTATTGAGGCACCTAATAATAAATAAATAATTATTCGCTCAAGCGTTTTGGAAATTCCATTTACATGGGGATGAAATTCAACCCCTAAAATACCAAAAAGCATACAGCCGAAACCACTGGGCATGGAAACGTATTTTTTTTTACACCATCGTATTTCTTGGGGTGCACGAGCACTAGCAAAGGATTTTTGGAAATTCACCCCCTTAAGGGGGTGAAAAACATATAGTCTTTCACGTCTAAACCGATTTTGATGAAATTTGGTACAGAGATGGACTAAAGCTTGAGAAAGGACATAGGCTACTTTTTATCGCGAAAAAATGGGTATAAGGGGTTGAAATAGGGGATGATATTTTGTATGGAAATTCGTCATTTTTGATGATAGGACCGTGAATCTTTGTATTAAGGCACCTGATAATAAATAAATATTCGTTCTAGCGTTTTGGTAGTTTCACTTACATGGGGATGAAATTCAACCCCTAAAATACCAAAAGCATACAGCCGAAACCACTGGGCCTAGAAACGTACTTTTTTTACACCATCGTATTTCTTGGGGTGCACGAGTACTAGCAAAGGATTTTTGGTAATTCACCTCCTTAAGGGGTTGAAAAGCACAAGTAACCCTGCTCCGGTGGTCGGTCCAACGACGAAGGCGACGTGGTGTTCGGGTGGGTTGCGGGTGTTGCGTGCTTACGCCCCTCTGTCGCCCCAAACGGAGTGGTGCGAGGAACGCGCTGACCGCAGTTCACCCCAAAAAAGGGGGATTGAAAAGCATATAGTCTTTCACGTCGAAACCACTTAACCGATTTTGATGAAATTTGGTACAGAGATGAACTAAAGCTTGAGAAAGTATATAAGGCTACTTTTTATTGCGAAAAAATAGGTATAAGGGGTTGAAATAGGGGAAAGTATTTTCTTTTTACGTTGTCTTATTTCTTGGGGTACACGAGCACTAGCAAAGGATTTTTGGAAAATCACCCCCTTAAGTGAGTGAAAAGCGTATAGACGAAACTCTTGGAGCTAGGAACGTAAAACTTTCTATGCAATTCTCTTTCCTTTGTTTTAAGTGAGCTCTAAGAAATTATTTTATTAAAATCAACTCCTAAAGGGGTGTAAAATATATAGCCGAAATCATTAGGCCTAGAAACATAGAATTTTGTATAAAGTTGCCTTTCCTGGGGGAAGAGAGATTTTTGCAATTTTAGCCCTAAGGGGGTGAAAAGCGTTTAACCGAAATCACTGAGCCTAGGAAGGATCATTTTAGTACACGGTTGGCTTTCTTGGATTACCCACAGATTTTCTTAGTGCTCACTTACCAAGCACTATGAAAAAAATTTTGGCAAGGATAAGCGAGCTCTAACAAAGAATTTTTGGCAATTCAACCCCTAAGAGGGTGAAAGCGTATAGCCAAAGATACCGGGCCTAAGAATGTGAAATTTTGTATACCGATCGGTTATTTGGGGTAAGCACGCACTAAGAAACAATTTTGGGCTGCCCCAAAAGGATAAAACGCATATAGTCGAAGACACCCAGCCAATGATATATCATCATTATCTTGCTCTTATCCTAATTACTTTGGATCGACGCGATATGTAGGTAAGGTACCTACTACTGCCATCGTAGATATATTGCAAAGGTTCTAGCAACATTTTATGACCTGGCCGACATTGTTGGCCAGGCGGCATCACCAATTGGTCCAGGTCGATGTAAATCTTTGCCTTAGTAGTATTTTGCGACACCCAGGAACAATGAAAACGTGGTAATATTTCTAGCAGCTACCAGACAGTAAGTTACAATCAAAATATTATTACAATTTTCTATCTCTACAAATAAATAAATTTGAAGTGTCTGTTTGTCTATCAAAATAATAGGTTTTATTTATGCTCACACAATACGGTCCAAATTTTTTTGTCTGTCTGTCTATTCGTTACAGGTAATCTTCAAAATGGCTGGACCGATATTGATTATATTTTACCATCAGGTCTACCAGTCGTACATAAGGAATAACTTAGACTATTTTATCTCAGGCTATATTTTATCCCGGTGTGGATGAATTAAGTCGATTTTAAAATTATTTCACTAATGGAAAGCTATTTTTAAGCGAGTAACATATTTAAGCTATTTTTATCCCGATATTCCTACGGGATCGGGTACAATGCCGGTGAAATCACGGGAATATAATGGTTTAAAAAATTAATTCACTAATGAAAAGCTATATTATCAGTGAATACCATATAAAGGCTATTTTCATCCTGGTATTTGCCCAGGAACGACAACTATACCGGGGGATGTTGACCAATTTTTAAAATTCTTTCACCAATGGAAAGCTACCTATGTTGTCAGCGAGTAGCATAGGCAATTTATATCTCTGATATTTCTGGGATTTATATATTTTGTTTTACCCATGTAAATTTATAATATCAGCAAGTTACATAGGCATTTTTTATCTCGGTATTGGCATGAGAATGGGGTCTACGTGAATGAAACTGCGGGTGTTTGATTGATATAATTTTTTTTCACCAATGGAAAAGTACGTTATCAGAGACTAAAGAAAGGCCACAATACCATCGTATTTGCACGGCAATCTGAACTACAAGGCTGGAAGTAATATTCAAATGTGAAAGTTTGTGAAGATATTTGGATGTTTGTTACTCAATCACGCTTAAACTGTTGAGCAGATTTGGATGAAAATTGACACGTAGATAGAGTATTTCTTAAATTAAGAAATGTAATACTTTTTATGTCGATAATATTCTTTGCGATAATAGTTCAATATGCAAGTAAACTTTTACGCGGGCGAAGCCGCGGGCAAAAGCTAGTAGTTATATACATTTTACATACATGTTATCTTTTACACATCATACTACTCAATGCTACTGGTTACATAAAATTTTTTAATTTTGTTTTTGAATTGTTTACAATTTGTTCTATACTTTTGTTGTAAGTTGTTGGGAAGCTCATTTAAAAATAATGGTATCAAATGTTTTTCTACTCTTTCTCCATAACAATTGTTCGTTTTGGGCAGAGTATACTTATTTTTATATGAAATTAATCTCAGGTAATTTAGTCTAGTTTTTTCATCCAGTAATTCTGGTTTACTGATTTCAGTGAGAATGCTAAATTTTATTTTATGATATATATTCATCACTTTACAATATTTAAATAGCTCATTTTCGTTGTCTTTATATAATTCTTTAATATGTTTAGGTACAATAATTTTTAGTAGTCTTAATTGCAAGTGATATATTTCCTTTAAGTATGTTTTATATGTTCTGCCGTAGCTACTGAGACCATACCCAACAATCGAATCTGCTAAGGCCACATAAAGCAATCTCAGTGTCTTATATGGTAATTTATATTTTAAAATACTAATTCTCCCAATAATGGATCTTAGTTTGTTACAGACATAATCTTTGTGTGGGCCCCAACAAAATCGAGTATCGATGATTAAGCCGATATACATATGTTGATCAACTACTTCTAAAGTTGGACATTGGCAGTCAATAACTAGTCCATGCAAACAGTGATGCTCATGAGCCATGACTACAGGATTAGTGGTGCATTTATTATGTGATGAGTGAATATAAACAACTTTTGTCTTAGATCCGTTTATCACTAGTCCAACGTCATGGGCCCATTTACATAACTGATCAAAATTGTATTGTATTGATTTCTGAGCTATACTGATATCTCTATGAGCAGCCACCAGACACGTGTCGTCTGCGAACTGGTGTACGGAGGCCGATGATAGCACATTACTAAGATCATTGACGTACATTAAGTACTTACTAGGGCCAATTATGGACCCCTGTGCGGTACCCTTGGAGGTCATTATGGCTGTACTATATAGATCTTTTATTTTTACTGTAGTATAGCGATCTTTGTGGTAATTTTTAAGAAGTTCAAGAAGAGGGCCCTGTATTCCACTTCGCAATAACTTATCATATAGTATATCATAATTAAGCATATCGAAAGCCTTGCTGAAATTAATAAAAAGTGCTATTACATGCATTTTAGAATCAAGATATGAGTTTATTTCATTTGTAAATTTACACAAAAGTTGCGTCGTACTTTTATTTTTTTGAAAACCAAATTGATTTTCGTTTACAATATTATTTTTTCTAAGAAAGTAGTTGATTTCATTGCCTAAATATCTTTCTATAATTTTATCTATACAGGACAATATAGTAATGGGACGATAATTGTTATAGTCATCACGCTGTCCCTTCTTATATATTGGTCTTATGACTCCAATTTTCAAGATGTCAGGGTAAGTGGCAGTCTTTAAACAACAGTTTATTAAGTGGGTTATAACGGGAACCATTTTTTCCGATGCAAACTTAACATCTTTGGCACGTATACCATCATAACCGGGACTTTTTTTTTAATTTATTTCATTAATAATTTTTTTAATAGATAGATTATCAGCTCGTTTGATTCTAATAGCTCGATCGGGTATAATTTCGTAAGTGGAACGGTCAAAAATGGGTGTATTACAGATGCTACGGCATGTTTTTGTGTTATTATCAAATTCAGGCGCAAATTTATTATCCAAAATTAAAGGGTGCATTTTAAAAGGATGTCCTCTATACATTCCATAATTTTGCCAGTTAACCTATTTATAATCGACCATATTTTTTGGTATTTTTGAAATTTTGAGTTACATCTGACATGATTTTGGTGGTCCTTATTAATTGCATATATTTATTTGTTTTAGTTCTATATTTATTATACAACAATCTTTTTGTCATATTATTTTTATCCTTTGACCATATTAAATACAATTTATCACATTGTTTACACATATTTTTTAGTTTTCCGTCTGCCCAATCGCATGCATTCCTTTTGTATTTTTTATATTTAGTGTTTTTATGTTTATTATATATACGATAAAAGTTGTTGTATATAAAGTGAACAATTTCATTGGGATTATTATATTGCATAGGTGTATTCCATTCAACGTTAAGCAGTTCCTCATTTACTGAGCGGTCATCAATGACCGTTATCAGCTGTTTTTGGTGATGAGATTAGTATGCTATTTTTAATTTTTTATAGTTTCTATGAAATAAATTCCATCCAGCTACTGTAGACAAGTAGTGTTATTATATTTAAATACTTTGTTTTTTTTTTTATAATTTAATACAGTTAGTTATTTGTCAGTTTTTATACAAAGGGAAAATATTAAAAAGCGACGCAATATTTTTCTGAGTATAGACACTATAGACAGTACTGCTACAGTCTACTATCATTTGATGCTATGAACATGTGCATAAAGTTGCAATTCTCCGAAATAATTCGATCAAAAAAATGAAAAATATATTAATGTAAAAGCTTTATTTTTATTTTCTTAAGTTAGTTAAGTTTGATCCACGGGGCGAGAACGGGATAGAAGTATCGGTATTTACGTATGAGTAAGCGAGATAATTAATACTGCTTAGGCAATCGAGTAAAATATTTTTCTTTATATTTCGCTTTGTTTGAACAGCGTTCAATGAAAATAACTAAGCGTTTTAACTAATTGTAATACTCTTATTTTTTTTATTTTTTTTTTTTTTATTGCCAACGGTGGCATACGAGCAAGCAGCACACCTGATGGTAAGTGAAACTGCTGCACATGGACCTTTGCAATACCAGGGGCACAGCCAGGCCGCTGCCTACCGTGAAGGAAATACTCTTCTTAAACCTCGTTTAAAGAAGGACATGTCATAGCGCTCGGGAAACACAGCAGCAGGTAGTTCATTCCAGAGCTTGCACGTACGTGGGAGAAATGATCGCTGGAAACGTACAGTTGAAGACCATAACGTTTCTAGGTGAAATGGATGAACCCTGCTGCGATGTCGAGTGGTACGTTGGTAGAATGGTGACGGTGGTACCAAGTCAAACAGTTCCTCGGAGCATTCCCCGTGAAAGAGTCGGTAGAGTACACAGAGTGACCCAAAGTCTCTCCGCTGCTCCAGCGACTCCAATCTGTCCATAAGATTGGGATCCCCGACGATTCGAACAGCCCGTCTTTGCAGGGAGTCAAGTGGGTCTAGCTGATATTTGGGCGCACCTGCCCAGAGATGTGAGCAGTACTCCACATGAGGACGAACTTGTGCTTTGTATAGCACAAGACGCTGTCTCGGTGTGAAGTACCGCCTGGCTCTGTTCAGGACGCCCAACTTTTTGCTTGCCAATTTGGCTTTGTCCTCCAAATGACTCCCAAACTGGACTTTACTCGATATTTTGACGCCGAGAATCCCAATACTCTCAGAAATTGGGAGAGTTACTCCTTGGAACTGAGGCGCCATGACAAACGGGTCCTTCTTTGCAGTGAACGCGCAAACTTGTGTCTTTGTGGGGTTGAACTGGACTAGGTTCCGTTCACCCCATTCCGAGGCCCGCCCCAGAGAGCGCTCGACTTCAGACACAAGTTGAACCCTTCTTTCCTGAGTACTCCGAGGGATATTCCGTTGCTCAGTGTACCGCTCATCACCCGTACTGTCATCCGCATAGCAACGCATACTCTCGATAGAGAGCATGTCATTGATATGCAGGATAAACAACGTCGGGGAGAGCACCGAGCCTTGTGGTACACCAGCATTAATGGTCATGGTATTGGAGCAGGTGCCATCTACGACGACTTTTATACTCCGACCATCCAAAAAGCTGGCAATCCAATTACAGAGTCCCTCGGGGATTCCGTAAGATGGTAGCTTCGATAGAAGTGCCCTGTGCCAGACCCTATCGAACGCCTTTGCGATATCTAGGCTGAACGCCAGCGCCTCACCCTTGCCCTCCAAGGCCTCTGCCCAACGGTGTGTGAGGTACACAAGAAGATCACCAGCCGACCGACCATGACGAAAGCCATATTGGCGATCACTGATAAGCTGGCGATCCTCAAGGAACTGCAGAAGCTGGCGGTTTATAACCTTCTCCATTATCTTGGAGAGCAAGGATGTTATCGCAATTGGCCTGTAATTCGATGGGTCAGACCGGTCTCCCTTTTTAGGGATCGGGTGGACATGGGCTACCTTCCACGAAGACGGAACCCTATTAGTAGCGTAGGAAAGTTGGTATAGGCGCGTGAGGATGGGAGTCAATTCAGGGGCGCACGTCTTTAGTACCACTGCAGGGATGCCATCCGGTCCACTCGACTTATGGACGTCTAAAAGCCGCAGCTCCCGCCTAACCACTCGCTGCGTGATGCGGATTTCGGGCAGTGAGCTTTCACACCGTGGGATAGTAGGTGGTGTGGCAGCTCCGGCATCCAAAGTCGAGTTACAGGCAAAGAATTGACCTAGAAGATCGGCCTTCTCCTTTGCGCTGTGGGCCAGACTACCATCGTGTTTCTGCAGTGGTGGGAGATTGGGCTGGCAGAAGTTGCCTTGGGCAGCCTTGGCGAGCGACCAGAATGCACGACTCCCAGCGGGATAGCTTTGCAATCGCTCGCCAATTCTGGCAACATGTTCCGCCTTGGCTCTGGCAATAGCCTTCTTACTAGATCTAGAAGTGGCGTTAAATTTCCGCTTCACCTCTTTGGCGTTCGGGTCCTGGCATTTTTTGGCCCTATTCCAGGCCCGATATGCGGACTGTTTCTGGCATGCAGCCGTCCTGCAGGTTTTGTTAAACCAGGGTCGGCTGCGGCCACCGACGGGTATTTTGGTGTTGGCGATGAATAATTCCATCCCCGTAATAACCGTTTCGGTAACGCAGTCCGCACAGACGTCAGGGTCCCCAGAGGCGAAGCAAAGCCGCTTCCATGTGTAGGATGCGTAAAACTCGCGCAGTCCATCCCAATCTGCTGACTTATATTGCCAGACTCTGCGAGTCCCAGTCGCCTTAGAACGACTAGGCCTTACAGCAGGGGCACTGCTACGAACCAAGCAGTGGTCAGAAGACCCAAGAGGGGCTTCAACCACTACCTGATATCCATGCTGGTGTGTAGTCAGCAGAAGATCCAGTAAAGAAGACTCATGGCTCTCAATATCTGGGATACGGGTGGGCTGTGTCACCAGTTGTGAGAGACCATAGGCCGAGACCATATTGAAGAGATGTCGACCCTGGAAGTCAGTGGTTCGGGACCCCAGCCACTCTTTATGATGAGCGTTGAAGTCTCCAAGAACCACCACCTCCGCTGATGGACACTGCTCCAATATTTCGTCAATCCCCCATTGAACGTTCTCAAATAATTGAATTGACCCCGGATCACTGCCATGGGACCTGTAGAGGCATGCGTAGATGCGGGTGAGCCCTCCATAGTCTACGCGTAGCCACAGGATTGACAAGTCACCATGTTCGAGGGTCCGAAGGCGGCGACAGCAGATATCACCTCGAATGAATACGCATACCCCGGCTTTACGACGGAAGGTATGCTCCAACTCGTAGCCGGGGTAATTTAGGTACGAAATGTCATCCGGAGCACCTATCTGCGTCTCCGTTAAAAAGAGTAAGGCAGGCCGCGCCGTCTCGAGGTGATGGTGGACGGCGTCGAGATTGCTATGTAAACCCCTGATATTGCAAAAATCCACATCAAATGTGGATAAGGGGACCGCCGTATAAAATCGTCTCTTTTTAACTTTCTTGGCCATGATTTTTAATTTAAGAAGAGGAGGAAGGGAGTGTGAATGTGTATAACGGAGTTCGGTGATACCAAAAAAAAAAGGCAGGGCATAGTGCATGGTCGAGGAGTGAGTTTTGTGAGGAGCTGACACGAAGCACGGAAGGGCCCCCGATGCCCCCCCGTGTGTAGCCGCCGAGGTCCACTCCAGTTTCCCACACCGGCACGACGACTACCCAACGGGATTTTCGCCGGTTGGTGGGACGGCCTCCCAGGGAGGATGATCCTGGGTTCGGGCCCCCTGCTGACCGGCAGGTGGCCGGCGGTGACCATTCCCATCGGGTCTCCCTGTACACCATGCCAGCCCCTCACGCTCAATACCCCGACCAAGACCTCACCACCGCAGATTTCAGGCCTCACCAAAACCCGCCACACACAAACACACCCAGAAAGTTGGGCTCCCGGCTCTCTCGCTCACCGAACGAAGTGCAGCAGCAAATTGCTACTACTCAAACGTCGATCTTCTGCGAGAGTGTGGTACTGCCCCGGACGGACCGGCCCGCGACTGCAGACAAAAGACTGTCTACAGTGTGGTCCTACCACCAATAAAATCATTCATTCAATTCAATTAATCATTTTCAGATACAATACAATGGTCAGGAGTACATTTGTCGACCATGCTGGCAACGGGCAGAAAGAGCTGCGCAGCCAAGAGAAGACCGTCCACACGAATGTGTATTACATATTGAAGAATATTCAAGACTCCCTAATACAGCAACGCGTTGTATGTATGAAAACTGCAGACGAACGGATCTCCGAAGGATTCCGGATAACATTAAAGTGACATTCTTGATTCATTTTAATTTTTATATTCCAAATAGTGCAAGAGTTTGCGATCATCATTTGGTATCCAATGATTGGGATCAAATAATTGACAGCCCTAACTTGCTCCACGACTTCAATGCCACACATTTTGTGCATATCATGAGCCTCATGAAAATCGCGGTGCTTCGAGGATCTATACTAGATTTTGATAATATAGATGACATGGACCCAAATGAAGTATACATCCGATTAGGCGTTAGTCGAGACCAATTTATGAATATTTTATATACAAACTCCTTCATTGTCGAACGTATCAACACGCCCGAAAACATCTTTGGCATGCTACTTAATGAAACTGCGAAGCGGTGAAGCAAATGAAAGGCTGGCGACGCTTTTTAATATGAGCCGTAGAACCCTAGAACGACATTTAACGTTCGCCAGAGACTCTCTTTTACTGGACTTCGTTCCCCGGCATCTTGGTTATGATCATCTCAATAGAATTGATGTAGCTAACCGAAACCTACAAGTTCCAAATGCAATTTTTGGAAATGCAAATGCCTTAAACAGAAAGGCAATTGTGATAGCAGACGCCACTTATATATATATACAAAAGTCCGCAAACTATTCCAAAAGCGATCATATAGTCTACACAAATACACGAATTTGTTGAAACCGTTTTTAATAGTGTGCTGCGATGGCCACATTTTAGATGCCTTTGGGCCATATTCAGCCATAGAATCAGATGCACAAATAATGAAAAATATGATTGACGACGAAGGAAATCCTTTCCATTGGTTTTTTGAACATGGAGATGTGTTCATCTTAGACCGTGGGTTTCGCGACGTAATCGACGACTTACATGCCTATGGTTATGAAGCTCACTTACCGAAAACAAAAAATCGAGACGAAGATCAATTGACGACAGAACAAGCGAATAAGTCTAGGTTGGTTACTATGTGCCGCTGGGTTGTTGAAGTTATAAATGGTTGGTTTAAACGCGATTTTAAACTATTCCGACAAGACTTTTTAAATCGTGCTTTGCCTCATATGATGACAGATTTTAGAATAGGTGCTGCATTATTGAATGCTTGCAGAGAACCATTGTCAGATAACGTTCACGCTGAAACATTTATAGAAGTTATAAACCAAAGAGTGAACCAACCAAATAACCTAGCAGAGTATGTCCTAGCCAACAACCTTAATCGTAGACGGGCTAGTTTCGATAGCATTACAGGAAACCAACCTAACATAAGTGATTTTCCTTTGCTGACTGAGGACGATTTAACCATTTTTGCACTTGGTACATACCAAGTGAAGCTAGCCCGCAGCTATTATGCGGAGCATGTGCGACAAGGTCTCTATAATATAGAAACGTATAGGGACCCCGATGTTACAGGCCTAGGCAGGTGCGGCATCACAGCAACAAATGTTTGGCTGCTAAGATGTCGAATACAATCTAGACATACTAGGTCAAAAATATATTATTCGTATATTATAGTAGATAGAGAGAAAAGCGGCAGAGAAGCCATAGAAAACTACTATTGCAGTTGTCTAAGCGGTAAGCGCACTCTTGGTTGCTGTGCCCACATTATGTGTGGAGTGTGGTATTTAGGGTGGGCGAGAAACCAAGAGGAAGATATCCGTTTACCAGCTCATTTTTTAAACGATATTATTGTAGACGACAATTGAATACCATCATTTTCTTTTTTTAAAGGAATACTAGCATTATATACGAGCATTGTATATGTGTCTGTCAATAAATCGATGTATTTAATAACCAATTAACCTTTAGTTTTATTTAATCCATCATTATCTTATACTTAGACATGCATTACGTTTTATCATTTACGTACTTTCGGTTTAATTAATTCGATTTTTTTATATGATCAACGCTTTATAACTTTTTATCTAAACAAGTTGCCGAAATAATTTTTTGCAGTCTTAATATATACATAATTGTCGACTAGAAAATATATAGGACAGATGTGGCCGCCGATGGGACAAGCGCCATACATTTTTGCCCATTGTCCTTTAATATGGATTAAGTAAGTGTAAGCACGTAATAATGCGCATAATTACCTAACAACTAATAATAATACATTTAAAAGGTTCCTAATTAGCTTTTAAAAATGTGTGAATATTTATCTAGAAATTTCCGTTAATGACTGTAATTAGTTTAACCTTTCATATTAAAAAAAATGTGTTGTCACTTTTAGCTATTACTGTAATTTTAAAGCGGATGATTAGTTAATGAGGGTAGTAGAAAAAAATCTATTACTGAAGTATGAAATTACCATATTTATTATATATTAGCTAGTATTCGTTTATTCCTACTACTACTAACATCTCGTGTTTGTGATCGTCCCTTTTACGCTATAATGGAGAGTTTAGTGAACAATTTAGATTTATTTATGATTTTAAGAGATCAGCTGAAATCATTGTCGGATAGTAAAAAACTTTTCCAATTCCCACAACATAAAATCAATGTGGCAGAATAGAACAGTGCTGAGCTGCAAAAATTTTGTACGCGATATTGTTCAAATATAAGTGCAAGATGGGAACGAAGTAGTCGCACATTATCACAGTTTATAAGAAAAAATGGTGATTGGTTAGAACGTGCAATAATCTGGCCCAAAGTAGTGATAGCTGAAGCTGTGAACACTGAACAGGAAAGGGTCGAGATTTGTGATACTGATAATGTTGAAAATTTACCACCATCTACAACAGAAGCTTCGACATCTACATTTACACCTCGAAAACCTTTCGAAGAATTGGGCTCCAGGCAAAAACGAAAACGCGTAGAAGAAATTAAAAAATCGCTTTCATTATCCCCCGATGAAGTGAAAGCTGCTACAATTGCTAGTTTAAGAAACACCGGAAATGAGGATGTAGGAAAAATAATTAACCATTTGTTAAATCACCTAGAAGATCTGGAAAAAGTTAAGGAGTGTTTAAGTACAAGTAAAGCGAAAAGTAGTACATATTAACCCGATAAGGCCCTATCTTTATTAGTTTTACTTAAATTAAGTAGGTGGCAGTATATAAACCTAAGAGAGGCAGCAAATGAAAATGGGTCTGACTTATATCCTTCTTATTATAAAATTAAACAAGTGAAGTCAAGATGTTATCCAGGGAAAGAAGATATAATTATAACTGAAGAAGGAGCTGCTATTAAACTGCAAGCTTTACTCAACCTGACAGTCTCAAGACTTTTAGATGTAATTGCTTTGGATTTAAACTCGGCAACAGATTTTCTGCTTATAAGCAAATGGGGCTTTGATGGAGCCTCGGGTCAAAGTAATTACAAACAAAAGACTGAAACAGAGTTTGATGATTCATCTATTTTTATGGCCAGTCTAGTTCCTATTAGGCTTCAACACTGTGATGGAACAATTGTTTGGGAAAACGACCGACCTTCATCGACTTTCTATTGCCGTCCGATTATGTTTAAATTTATCAAAGAAACGCAGTCAACAGTGGCAACTATAAAAGCTGGCATAACAGAAGAAATAGAAAGACTTCAGCCATCAAGAATCAGTCAAGTTGAAGTTAAGCGTCAATTGCTCATGACAATGATAGACAGCAAAATAACCTCGTATTTGTCAGACACATCCTCAGCTGTCTGTGATATTTGCAAATCAAAACCGACAGAGATGGAATCACTTGCTCATAGAGAAAGGAACGAAGAAATGTTCCAGTACCGAATTTCATCTTTACATGCCTGGATAAGATGCATGGAATGCTTTCTTCACATCGGTAAATATTTCTTACTTCATACTTTATTATCTTGTTATTTTGTGCATCCTATGACATTATTTTTCTAAGTGACATTTTTTTTATATTGCAGCTTATCGTTTGGAGTTTAAAAATTGGAGTTAGGGGGATGACAAAGAAAAAATGTCGCTCCGAAAGAGCGCTATACAGCAGGCATTTAAAAAGGACTGCGGCTTATTTATTGATATAGTTAAGCAAGGAGTAGGTACAACCAATGATGGGAATACTGCCAGAAGATTTTTTAGAGATGCAGAAACAACAGCCCGTATAACAGAAATTAGTAAAGATTTAATTGAAAGGTTTCACGTGATTCTTCAGACTGTTGGATCTGGAGAGAACGTAGACCTAAGTAAGTTTTCTGATTTTTGTAAAGGTACTGCAAAATTGTATGTACAGTTATATCCCTGGTATTATATGCCTTCCAGTGTACATAAATTGTTAGTACATGGGACGGATATAATTAAGGAGTTTGGTGCCATACCTATAGGTAAACTGTCGGAAGAGGCAGCGGAAGCTCGCAATAAAGATTTCCGGAAATATAGAGAGAGCCATTCCAGAAAGGTAAGTAGAAACAATCTTCTTTTGTCGTCTGATCCAAAGACTGATCTAAGACCTTGAATGGTAAAACAACATAGAACGGTTTTCTCTCCAAAAGTCAAAGAGCTTCTGCTGAGTTTTCCCACAGAAGCTGATATAGATTTTATTAATGTAGATAATTTACAAGATAATAATAGCGATAGTGAATAAGGATTCTAAGTTTTTTTTATTTTAGTTTGTGTTGTACTGGTATATTGTTAGTTTTAAGTTTACTTTTGTTAGTAATAAGTTACGTTTCTCTTTATTAATTTGTTAATTATATATTTGTATTATTATTATGTAACTGTACTTACTATTCAGTATTAAATCTAATTTAAAAGAATATTTTATAATATAATTACAGTCATTAAATGGACAATTAGACATTTATAGATAAATATTTACACATTTTTAAAAGCTAATTAGGTATCTTTTAAATGTATTGTTATTAGTTGTTAAGTAATTATGCGTATTATTGTGTGCTTGCACTTACTAATCCATATTAAATTTAACTTAAAATAACTTAAGAAAATAAAAATAAAGCTTTTTATATTAATATATTTTTTCATTTTTTTGATCGAATTATTTCGGAGAATTGCAACTTTATGCACATGTTCATAGCATCAAATGATAGTAGACTAAACAAGGTTTAAGGAACCAAAGGTTTAAAAGCGGGATCTAACGATACTTGGCAGAAATTTAACTTTATCTGATCAGCTCCATACAAAAAAAAATCAAAATATTTTTTTCTGCCCAAACTATCAAGTTTAGGAAAAATCTTCTAAGGGCAATTATTATTGACGTTAACGAGCTCTATCCATCCGCACAAAGAAAAAAATAAAAAACCAAAGTTGGTCCCTAAGTCACTAAAATCTTGCTTTCGACCCACTGTGCGCCGGCTCATTGCGCTAACTCAAAATTGCGCCATGGCGCAACAAAATGTAAACACGACCGAGTGAGCTACGAATGAAATGTGCGCCATCTGCGCCACTGCAGGTATAACTCCATTTCTAACTCATTGCGTCATGGCGCAACACATAAAACAACCGAATGAGCAACTAAATGCGCACCTAGGTATAACTCAATTTTTAAAAGAGTTATTTACACTTCACAGAGTTATTCGACCTTGAGTTTTTCGGCGGGAATATGGGAGTGTCATGTTACGCTCTTGAATGAATTATTGTTTTTAGTTTTATATTTTAAATAATTTTGCTGATATTTTATCTTTATTTACATTATATATATTTGTTGTGTAAGTCACTGAAACTCCTCTTAAACGGCTGGACCGATGTTGATGAAATGTTTTGTGTATGTTCAAAGGGATACGAGAATGGTTTAGATTCACAACTGGACTCGGTAGGTGGCGCTTCTGTCGATTTCAAAGAGCATTCCTTTATTTTATTTGAACAGAACAACATCTGCATTGAGCCAGCTAGTTTAATATGTAATACAGTTGAAGTGTTGTGAATATCATATAATAGTGATTTACGTTAATATGTATAATAGTGTATTTGGTTTTTAGCACCCAATTAATGGTAACGACTTACTGACGGATGTTACTTATCTCTTACGCTAATAATAAATTATATGTAAAGAAAATTATGTGTAAGCTACGTAAGACAAGGCAGTAAGGTCGACTATAGCCTGCCTTATAGGTGCATAAATAAAAAAATTGTTCAGATTCGCCGGCGCTGCGAGGATTGCGCCGTGCGCTAACACATTTTCTAGAAGTGAGTTGATACTTCCAGCGCAGTGAACTGAGTTGGCGCAATTGCGCGGCGCAGCGCAGTGTTACACATGTCTAGTACGCACACACAATGACAGTATTATGGTACCTACTTGAGGTGAGGCCCTGTTAATGATGTAAATAAATGCGCCAGCTCAATTCTTAGACAATATACCTATTACGTAAACTGCTCTTAAGTATAAAATGATGATTTTACTATTCGTGGTATTCAATTAGCAATATATTGTAGTTGTTGCCAAACGCGACTCCTTCCTTAGAATTATAACTTTCTATGACCATATAGGTACCTAAATCACATTCATAAAACATAAAACCTCAGTTGATAGGCCACACCTATTATTATCACACAGGACCATATCTTAAGCTTATGTTAAAATCATTAGCTACATAATTACTTTTGTAAACGTATTGAATAAAGAATTATTTTTTCGTTTGAAGTATTTTCTAACCTCAAAACAGTTCACTAAAAATAAGATTACGCTTAAACCTGGGTACGAAAATGAAAACTAATTACTAAATATAAAACTAGAATAATTATCCTACAACATATAAAAGAAATTATAAAGGCCCATTGACTTTCGTCATTCAGCGCCTGTCCGTGTCTCGGTACGCTTGCGTGCCGCTCCGCGCTCTCTCGATTGCGTCACACACGTACGCTCCCGCGCGCTGCCGATTACGTCACCCGTACGCTCAGTACGCTGTCGTTTGTTTCGCGCGCATTCCAACGGTCGCTGCAAACGGACGAAGAAGTGGTAGTTCAAACCGCCTTTTTCGAGGCGATCTATTGGACTGCTCACGAATATTACTAACTGCCTCCGTTCAAAGCAAGGTCAGGTAGTAATATTCGTTTCTGTCTAGTAGACAAAAAGTCATAGTGGCCCCTTAAGGGCAAAACCAAGTTTTTCTTGGTCCCCGGTTGAAACCTAACGGTGTCAACGAAGCCGGGTGAGGCGAAGCCCCGAGTCGCCTGCCGAGCCCCTTCAGGGCGAGGCGCACAGCTCGGACGGGACCGGAACAGTAGGCCTTGGGGGTGACCCCTAGTCTACCCCGGTTATCTCCTACCCACCCTACCTATTCCCTACTCCCATTCTCGGGTGTCAGTTTGGGTGTGACTGCCCGCAAGGGCCCATACCACCCCTACACTCGAGCTGTTAGGAACCACGCAGGCACATTAAGATCGGCCGGTGGATACTAGCTTAGGGCACACCCTAGTATTAACCACATCCTCCCGACCTACCCCGGTTGGGAGGGAACACACCTCACACACCCCCGGGTTCTCCCCCCGGGGTGTTAGGTTGCTAGGAGACCGCGAAATAGCGAGTGTTTTTCGAGTGTTTCGAGTTTTTATTAGTATAGTGGTTTTTAACCGCTATAATGTCAAGAGTAGGGCTTGAGGACCTACTCAAGGACGAGGAAATCTGGACGCTTATCGTCCGGAAATTCCGCGACAGGGCACCGGAGCGCACACCATCGCGCCCGCAATCGCCCACCGCCACGATCACCCCAGAAAGTGGGGATGAAAGTGAGCGCACCACCAACACCAACTCGGAGATGGAGTACGACTCCGCTCCGACCTCCACCTCCTCTGAGGAGGAAGACTCCCCCAACGAGGGGTATAGCGAGGCCAAGTCCCGCAAGCGCAGCCGCAAGGCGCGCAAAAATAAGGCCGCAAAGGCACCAAAGGTCGCTCCCGTAGTGGAGTCGAACTCACCCACCCCGACACCATCACCCGCTGCTCCCCTCCAGGAGCAAGGTGCCCCCACCCCCTCCACAAGTGGGGTCATGACCGCCACGGCCAACAAGGCCCCCACGGTCAGAACTACCACGGCGGCGACATCATCAGCCGCCAGAAAACTCACACCCCCTCCTCTGTACATACGCGACAAGGAGAGGTGGTTCGCAATCTCCGCGTGGTGCAACTCGCACCGCGTGGCTTACAAAAGCGCCAGATCCACCGCACAGGGGATCAAGGTCGAGGTCAGTACGACCGACGACCACAGGGCGCTCTCCAAAATGTTAGGGGAGCAACGCATCCCCTACCATACGTATACAATGCCCGAGGACAAACTCCTACGGGCCGTCATTAAAAATGTCCCTCGAGAATTCGCCAAAGAGGAGATTCTCGAATCTCTCAAGGCTCAAAACCTTCCCGTGAGGGAGGTTCACCGTATGGTGCGCGGCAAAGCACGCGCACCTATGAATATGGTATTAATATGCCTAGACAACACCCCCGAGGGGAAACAGGTTTTCCGTATCACACATGTGTGCGGACTTATGGGCGTCAAAGTAGAGCCCCCTTATAAAACCGGCATAATGGCGCAGTGCCATAAATGCCAGATGTATGGCCATACATCAAACAATTGCTATGCCCACCCAAGGTGCGTTAAGTGCCTAGGTAATCACCACACCAGCGAGTGTGAGAGGCCCAAAGACCTGTCGCTCTGCACAGAGCCGCCATCGTGCGTGCTTTGCGGGGAGATGGGCCACCCGGCCAACTTCCGCGGCTGTCCACGGGCGCCCAAGAGGACAATTCGTCCAACGGGCCCAGCCCGCTATTATACTAAGGCCTTCGTGATCGCCCCCCTCCCGACTCACAATGCGTGGTCTCGCCCCCTCACTCAAGGTAGGGAGGCGTTCCCCGCATTACCGCGCACGCAAGCGCCCCCCCCCCCCACCCCCCTTAACGCACCCACCAAGACCCCAACCGCCAACCGTTGGGCATAAAACGCCCGCCGGGGGCCAACCTAAGCCCCTTATGGGCACACCCGTCGCCAAACCCGCACCAGTTAGGGTAGCATCACACGCGCTCTCTAAGACCCCACAAGGCCTAGACCCGGATCTAGCCCTTGTGGCTAATTTCGCCTCACTCATCGACTTCGCGGAAATCCGCGAGGTCGCCGCAGAGCTAAGGAGGAACGAGGGTAATAACCTCGCCCTCCTTAACATTGCCATTAAATTCTCGCCCCTACTCGAACGTCTGGGGTCCCTTAGTTTTAAATAAAATGGATAAACACACTCCCGGCAGAGTCAAACCACGACACCTAAAGTTAGGGACATATAACGCGAATAGCCTCTGCTCACAGAGGGACGAGTTAGGTACATTTCTTAGGGAACAACAGCTCGACATTCTTATGGTACAAGAGACGTTTCTCAAACCTTTCCACAAGGACCCTAGAATTGCGAATTATAATATAGTTCGCAACGATAGGGTCACTTCGCAAGGAGGGGGAACGCTCATCTACTATAGGAGGTCGTTGCACTGCACGCCTGTGGATCCGCCACCTCTGGCGTACATTGAAGCGTCAGTATGCAGATTAGCGCTCACCGGCCATCAGCCAATTACATTTGTCTCGGCTTACCTGTCACCCGAAAGAAGGGACGGTAAACACTTAGTGGAGAGCGATCTCAAGGCATTGCTTGACTTGAGCGGCGCCGTCATCATTGGCGGTGACCTTAACGCCAAGAACACCTCGTGGAACTGTCATAGTTCGAACAAGAGGGGCAAAGTCTTAGAGTTATACGCTGACAGATTAGGTTGTGACGTCATAGCGCCATTAGAGCCGACTCACTACCCTAACATTGTCGACCACAGGCCAGACATATTAGATATAGTACTTCTCAAAAATATAAACCTACGTTTATGTTTAATAGAAGTACAACACGAACTAGATTCAGATCACCGTCCGGTGACTCTGGAATTCGCCCCCCGCTTACCCGGCCCCTCAGGCCACAATAACGTAACAACAAGGTTGACCACCAACTGGGCACGGCTAGGGAGAAATCTCAAGGCCACCTCATCGGCATACCTTGATAAGATTCCCAAGGACATAAAGTCCGAGGAAGAAACCTCCCTGGCGATCGATTTACTCACGGGTCACGTGCAGTCGGTAATTGACGACTGCTCGCGGCGGGTGCCGGATACGAGCGATCGTAGATGGCAACTGCCGAGTGACGTACGCGACCTACTGAGAAGAAAGAACGCCGCAACCCGCGCGTACGACCGATACCCCACGGAGGAGAACCGCAAACGCCTGCGGGCCCTCCAAAGGGAGGTCAAAACCGAAATTAATAATATGAGACAGAGCAGATGGGACGCCACTTTAGAAGAGCTGAAGCCCACGCACACAGCCTTCTGGCAGCTTTCCCGCTCACTCAAAAAAGATGTAGTGTCCACACTCCCTCCCCTCAGTAGAATAAATCAACCGCCGGCATTCATGGATGACGAAAAGTCTGAATGTCTGGCAGAGAGCCTAGAGCTTCAGTGTACGCCGAGTACATTATACGAACAAGAAGCGACTCACTACAACACTATTAATTCGGAAGTGGCCAGTCGTACCACTTTATCGCGGTCGAATATAAACAACGACAATAATATGCCTATCCCAACAGTGAGCACCGACGAAGTCGAGTCGCTTATTAGGGGTCTCCACGCTAGGAAAGCCCCGGGTTCGGACGGTATTACAAATAGAGTAATTAAATTATTCCCAGCCCATTTAATAATATTACTGTGTTGTATTTTTAATGCAGCCCTCAAATATAACATCTTTCCTTCACAGTGGAAAGAGGCCGTGGTAATCGGAATCCACAAACCAGGCAAAAAACGTACCGAACCCAATAGTTATCGACCTATTAGCCTACTGAGAAGTTTAGGTAAATTATACGAACGATTAGTACTCAGTAGGCTACGCTCATACGCAGAGTTAAATAATCTTATACCGGACGCGCAATTTGGTTTTCGTGCTAAACACAGCTGTGTTCAGCAAGTACATAGACTAGTAGAATACACCAGTAGTCAGTTCATGAGGGGACGGTACACTGGTGTACTATTTCTAGATGTAGCGAAAGCTTTCGATAAAGTTTGGCATGAGGGCTTAATTTACAAATTATATTTATTAAAAATCCCCGAATACTTAATTCTAATAATACATGACTATTTGAGTCATCGCAGCTTTCGCTATAGGGTGGAAGGGACGTTGTCGACCTCCCATCCTCTCAAGGCCGGTGTTCCACAGGGCTCGGTCCTCGCCCCATTTTTGTTTACACTGTATACAAGTGATTTACCCAAGTTCACTCGTGTGCACACGGCGCTTTACGCCGACGATACCGCACTCTATTGTGCAGGTATGTCCCCGACAACCGTAGTCAATACACTCCAAAAAGCGGTTACCGCCCTTGCCAATTGGTATAGGAAATGGAGAATAGAAATTAATCCCGAGAAGAGCCAAGCGGTCATGTTCACTAAACGAACTGCTCGTCTGTGCTCTCCGGACAGCATCCCTCCTCTCACTCTCTTCGGCCGACCTGTCTCATGGAGCAGAGAGGCCAAGTACTTAGGTGTGACCCTTGATAGCCGACTCACTTTCCTGTCCCACTTGAAGCGGGTCCGCGCGCGCGCCGCCTTCGTGATGGGACGCCTTCACTGCCTATTAAACGCAAAGTCCAAACTATCACTCAAAAATAAAGTCCGATTATACACTACCTGCATACGGCCCATCATGACGTATGCCAGTGTAGTGTTCGCGCACGTTAGGCCAAACAGGATCCACAGGTTACAAACACTACAAAATAGATTCATGCGACGGGCAACGGGAGCACCGTGGTTCGTTCGTAATGTCGATCTACACATCGACCTCGAATTGCCGACCATCAGGCAGTATATGAAGCGTTGCTCCCAGCGCTATTTTGACTCTGCCACGACTCACCCCAATCCACTAGTGGTTGGGGCGGTAAACTACGTCCCATCAAATATATCCGCGGTCCGACGACCCCGTCATCTCCTTGAAGAAGGGGATGATGCCATCACGATCGCCCAAGAAAGGGCCTACACAGCTCGCGCAGCGATAACACATAAAACTGCGTGGTATCGGCCTCGCCGACGAGGTCGAAAACCGCGCCGCGTAAAAATCATTAACCTAAACGTGGCCACGCCCACTTTGCTTTCAGCGACGCCCCGAGCCGAGGTCCGTTCCCCACAGGGGGAGCCCTCGGGCGATGTTCGCTTAACTTACTTACCGGGTTGAGAGCCTTCCGCTCGCCCATTGCCCGCGTTAAGCTGTCAAGGTCATCTGCGACCAACAGCTAAATACACAAAAAAAAAAAAAAAACCCATTGACTTTCATATTGAAACTAACTCTCGAACAAAATGGGCATTGTGTATTGTCTTAGGTTGTATGAAATCCACCCCTAGCAATGCTTTGCAAGTGGAGAGCGGAGATCCTCCTCTGGCTCTTCGGAGGCAGTATCTTGCGGACAGGTTTATATATAAGTCATATTTCTTAAAAAATCATGTTCTCTCAAAACTTTCCGTCTTAAACAGACTTTGTGAGTTGAATGATTATTGGAAACATAGAGCTCCCCCTTTAGTCCTTAATTCGTATCGACATATTTGTATTGTTGAGTCAAATATTCCAATTCATCAATGCGTCAAATTCCCATTATATGAATCTCCATTTGAGTGTACAAAATTTTTGCCTAATTACATTCCCTGTATTGGTTTAGATAAAGATTCTGATCAGACCAATTCGCAATTTCTAGATATTGTTTATCAAAATTGGCAGCATCATCATAAATTTTTCACAGATGCCTCTAAATTGGATGCGGTGGGCAAAACTGGCATATCTGTGTATTATCCCCAGTCACAAATTTCCCTACTTTTCCAATGTCCTCCGGAAACATCTGTATTTACTGGCGAATGCATTGGGATTTTAGAGGCTTGTTTATTTATTGCTTCTCACAATATAAATAAAGCTGTTATTTTTTCAGACTCCAAAAGTGCCCTGGAGGCCATTATCAAGGATCCATTCAAAGATAAGCTCAGAAGTCCCATAATTGCCGAGATAAGAAACTGCTTATTCTCCTGCTTCGTTAATAAAATTGAGGTGATATTGGTATGGATTCCGGGGCACTCTGGAATTTCGGGTAATGAGTGTGCCGATTCAATGGCTAAAGCGGCTATTTCCAGCAACCTATCAGATCACAAATATTATTGTGTGCAAATATATGACCTGTTGCACTTTGCAAAGGTTAATTTGTTTAAATCGTGGCAGGCCCTGTGGACAGTGTCTAGTAAGTCTAAGGGTAGCCTTTATGCATTAATTCAGCCCAATATTCCTATAAAACCATGGTTTTTTAAATACAAAAATGCCTCAAATTTAGTGATATCTGTAATCTGCCGGGTTTGGCTTGGTCATTGCTGTTCTCCCGTCTTCCTACATAAAATCAGGGTTAGGGACAGTTCTCTCTGTGAATGTGGTCTTGACGACGGTACGATTGACCACATCTTTCTTAATTGCAGTAGAAACAATGCGTTCAATTTTGACGGCATTCTCGATAAATTGAATCTGCCCCGCCCTGTTAATGTTCGTTATCTTCTTTCATTATTCTCAGAGTCTCGTATTGTTTCTACATTCATGAAATTCATTATTATTAATAAGATAAAGTTATAATATATTAGTTAGTTGAGATTAGTTGTGTTAGTTAAAATTCGTCCATTCATTAATTTATACTTATGTATTTATTCCATCAGTAGTTATGTATTTATTATGTATTATTTCATTAGTCAATTATTTTATTTTAAGCTACATTAATACTTCCGCCTTTAATAGTTTAGTCTTTTGTTTTCCTTTCTGGCTGTCTTCTCTTGCATGCTCACATGTGCAGCCAGTACACGACACTGGCAAAAGTTGCTGATGGGGAATGTCGGCAGATTGCCATTAAAAAAAAAAAAAAAAAAAAAAAAACAAAATGGGCATTCTCCTTTTGATGAGCTTTTTTTCTAGGTTATCCACGATCAAGATAGGCAGCGGTGAATTGTATTGTTATTCCGTCAACCATACGGACGATTTACGATCTATGTACAATAAAACATCGTTCATAAAACATTGTTCTTCAATAACGATGTATCACGATGTTTTGGTTTCAATATCGATGTTAAAACATCGATGTTTATGAACGATGCATCGATGTTTGAAAACACCCCTACTTATTTTTGTTGGGCTCTAAATATAAACAGTTCGAGTAATAGATTTTCTTATAACATGTCGGTAATATTAAACATTAATGTTATAAAATTATAAGAAAAATAAACGAAAGAGAAGTGAAGTGAAATTTAAAGTATACATTTCAAACATGGATAAGTTATCGATGTGTAGAATATGTCTGGTTGAAGACGTTAAAATGTATTCCTTGATTAGTGTTAATCTGCAGGAATTGTATGAGAGGCTGACGAGGACGCCAGTAAGTAACTGTACATTAGACCAAGACTTGAACTAGAAAGCGAAATTAAGATATTAATACATACTTAACCTTAAACACAAACAGCCCTTTCCATTTTGTTAACGGTCCAAGAACGTACTGGAATCGTATAAACCAACAAAGGGATCTAAAAGAGAATGTGCAGCTGCTCTCTCCTGATGAGTTTACTACAGCCAGTGCGATCGCCAACACTCCTGCTAAGCGTGGCCATTATAGCATTCCAAAGAGCAAAGAGAGAGCTCGAGTCCCAGTAGATAGACAGTGACCCTTGCTGTGCTCCTGGTATTGCTTAAGCTCATAAGCGACAGCTACCACTTACCTGATGCTACTCTTAGCAGATTGCTTATCTGCCATCGCAGACAAAAATTAAACCAGCACGAGTGCATATGTGTTCTCAGGAGGTGTACTCAAATGTATATGTATCTCTTCACAGTTAGATTCAAGTCTCCTCCACAATGGATGAGAAATTGACCTACTGCACCATGTTTCTTACTCTGTCACCACATGGAAAGAATATCTCTTGTTACTTTATTTAAAGTCTATAAGTTGAAGAGTGATAGACAGGAGCCAGTTCTTATGCAAGATAAACTCTGAACATAACTGTATATTATAAGGTGAGATAGAGCCGACCTCGACAAGACTTGGGTCTTCAATATGATGTTTTCTTTCAGTTTGAAACAAAAGATAAGAGACCCATACAAATATGTTACTTATGCTGTGCAAGACTTCAGAACTGCCATCGTCTGCAGACTATGTGTCTGAAAAGTGAAGAATTTTTCAATAAAGTTATAGCAGATAGTGAGGTAAGTGTTTTGTAATATCCATCGAAGTGAGCTCGGGGTGTCTTACACTAAATAATTATATTGACAATGTGCTTTATCTTCTGTATTTGATTTTTTATTGCCTGACATTTTAAACACTTTTCAATGTTCATGGTCATGGGTGGAGCAAGATGTCTCACATCAATAAGTCAGTTTTATTGCAGATATTTATATCTAGCCGCTACAAAATTAGTTATTGAATTATAACCCACATCTTGATACAAATTTATTGCCAATGTAAAAACAAAATGATTCTATATGAAACAATTATCCTTACTAATATTATAAATACGAAAGTTTGTTTGTGTTGCTTTCATGCTTAAGCCACTGAACCAAATTAAAAAAAATTTGCCTTTTTTAAAATGGAAAGCTAATAATATCGGGGAGTACCTAATTTAGGCTATATTTTATTCAGCTATTCCCTTGGGAACGGAAGCTACAGCAGATAGGGCCTGAAACTGAAGCGAGGATGGGTTGCTAGTATTTTAAATAAAACTATTTTCATGTGTTTTACTTTTATGGCGTTTGTATGCATGCTACCTATCCATTGCCCTGGACCGATTTTGCGGGATGTGTGCTGATCATAGCCTATCATAAAAGAAGGTATATCACCAGGAGTGTGTGCGGCATCTCTCTTCTGTCAAACAACACCTCACTGTGAACACCAATCTGACTGACAAGTGTGGAGATATGGAACTATCGCTTCATTTGTTGGATGCGCCTACCTGCAATGTGCACAGCGAAGAGTGAAGTGGTCATGATGATGAAGTTGAAGTAAACATAAATATTTATTATTGCAGTTAAATGGAATTGAGTTACAAGATTTGAACACACTCAAAACAGTACACCCGTTAATACTTATAAGTTGTGTGCCATCAACTAGAAAGGACCCTGAAGATGATAAAATAGATGAAGACAATGATATCACGCTTGATCCGATGGAAATTGCATCTGATGTTCAAGTTAAACATGAACTCTCTGAAGGTATACCTTTTTCTTTAAATAATTGTTTGACATGGTATTGCTGACAAAAATCCGAAACTAAGTAACAAAGTCCTTTTCACCACATAACTACTAAGGATTTGGTACTAATATCATCGTCACTCAAAAATCTTCAACAAACTAAAAAATAGTACTGTGAGAATAATAGCAGATATATTGAAACTCAATGCTGAGTGTTTATGTACCACGAGATTACTTCTTAGGGTCACTGTTTGTAAGTCAACACGTCACGTTCAATATTACAATAGTTGTAATATTGGACCGGCAGTGGATTTATAAGGAGCTATGGGTTCTTATCACATTCTCTAGAATTTAGCACCTTTTCTGCATTACATTATATAAAGTGTACCGATAGGAGATACCGCATATTTAGGTCTTCAGTAAATAAATAGATTTTGACTTAGCGAGGTACAAATTAAAGAGATTTCTCTGTATTTACAGATGATTCGTTTACTAATGAGGAAGTTCATATCAAATCAGAGGTTACTGTTGAAGAAGAGGATATTTGTGCAAAATATAGTGACATATCAGATAATAGACACACAGTGCAGAATACAAAATTAGAACATGATATACAACTAAAGACTGGCAAGATTGTTTTGGAGAGAATAGATTTGGAAGCATTTAAAAGGGGTGAGTGTGGCTTTGGTTTTTCTATGGAATACATAATTGCGTTTTCTGTGTATTGACGGAGTATGAATACAATTAACCACCCTCCTTTCTTGTCCGTGGATGTCGTAAAAAACGACCAAGGGAATGTTGCACATAATACTTATGCAAGAGAAGGAAAACAGCAAAAGGCATTCTGAGCGACGACTTACTTTTTACATAGATATATATTAATATGTGTGTTATATCTCATAGGCATCTTTTACGACATCCACGGGCAAGATAGGGAGTGGTGAATTGTATTCTTACTCCGTCACCACAAACAATTTGGAATTAAAATTTTATAAAAACTTTTCTTAACAGTCCATATTACAAAAAGCTTTAGTAGTTTTGGCTCAGAGTTAATGATTCAGTCCAGCTCCTTTATATCTGCTAGATATAGATTATGTGTGGTTATTATGACGGTATTGTTAGAGGATGGAGTGAGAATACAGTTCACCACTCCCTATCCTTCCCATGGATATTGTAAAAAACGATTTAGGGATTAAATTTGTATATGAGTTATAAGCATCTCTTGCTTAGTAAAATTCTAACCAACCTGACTGACCAGCATCGTACAGTACGGTCAATTTGCCTCCTATTTGTGGAGGAGGCTCGAGCCTGACAGTGGGACGTATAGAGCTGCAATGACGATGATGATGTGTCAGAGTTGACAGTGTTCATTCACTGACAGTTTACTATTGTATTTGTACCTTCTTCCTTGACATAATAATTTCCTATTTCTATAATTCAGGTACCCTTGCCGCCAAGAGCCCGCAACTAGATCTATTAAACGAAAGTGTTGAGAGTACTTTATCAACAAAATCTAGTGAAGTGACAGTCGTACAAAATAAATATATTGAGGAGAATATACAGACTGTAGTATTAAAAAATAAAAATATTGTGAAGCAAATATCTTTCTTAGACAAACACTTAGAGAATAAAGATATAAAAACATCTAGTGATGTACAGATCCAGATAAATCTGTATAATTGTAAGGTATGTCAGAAAAATTTCACCAAGAATAGTAATTTAATGAGACATACACGTATACACACGGGTGAGAGACCGTATCAATGTCATGTATGTGGAAAGAAATATACTGACAAAGGTACTTTAGTAGCACATACAGGCATACACACCGGTGAGAGACCGTATAAATGTAGTAATTGTGAGAAATGTTTCAGACGTAAAAGTTATTTAGCAGTGCATACGCGCACACACACGGGTGAAAAACATTATACATGTGATATATGTGAGAAAAAGTTCACACATAAGTCTAATTTAGTGAGGCATAGACATATACATACGAGTGTAAAATCATATAAATGTAATGATATCCGATGTTTACGCGAGCACTACACATTGTAAATAAAACTACTTTTATGCATTATACCGCGTTGTATTTGATTTATGATTGTCCGACGTTTCGAACACTGCAGCATTCATGGTCACGGGCGGACTAAGGTGTCTCACGTCCAACACGTAATCGTTATTACAGACATTTATAATTATCTACCCGATACAGAAAATTAGTTAAAATTTATTAAATTACTAGCTTTTGCCCGCGGCTTCGCCCGCGTAAAATTTACTTGAATATTGAACTATTATCGCAAAGAATATTATCGGCATAAAAAGTATTACATTTCTTAATTTAAGAAATACTCTATCTACGTGTCAATTTTCATCCAAATCTGCTCAACAGTTTAAGCGTGATTGAGTAACAAACATCCAAATATCTTCACAAACTTTCACATTTGAATATTACTTCCAGCCTTATAGTTCAGATTCCCGTGGAAATACGATGATAAATATGCCTTTCCTTAGTCTCTGATAACGTAATTTTCCATTGGTGAAAAAAAATTATATCAATCAAACACGCGCAGTTTCATTCACGTAGACCCCATTTTCATGCCAATACCGAGATAAAAAATGCCTGTTACTCGCTGATATTATAAATTTACATGGGTGAAAAAAAAAAAATAAATGCCAGAAATATCAGAGATAAAAATTGCCTATGTTACTCGCTGATAACATCAGTAGGATTCCATTGGTGAAAGAATTTTAAAAATTGGTCGTCATCCCCCGATTTAGTTCTCGTTCCCGGGCAAATACTGGGATGAAAATAGCCTTTATATGGTATTCACTGATAATATAGCTTTTCATTAGTGAATTAATTTTTAAAACCATTAAATTCCCGTGATTTCACCGGCATTGTACCCGATCCCGTAGGAATATCAGGCTAAAAATAGCTTAAATATGTTACTGGCTTAAAAATAGCTTTCCATTAGTGAAATAATTTTAAAATCGACCTAATTCTCAAGGTTGCTCCAGCCACACCGGGATAAAATATAGCCTGGGATAAAATATAGTCTTAAGTTATTCCTTATGTATGCCTGGTAAACCTGATGGTAAAATGTAATCAATATGGGTCCAGGCATTTTGATGATTAACTGTAACGAATAGACAGACAGACAAAAAAATTTGGACCGTATTATGTGAGCATAAATAAAACTTATTATTTTGATAGACAAACAGACGCTTCAAATTTATTTATTTGTAGAGATAGAAAATTGGAATAATATCTTGATTGTAGCTTACTGTCTGGTAGCTGCTAGAAATATTACCATGCTTTCATTGTTCGTGGGTGTCGCAAAATACTACTAAGACAAAGAGTTACATCAACCTGGACCAATTGGTGATGCCGTCTGGCCAACAATGTCGTCCGCCAGGTCATAAAATGTTGCTAGAACCTTTGCAATATATCTACGATGGCAGAAGAGTGCCTTCATATCGCGTCAATCCAAAGTAATTAGGATAAGCGCAAAATAATGATGATATATCATTGGCTGGGTGTCTTCGACTATATGCGTTTTATCCCTTTGGGGCAGCCCAAAATTGTTTCTTAGTGAGTGCTTACCCCAAATAACCGATCGGTATACAAAATTTCACATTCTTAGGCCCAGTATCTTTGGCTATACACTTTCACCCTCTTAGGGATTGAATTTCCAAAAATTCTTTGTTAGAGCTCGCTTATCCTTGCCAAAAATTTTTTCATAGTGCTTGGTAAGTGAGCACTAAGAATATCTTGGGGTAATCCAAGAAAGCCGACCGTGTACTAAAATGATCCTTCGTAGGCTCAGTGATTTCGGTTAAACGCTGTTCACCCCCCCCCTAATTGCAAAAATCTCTCTTTCCCCAAGAAAAGCAACTTTATACAAAATTCCATGTTTCTAGGCCTAATGATTTCGGCTATATATTTTGCACCCCTTTAGGAGTTGATTTTAATAAAATAATTTCTTAGAACTCACAACAAAAGAAAGAGAATTGCATATAAAGTTTTACGTTCCTAGCACTAATAGTTTAGTCTATACGCTTTTCACCCCCTTCAGGGGGTGATTTTCCAAAAATCCTTTGCTAGTGCTCGTATACCCCAAGAAATAAGACGATGTAAAAAGAAAATACTTTCCCCTATTTCAACCCCTTATACCTATTTTTTCGCGATAAAAAGTAGCCTTATATCTTTTCTCAAGCTTTAGTACATATCTGTACCAAATTTAATCAAAATTGGTTAAGTGGTTTCGACGTGAAAGGCTATATGCTTTTCAACCCCTTAAGAGGGTGAATTTCCAAAAATCCTTTGCTAGTGCTCGTGTACCCCAAGAAATACGATGGTGTAAAAAAGTACGTTTCTAGGCCCAGTGGTTTCGGCTGTATGCTTTTTGATATTTTAGGGGTTGAATTTCATCCTTATGTAAATGGAATTTCCAAAACGCTTGAGCGAATATTTATTTATTTATTATTAGGTGCCTGAATACAAAGATTCGTGGTTCTATCATCGAAAATGACGAATTTCCATACAAAATGTCATCCCCTATTTCAACCCCTTATACCCAATTTTTTGCGACGAAAAGTAGCCTATATCCTTTCTCAAGCTTTAGTCCATCTCTGTACCAAATTTCATCAAAATCGGTTAAGTGGTTTCGACGTGAAAGGCTATATGCTTTTCAACCCCTTAAGGGAGTGAATTTCTAAAAATCTTTTGCTAGTACTTGTGCACCCCAAGAAATACGATGGTGAAAAAAAAACGTTTCTAGGCCCAGTGGTTTCGGCTGTATGCTTTTGATATTTTAGGGGTTGAATTTCATCCCCATGTAAGTGAAACTACCAAAACGCTAGAACGAATATTTATTTATTTATTATCAGGAGCCTTAATACAAAGATTCACGGTTCTATCATCGAAAATAACGAATTTCCATACAAAATGTCATCCCCTATTTCAACCCCATATACCTATTTTTTCGCAATAAAAAGTAGCCTATGTTCTTTCTCAAGCTTTAGTCCATCTCTGTACCAAATTTCATCAAAATCGGTTTAGACGTGAAAGACTATATGCTTTTCACCCCCTTAAGGGGGTGAATTTCCAAAAATCCTTTGCTAGTGCTCGTGCACCCCAAGAAATACGATGGTGTAAAAAAAAATACGTTTCTAGGCCCAGTGGTTTCGGCTGTATGCTTTTTGGTATTTTAGGGGTTGAATTTCATCCTCATGTAAATAAAATTTCCGAAACGCTTGAACCAATATTTATTTATTATCAGGTACCTTAATACAAAGATTCGTGGTTCTATCATCGAAAATGACGAATTTCCATACAAAATGTCATCCCCTATTTCAACCCCTTATACCCATTTTTTCGCAATAAAAAGTAGCCTATGTTCTTTCTCAAGCTTTAGTCCATCTCTGTACCAAATTTCATCAAAATCGGTTTAGACGTGAAAGACTATATGCTTTTCACCCCCTTAAGGGGGTGAATTTCCAAAAATCCTTTGCTAGTGCTCGTGCACCCCAAGAAATACGATGGTGTAAAAAAAAAATACGTTTCTAGGCCCAGTGGTTTCGGCTGTATGCTTTTTGGTATTTTAGGGGTTGAATTTCATCCCCATGTAAATGAAATTTCCAAAATGCTTAAACGAATATTTATTTATTTATTATCAGGTACCTTAATACAAAAATTCGTGGTTCTATCATCGAAAATGACGAATTTCCATACAAAATGTCATCCCCTATTTCAACCCCTTATACCCATTTTTTCGCAATAAAAAGTAGCCTATGTCCTTTCTCAAGCTTTAGTCCATCTCTGTACCAAATTTCATCAAAATCGGTCCAGTGGTTTAGACGTGAAAGCGTAGCAGACAGACAGACAGACAGACAGAGTTACTTTCGCATTTATAATATTAGTAAGGATGACCCACATTTTAGTACAAATTTATTGCCAGTGTAAGAAGAAAATGATTCTATATGAAACAATTATATTGTTTATGGTTAGTAATTATTAAATTTGTAGTAATTATTGTTACAATTTGTTGATTTAAAACTAACAAAACTGATATACTACCACCGGATCGGAACGCGGCCACACTGAGAAAGATCCGGCAATAAAACTCAGGGGACATGATGCTAAATTAATATTGATTTTCATTTTTAGATGCGGTTTACTTTGTCTTACTAAAAGGATTTTTGATTTATAAAATTATCTTTAACCATTATTATTGTGGGTCAAATCTATACAATAAGTGCTCATAGTGTTATGCAGTCTTGTGGTGGTCTTTTTGGATTTATTTTTAATTATGTTCATAACAAAATCCCAGCTTGATGGTAATACCCAGCCATCCTCTCTATTGAAATTTTTGTGTTTTTTGATTTCAATAGCCTCGCGTACCATTCTAGGCAGGTATCGGTGGTATTTTGCGAGGACTTGTGGTTTATCAAACCTAATGTTATAGCGGGCGCGGTCCTGATTATGTTCACAAACTGCAGACTTAGTGTGACGGTGGTGCTTCACATCGGCTATGTGTTCTTTGATCCGAGTTCTTACGGATCTCTTTGTTTGCCCAATATAAGAGAGACCACAGTCAAGTTTATAAACTCCTGCATCTTGTAGAGGGATCCGGCACTTGACAGGTGGTAAGAATTGACTAATCTTCTTGAGTGGCTTAAAATAAGTTTTTATGGAAGCCAGTTTCAGGATATAGCTAATCTTGTCAGTGACTCCTTTCACATAAGGTAGTACTGCAGGGAGACGCTCAACTGTGAGTGGTTTCACACGGTCTCTGCGACGAGGGCGTGGAACTTGCAGCTTATTTGCACGTAGAACCTGCTTGACATGCTGCAGCTCCCTAGCCAGGTGCTCCGTCACAGATTCCTCGTGCTCTCTGTAACAAAGATTTAGACACGGTATCTAACTATGAAGGGAGATGATGAGAATCTCCATTCAGATATCTGTCTGTATGTGTTGCCTTACGATACACTGTATGACCCAAGGTGTTATCGGGTTTACGGATGACCAAAATATCTAAGAAAGCTAATGAGTTATTTGACTCCAGTTCCATAGTAAATTAAATTTTTGGATTGATGGAGTTAAGATAGTTTAGGAATATGGTTATTTTGTCTGTTGGTAGTATTGTGAAAGTGTCATGTACGTACCGCTTATAGAACCTGGGTGTGACAGGTGAGCTTGACAAGGCCATTTCCTTGAAGTCCTTTATGAAAATGTCAGCGACAACGGGGGAGACAGGCGAGCCCATAGCCACTCCATCTACTTGCTCGTAGAATTCATCATTCCACATTAAATAGCCAGTTGTTAGGCACTGACGTAATAGTTCAGCATATTCCAGTGGCATATTATTGTCTGATAGCTTCTTAGTTACAGTTTTGATGCATTATTCTACAGGTAAACAGGTGAAGAGTGATGTGACATCAAAACTGACTATAGTTTCATTGTCAGCGAGATGTAGATCTTTAATTTCACTGACAAAATGGTACGAGTCTTTTACAAATGCACTAGTGTGTCCTCGGAGTTGTGAGAGGATTTTCGCGACCATCTGGGCTAACTTGTAAGTCGGCGTGCCTATCTGACTTACTATTGGAAGTAGTGGGGCACTTGCTTTGTGTATTTTTAGCAATCCATACAGTTTTGGGGGCTTGACACACGGTGGTATGAGCTTCTTCACGTCTAGATGTAATGCATTGGAGTATTTAATTATTAACTTTTTTGTGTTTTTCAACACAACATTAGTGGGGTCTGTTTTAACCTTTTTATAAGTTTTTTCATCCGATAAAAGTTGACTGATTTTGGCATTATAATTTGACGTATTCATTACCACGGTCGCGTTTCCTTTGTCTGCGCGCAGGATGACGATATCTGATTTATTACGCAAGTTGTTTAATGCTAAATGTTGTTGTTTTGAAAGATTACGTTTTGGTGGCTTACAGCGACGTAATAAGGACGAGATGTCTTGTCGGATAGCCTCCATATCTTCCTTTTGCATGGTATTTTTAATCAGTACGTTTTCGACAGCACAAATTATTTCCTCATAAGGTATTCGCGTTGGTGTTATAGCAAGATTTAATCCTTTCGACAATACCTGAAGTTCAGTTCAGTTTTTTAGAAGTGTGGCTCCATCGATGACCGATGATTCTGACAATGTCAAGGTGGAGAGAGAAAAAGAAATATAAAAAATACGCCAAATATTAGTGACAGTTGATCAGTCTTATAACAATGGCTTCTCTTAAGTGGGCTGAAAGAGACGTCACAAATTGTTAGCATCTATAGGTTAGTAGACATTTAATAAATACACTGCACATGATAAATCAGGTTTAAAAAAGGAGGGAAATATATACCTATTATTAGAAAGAATAAAGAACCAATCTATAATTTGATTTTATTTCGCGAGATAAATTTATAAAGTACGTTAACAAATGGCGTATGACCTAGAGTTATCAAGTAAGGGACAGGGCGAGAAATAGATGTAGGAAGGAGATCATACAATAGAACCACTATCTTGGGACAGAAAAAGAATATATGTTCCCGAGTACCTTCATCTAGACCACATTCAGAGATGGAATGATCTATAACACGGATTTTAGCTAGGAAGACAGGAGAGCACACAAATCCTAATCGTTAGCGGGTTATCACTGAGGTGGCCAATTTTTTATTCTGAGTGCAGAACCAGGGCTTAGAGGGGATAGAAGGTTGGATAGAGCCATAAAACTTGCCTGTAGATAGTTGAGACAATAGGGGATATGCACGAAACTCCAAAATGAACAAATTATTTTATTTGTAATCTTTATTGCTTAAAAAACATACCTATACAATTATTTTTTAATTTTATCATTATTTAATAATTAAATTTAATTATCAAAAAGTGCCTTTTTTGAGATTCGCGCGCAAAATTATTGAAACGCACCGCATTGGTTGGAGTACTATGATGTCACGTTTTGAACACGTTACACCCGAGTCTTCTAGTTAGGGCTGTCTATATTTAAAAAAGAAATAGTTTTTCGATATATCGATATTTTTAAATATATCAATATCGGAGTTCGATATAACGAAAAAGATATCGATATTTCGATATTTTCCCCATGACCACTCTTTAACTTCGTTCATTGCGGGGTTGCCGTGCCGAGCTTTTTTTTATCAAATTCTAGGAGTAAGTGATAACTGATCATCAGTTTCATGCCAGCGTTTCTACAGTAGATTAAGTTTACGGTGATTTTGTAGAATAAATACTTTAGAAGAAAAGATAAAACACCAAATTTATTCAAATAAATATCGACCCTCGATACGTACTTTTTATTATCGTCCAAAAAAAGTTCAGTATTAAGTATCGATATTTTTAAATAATAATATCTATATTTTGACATATCGATATTTTATCAACAGCCCTCCTTGAACCTTGGATAGGAGGTTCAAAGAGGTTCATGTTTCTAGTGATTATTTTTGGGGATGCAAAAAAATAATCGATTTTTATAATAATCGATTTTTACAAAAAAATTATCGATTAATAATCGATTTTTACAATCGATTATCAAAATAATAAAAGGCGATTATTAATCGATTTTTATTATTCGAAATTCGATCAAAATTCATCATTCTATTTTAGAAAATAAAGCTCACATTTCCTAAAAAAAAGTCACCATAATCCTGTTGGGAGAAAAATCGATTATTTTAAAATCGATTTTTTTGTTTAATTAATTGATTATTTTATAATCGATTTTTTTTTAATTAATCGATTATTTTATCATCGATTTATTTTAAAGAACAAAAAATTGATTATTTTATAATCGATTTTTTTTTAATTAATCGATTATATTATAATCGATTTTTTTAATTAATCGATTACTTTATAATCGATTTTTTTAATTAATCGATTATTTTATAATCGATTTATTTTAAAGAACAAAAATCGATTATTACAAAATCGATTTTTCCCTCCAAGTCACATCCCTAATTATTTTGTATTGTTACCCAGTTATTTCATAATAAGTTATTAGTTTTCTGTGTTCAAGATTAATTCTTGTAAATAAGTCTTTTATTACAATGACTGAAACCGGTTTCGTCAAAGTGTAATCTTCCTAAAATAGACGTGTATATGATGACAACATATTTCGCGTCTAATTCAGATTTAATGTCTGTTAAACTCGGAGGAATAAACGCTGCAAGGTAAATAAGATATAATATATTTAATATGGCCGTGTGGCGACGGTTTGAGAATACATGTGTCGCCACCCCTTACTTGCCCGTGGGAGTCGTAAAAATCGGCTGAGGGTTCACTAGGAGAGTGGGCAGCAGCTCTCTCCTGGGAAACGTAAAACATCCATACTGCGATCGCCAACCCGCCTGCCAAGCGTGGCGATTACGGCAATATCCCCTTTTTAAAAATGGCGTACAACAAAAAAATGGCCCCCAGTCACGGCGGCTCCGGTACCCTACGGGCTCATTTTGGTGGCGGGCCCAGTAGTGGTGGAGCGGGGGGTGCGAGGAATCTCCGGCAGCGATCCGGCTACCAACAAAAACGACCCTTGGCCCTGGTAACACACAACATTCGGACACTCAGGACTGACGAGAGGGTCATCGAGCTGGAAGAGGAATTGAGCAAAATCCGCTGGGACATTGTAGGATTATCAGAAGTGCGAAGAGAGGGCGAGGGCACGATAATCCTCCAGTCTGGAAACTTGCTCTTCTACCGGGAGGGCGATCACCCGTCCCAAGGTGGTATAGGGTTTATCGTTCGTAAGTCTCTCATAGACAACGTGGAGAGGATCGAGAGTGTGTCGACAAGGGTAGCGTACCTTATACTCAGAATTACCAAGAGGTATTCGCTGAAGGTTATACAGGTATACGCACCGACCTCGACATACTCCGACGACGAGGTGGAGGCATTTTACGAGGACATCTCGAAAGCCATACACGCGTCCAAAACCCACTTCACGGTGGTTATGGGAGACTTTAACGCGAAACTAGGCAAAGGGAGTGATGATGAGCTGAGAGTGGGGAAACATGGATATGGACAGAGAAACCAGAGGGGCCAGAAACTGGTTGATTTTCTGGAGAAGGAAAGCCTCTTTATGATGAATTCCTTCTTCAGGAAGCAGCCACAAAGGAAATGGACCTGGATTAGCCCCGATGGTTCAACAAAAAACGAGATAGACTTCATCTTGTCAGACAAACGACAGATATTCAATGATGTCTCAGTGATCAGCAGAATTAAAACTGGGAGCGATCACCGGATGGTACGAGGTACATTGAATATCCATACAAAAGTCGAGCGGTCACGCTTGATGAAGTCTACACTCCGACCTACATCTGTCCAATACCAGAACCTCGAAAACTTTCAACTCGAACTACATAATCGCTTCCAATGTCTGGACGAGTGCGAATCTCCGAACGATATGAACAACAGGTTCGCGGAAACTGTCCACGCGGTTGGGTCGAAATTTTTCAAGGCTCACCGCGTTAATAGACCTAAAAAACTTTCTGACCAGACTCTCGAGCTCATGGAGAGGAGAAAAGAGATGACGGTGCAGTCTGCAGCCGATTGGTCCAAACATAGGCAGCTAAATAGACAGATCTCCAGGTCTGTGCGTCGCGATATTCGCCGATTTAATACGTTCCGTATTAAAGAAGCGATAGAGCGGAATCGTGGCTCGAAAGTGTTCGCACAAGATCTGTCTATTGGGAAAAGCCAAATGACTAAGCTGAAGACCGATGACGGCACTGTCATTTCATCCCAAAGTGAGATCTTGGGAGAGGTCGAAAGGTTCTATGGACAGTTATACAAATCATCCCGAAATCCTGTTGTCGGCTTGGTCCAAGATCCCAGATCCAAGCTAACTCGGCACTATACCGAAGAAATCCCGGACATCAGCTTGTACGAGATCAGAATGGCTCTCAAACAACTACGTAACGGTAAGGCACCGGGAGATGACGGAATTACGGCAGAGCTTTTGAAGGCGGGCGGCAAGCCGGTATTAATAGCCCTTCAGAAGCTATTTAATTCCGTTATCCTCGGGGGCGACGTTCCAGAGTCGTGGACCAGGAGTGTGGTGGTGCTGTTCTTCAAGAAGGGTGACAAAGCTCTTTTAAAGAACTACAGACCCATCTCACTCCTGAGCCATGTTTATAAGTTGTTTTCGAGGGTCATTACCAATCGACTCACGCGCAAGCTCGATGACTTCCAGCCGCCCGAACAAGCCGGCTTCCGAAAAGGCTATAGCACCATAGACCATATCCTCACGCTTCGGCAGATTATACAAAAGACCGAGGAGTATAATCGGCCCCTGTGCTTAGCGTTTGTGGACTATGAGAAAGCCTTTGATTCAGTCGAAACTTGGGCGGTGCTGCAGTCCCTTCAGCGGTGCCAAATCGACCATCGCTATATCGAAGTGCTGAAGTGTTTGTATAGGAACGCCACAATGTCAGTCCGTATCCGGGATAAGAGTACGAAACCGATCCAGTTGCAGAAAGGCGTGAGACAGGGAGATGTCATCTCTCCGAAACTGTTCACCACTGCACTGGAAGATGTCTTCAAGCTCTTAGACTGGACTGGACTCGGCATCAACATTAACGGCGAATACATCACTCACCTTCGATTCGCAGACGATATCGTCGTTATGGCAGAATCCATGGAGGACCTTGGCACTATGCTCAATGATCTCAGCAGGGTATCCCAACTAGTGGGTCTACGAATGAACATGGACAAGACGAAAGTCATGTCAAATACCCATGTCATTCCTGTACCGGTCCTAGTTGGCAATGCGATTCTCGAAGTTGTCAATCACTATGTTTACCTAGGACAAACAGTCCAGTTAGGTAGATCCAATTTCGAGAAAGAGATCAGCCGACGAATCCAACTCGGTTGGGCAGCGTTCGGGAAACTTAAGAGGATCTTCTCGTCCAACATACCTCAGTGTCTGAAAACACAGGTCTACGACCAGTGTGTGTTACCAGTGATGACTTACGGCACGGAAACGTGGTCCCTAAATGTAGGCCTCATATCAAGGCTCAAAGTCGCTCAGCGTGCTATGGAACGGGCTATGCTCGGGATTTCTCTGCGAGATAGAATCCGGAATACAGAAATCCGCAGAAGAACGGGTGTAACCGACATAGCACGAAGAATTAGCACGCTGAAGTGGCAATGGGCAGGCCACATCGCTCGACGAACCGACAACCGCTGGGGAAGAAAGGTTCTCGAGTGGCGACCACGCATCGGACGACGCAGTGTAGGACGCCCCCCCACTAGGTGGACCGACGACCTAGTGAAAGTTGCTGGGCGTCGTTGGATGCAGGCGGCACAGGACCGCACATTGTGGCGCAATATGAGGGAGGCCTACGTCCAGCAGTGGACGGCAATAGGCTGAAATGATGATGATGATGAATGATGATATTTAATAATCGTATTAATAATAAAAATATCGATATTTTTATCGATATATCGATATTTTTCCGATTTAGCGAACCCCGATATTGATACATTCTAAAATATCGATATGTCGAAAAACGATATTTATAAAAATATTAACTGCCCTAGTTGGCAGCCCTAGCAACTTATACGAGTGTCGAGTACTCTGACGTCACAGAATACGCGCGCCGAAGTAGTCGCGTTTACATCGCCCATAAATAATAGCGATTTAAAAAATTTTTTTAGCATGGTTTATATTTTGGATGTGTTATATTTATTTCTAGTAATGTAATAACTAGTAGAAACGTTTAATAAAATAAAAAAATATCATGCATATTCCCTATTGCCACAGGTCGTTCCAGCCCTTTATTAAAGATGGTTTAGCTAGAGAGCATAAATTACGAGAAAAACAATAATTATATTTTTCTAGACCCAGGTGGACTGCACTCTTAGCACAGAAATCCACCATGTCATTGCCTACTATACCTGTATGGCTAGGAATCCAGGCCAATGAAATCTCGAGCCCTGATGAGTGACACCTAAACAGGATTTGCCTAATTTGAAGGGTTAAAAAGAAATTATCCCTGGAACGAAAAGGTATCTTTAAGATATCCGATAAACAACTTAATGAGTCAGAGAGTATTAAGGCTTCATTAATTTTGTGGGTTTCTACAAAAGTTACTGCCTCTAACAGAGCTATAGCTTCTCCAGTAAAAACAGAACGGTAAGATTTAAAATTTAATATAATTTTGAATTTAGGTATCCAAACAGCTGACCCAATACAACTATTGTTAGATAATTTTGTGGCATCTGTATAGATTGCAAGCCAATCACTCCAGTCTTCGGACAAAATGTGATTGAGTGTTAGATTGGCATGACAGCTATTTTTGCTGATACCAAAATTAAGAATGATTTTTGGTTGAAAAATCAAGGATTGGTAGTCAAACTGAAAGAGTGGGTTTGAATTGATTTCAAAGACAGTAACAGGCAGCCTTTTTATTTTGTGACGTGACCGGAGATTAGTCCGTCACCCGCCGAGAGGCCGACCGCGTGAGGAAAGACCGACGTCCTCCCCGAGGGGGGGACGTCGGTCGATGGGAGGGTACCCCAACAGGGGGTATTCCGTCGGGCCGACCACTGACGACAAGTTAACGCTGCTCCAGTGGTCGGCCCAACGACGAAGGCGACGTGGTTTTCGGGTGGGTCGCGGAAGTTGCGTGCTTAAGCCCCTCTGTCGCCCCGGACGGAGAGGCGCGCCGACCGCGGCCCACACAAAAAAAAAAAAAAAGCCTTTTTATTTTACCGTATGAAATGGCCAAATGAGGTGGATCCTTATGAGACCAGTAATTGGAAGAGGAAATTGAAATAGATAGAGATTCAAGGATGGGAAGAAGGATATTAGAACTGATTTGGATAGTTTCAGAGAGGAATCTATCAGAAAGATATTCCCGGCGAAGATGAAGGGGAGGCTCCATACACTCAATTTGAAGGGCGTTAATAGGTGAGCATTTCATAGCTCCTGTGATAAGACGCATACACTTTGCTTGAATTTTGTCCAACTTAGTAAGGGCAGTTTTGTTACATGGCTGGAGAAGGAAGCAACCATAATCAAGGCGGCTACGGACTATTGCATTATATATCAATTTCTGGCAGAAAGGATGTGAACCCCAGCGAACTCCCGAAAGTGCCCGCATAATATTCACACCCTTCTCACATTTTTTAACAATATAATTTAAATGGGGTAGTCCTGATAACTATCTAATTTAGATTATCTAATATGAGACTAGATTATCTAATATGAGACCCAAGAATTTCACATTCTTTAACTGAGATTGATTCGACACCTATAGATAGGCTGATGCTGGGGATGATACGCTTACGCGAAAAGATAACAGCATTACATATGGAGACAGATATAGATAAGTTGTGATTGATGAGCCATTGGTTGAAGTAATAAAGAGCAGAACTTAAGCGAGAAGAAGCGTCAGAGAAAGAAGCGGAGACAGAATAAAGAGCAACATCATCAGCATATTGAAGAATTTTGCAGAAAGAATTAGTAGAGAGTTCAAGGTCGTAAGTGTAGATATTATATAGGATAGGGCTTAAGCCGAATCCCTGAGGGAGGCCCATCCAGACTACCCGAGGAGGAAGCAGAGTACCCTGGTACCTGACAACTATGGACCGTTCTGTAAACATATTAAAGATTATATTTGTTAACCTCACGGGAATACTCAGCTGGTGCATCTTTTGCCTGAGTAGCGGAAGTAAAACATTGTTATAGGCCGATGGCGATAGGCCGGTCTAGGAAAACCCTAATAACATGCTCACTTTTGGAAAAAGCTACACGGACTTCAGAGGTAAAGATGCTGAGGCTGTCTAAAGTACCTCTACCTCGTCTGAAGCCAAATTGGTTGTTGGGTAATAGTCCTCTACTTTCAAGGATCCACTCTAGTCGGTTTTTAATAAGGTTCTCCATTATTTTACACATGACCGAAGAGAGAGCAATGGGTCTATAAGAAGAGGAGTCGTGTGGGTCTTTGCCAGGTTTTAGTATAGGAATAATAACTTGAGTTTTCCAGGACACTTTACCAGTAGTGAAAATAAAGTTTAGGATATGGAGAAGGAAAGTTTTACATGCATTAGATGATTTACAGATGAAGGAATAGGGGATACCATCTATACCAGGAGTGGAATCGTGAAGGTGGTCAAGGGTACAAACAAGCTCAGAGAGTGAAAAGGAATCATCCATCTCAGAGAGTGGAATAGAGGGATGTAAAAGTGGAGGCGTCAGGCAGTCATAATTAGGGACAAAAGGAGGGGCTAATTTTGAAAGCAACTGATGGAGCCAGAGTTTGCATTATTGGTCACTTTGCTGTTATCATTAAGGCTTCCACGATATGCCTTGATTTTCTTCCAAACAAGAGAAATAGGTGAGAGAGGTGATAGGGATTCGCAGAAATTTTACCAGCCTTGTTTTTTTTTTGTGGCTAGTAGCCTAGTGGTTTGTGCAGCCACTTTTTTGTATGAAAGATAGTCCGTCATATCTAAGGATGCTGCAAACTTGTCCTCTGCGATCCGACGTCTTTTAACACTTTCAGTGCATCCTGAGTCCCACCAGGGAGGAGACGACTTTTGCACGAAGAATTTTTAAGTGGAATTGAGGCATTAGCAGCTAAGAGAATAGAAGAGACAAGGGAATCGTATAGTTCAAGAAAGTTAAAAGGATCAGCTAGAGGATAGGGAGAAATTGCAAGATCTAACTGGGATGAGTATTTATCCCAGTCAGCTTCGCAGACACGATATTTAAGTAGAGGTTGGAGAGGAGTCATAGGGGAGATAGCCTGCAGGTAGGAGATTTGGATAGGGAAGTGGTCACTCCCAAGAGAGTTGAGCAGGACTGTCCATTCCAAAAGAGAGGAGAGAACAATGAAGGAGATGCGAAAGTAAGGTCAGGAACACTAATATTTTGGGATGGAAAATCACCCATCACAATTAATGGAGAAGAGACAGAAGAGAGAATGGAATTAAAATCAGATATGACATTAGGGTCAGGATGAGGGATATAAACAGAAACAAAAGACACATTGAAGGCCCTTACGGCCACAACATGAAGGTTAGTTTGATAGGGAGATAAGGGAATTTGAGAGAAGGATATATTTCTATTAATCAACAGAGCACAACCCGCTCGTCCATCTGCTCTGTCATCCCGTAGACATGAAAAACCCGGGATCCTAAACTGGGACTGGGGCCGAGGGCCGATGGGGGCGAGCCATGTCTCGGCGACAGCAAAGATAGCAGGTTTGTGTTAATTAATTAAATAAGAAATATCGTGTTTGTTACGTCTAATACTTCTGCAGTTCCACTGGAGGATTTGGAGATCCATTGGAAGTGTTATTACGAGCAAAGACAGTAAGTAATTGTTCTACAAGAACTGAGACATTGTTCGGTAGGGAATCAGAGAATTTCGAAAGCATATTAATAAGGGAGCAAAGAAGGAGTTCAACTAAGTTGTCATTGGGAGTAGCCAAAAGAGTAGTTTCTATAGATTCAAGAAGTGCACATCCGTTAGGTTGAGAGGAAGGTGGAGTACTAACAATAGATGAATGAGCTTGGAGATCATAGGATTTCCCTAAAACTGGCTTAGGGCGAGGGGGCAAGAAGACAGTTTTTCTATAAGAGGATGGGGATGCAGATACAGTAATTGATCGGGCAAGAGGAGGTGATTGCAGGCGAGTAACAGCTTCTGAGTACAGACGTCTAGATTGAGGAAATCTGGCAGAAGCTTCTAAATAATTGATGTTCTCCTGGGACATAACTAATTTTATAGATTTTTGTCTGTCATGTTCAGGGCACTTGACATCTGTGGCTTTATGACTACCACGGCATAGTAAACAAGACACCTCTACATCAGGAGTGGAGCCAACTGTCTCCAGGATGTGACTTGGCACATTTATAGCAGCGGGGTTGAGACCTACATTGTTTGGCTATATGGCCAAAGCGACAGCAATTTCTGCATTGGATGGTTGGTAGCAGGTAAATAGATACAGATAGGGCTGCATTAAAGCAATAAACTTTCTATGGAAGCTATTGTCCCAGAAAAGTAAGTACAACAGAGTTAGACGGAATCCACGCTATGGAGTTCTCCTTCCTGGATTTCACGTTTAGACGACGAGCTCTAATTACTTCTCCACAGTTAGTGGGAGTATGGATACCCTCCAGCAACTCCTCAAGAGACCAGTCTGTAGGAATATCTCTAACTACGCCCATACACACAATTTGGAAACGTGGGATGTAAGCATTATATTTATTATTTTCCAAAATACTGAGCTTTAAAAAGTTATTGGCATTTTCAGCAGTTGTGAAATCTATGCTAATTTTATTGCGGCTTAAATTTTTAATACCGCCCTCTTTAATGCCTCATTAATAGTTCCTATGAAGGAAATGCGCGAATTTCAAGATTTTAAATGAGTACCCAGAGATGGAATCCGGTTCTTGTCTGGACACAAAAACTGTGAAGGGGCCTTTATCAGAGTGATTATAATGAAGCTTAGAATCAGATTCGTATCCCGGTTTACAATAAACTGATTGTATAGACTCAGCAGGAGAACGGGTTTTTTTACCATCGGAGTCTTTTATTATATACTGACGGACTCATAAACTGCATCAAACTTCAGGATTACTTTGAAATGATTTTTTTAATAAGTACGCAAACTTTTTAGATTAAATTATATAAATATGGAGAGACTGGCCCTTAATCTTAAAAAAAGTAATATTTAAAAATAGTACTGCAGTAAAACAAATGAATATAGCCGAGAAAAGAAAATTTACTCGTAGTATCAGATTTGCGTGTCATTTATAGCAAAGTTTTAAAATTGATTCTTATTGATTTTTTATTGTTTTGTCAATTAAATTATTGTTACCAGCAGAATTATTGGGTTAGCTTTTTAACTCATCGAGAGTTTCTGAACCATAATATGGATACTTCGTCCGAACAAGCTGCTCAAATTGTAGCATTGGTGCGGGAGGGCTTGGATCAACGAACGATTGGTAGAAATTTAAATTTAAACCAGTCTACGGTTTCTAGAATATACAGAAGGTTTGTGGAGACAGGTTCTTACAAAAGGAGAGGTGATACAGGCAGAACTCGAGCAACCTGTTACAACTTCTCTGCGAAATCGTTTCCTCGCGTCAATTAACATCAAAACAGAGCTTAATGAAGTGCGTGGAGTAAACGTTAGTACACGAACAATAAGAAGAAGGTTAAGGGAAGCGGATATCACCCCTTTTAGACCAGCAAATGGTCCAAAGTTGTCTGTAGCTCACAGACAAGCTCGCTTAAGATTTGCGCGTGATCACCTAAATTGGACAGATGAGCAATGGACCTCCGTATTGTTCACAGACGAGTGTAGGACATGTTTATATGGTGCAGATGGTCGCAGAAGAGTCTATCGTCGACGTGGGGAGCGATATGCTCAAAGTTGCATTGAGGAGCGTGTTCCTTTTGGAGGCGGTTCGTGCATGGTCTGGGGTGGCATATCGATGAACGGGCGAACAGAACTTGTGTTCATAGACATGGTCCGTCAAAACGGTAGTAGAGGGGGGTTTGACTGCACATCGCCACATAACAGAGATCTTAGAAGATCACGTGGTGCCTTACATGGAATTTATAGGCGAAAATTTTACTTTAATGCAGGATAATGCCCGGCCGCACGCTGCTGCACAAGTTCGACAATATTGCGAAGAGGTTGGGATACGTACAATGAATTGGCCAGTACGCAGCCCGGATCTTAATTCCATTGAGCATCTTTGGGACAATTTAAAAAGAGCTGTATATGCGAGAAATCCTGTGCCTACGATAGTGGCACAACTAAGAACAGCACTTTCAAAAAAATGTGACAATATTCCGCAAGATCTTTTAATAACCCTAATCAAATCTATGCGGAACCGATTAGAATCCGTAATAAGGGCACGTGGAGGTAATACACCTTATTAAAACATAAAAATACTCTTGCATAAAGTTTGTGTCTATTGTTAAAACCAATTTTTTAATTAAACCAATTTTCTTTAAATTTCTGTTTTTTCTTCAAAAAAGTTTTAAGGTCCTTTCCAGTACACAAACTTAAACTTAAGGATTCATATCCTTACGCTGTTTTAAAGTTAACGAACCAATCTAGACGTTTCAATTTAAATCTGTGTAGAAAGTTTGCATACTTGGTTAAAATATTTATTTCAAAGTCGTTTTTTACTTTGATGCAGTTTATGAGTCCATCAGTGTATCATTATCAGCTGGCCTCTTTAGTGTACTAAATAGTTTATCTGGCGGTAAACCTCCACCCCCATCAGGGGGTTCCTCTGTGCTCATCTCCATATGGAGAAGAGCCAAAAGGGCTAAATACTGACCTTAGTAGATTAGTCCACCACCAAACAATACAAACAAATAATTTCAGAGCCACAGAAAAAAAACAATTCACACAAAACACACGAGATAACCTAAAAACGTCACACTCTCAACCAAGCTTATGACAGAATCCATATACTACGTATCAGACAGATATGTGCCCTACAAGAAAACTACTACCTACTTTTAATGTCATATGAAGTTTCTTTTTTTTTAACGGTAACTTCACATTAGCACAGGAAATTGAACCGCTACAGCCTGTCTGTATATATATATATACACACACAGATATATACCTGTCAATGTATATTTATAGGTTGGTATATTTATAGGTGCAAGCAATTTCTATAGGTGCTTATTTTTTTCTAATAAGCTAAATAAAACAACATATTAATTAAATCTTTTCTTTATTTTGCCTTTCATGTATTTATTAAGCGCTTTTTTCTGCATCGCTGGTAAGTTGGCATTACGCAACCGAAAAACGTCAGTACCCTTCAAAATTTTATTAATTGTGTTGCACCAATTCATTATTGTAAACCTTACAGTTAGTGATACAAAATGATTAAAGATAATTTCATGGTGTTCGGGGCAATTGACGAAATCAAATGAATACTTGGATAATATATTATTGATTATGTTGATTGATATATTATTTTGATGTACATTTATTTCCAAATATTCATTTGTTTCGGTTACAATTGTCCCGAAGCATCTTACTGCACCTTCAGATGGGTAACTTAATTTTCGTGCGGCCGTGAATTCTCGATAATTTATCCAGTCATAAATGTTAGACTCATAAGTTGTTAAATTACTGGTACACTCACTACAATTAAATTATTATTATTATCTATTAAGTGTGTGAATTTAGTATTTACATACATAATTTATTTTATTTATTTACATAATTACATAAACCATAACAAAGGAAAAGGAATGTTTTAACTTACATGCTACATTGCAAAACTGAAAATAACCATTATATTGTTGCACTAGGTTTACACTGTCCTCCGTACTAGTTAAAACTGTATTACGGTTGCAATTGTGTTTTTTGAAAATTTGCTGTACTACCCATCCTGCAGTATAAGTCCTAGAATGGACATTTAATCGTTCACGACGAGCCTGTTCTACAATGTTTTGCAGATCTTGATGACTTGGCGCAGTATCATTATCATCAAATAAACATTTAATATTAATGATGTCTTTAGCCAGGTCATCCTCACAGTTGAAGGATTCATTGTGAAATTTTACTGTTTTGGTTAACAATAATGATTTGAAAGTGCAGGTGAAGCTGTGGCAATTTGGATTATTATTCCGGTAATTATAAGCTTGACCAAAGAAATTTTCTATTGGGTCGGAATTGAAGTATCTGGGTCTCATTATTTTAATACCATATGTTTTTAAATTTTGCCACAGCCTCATGTAACTTTTTATTGTAATAATAAAATTTTGTATAGAGGGCACTGTCTTTTCTGTCCCTAATACATCTACAAACTTCATTTTCTGTAAACAATTTAACGCATCTTTCCAGAACGTATGATGAGGTGAATTCACTGTAACAGCTGTACTAATCGTTTTCCTCTATTTTTTTTGCTATACAGGGTGACTGGTAAAAGATTGTACATATTGAAGGAGGGTATTCAGTACTCGATTCTGATACCGAATATATAAAAAAAATTGGTACTTAAATTTTGAACTAATTATCTTATAAAAACATTTAGTTATGAACACATGGGATAGGTCAACGTACGTCAGCACTTGTAGGTACTAAACAGTTCGCGTGACATTGAACTAGTTACATTTTAGGTAAATATTCTACCTATGCGACTCGACCCAGTAGGTATTTTTTTGCGTCGCGAGCCGCAGACAGAGGTCAACGTACGCTGGCAAACCTATTGTTTTGATTAGAAACAAATCACTTTATCTCAGGATTGGTAAGAGCTATGAATCTGCAACTAACTTTAGTGTTTTTATGACATTATTCCTACACCTAGCTTTAGTAATTCTAGTAATAAATATCCAAAATCTTGACAACAGTACTAACAAAACTTTTACTCGATATCGGTATCGGTGTATCGCCAGTAGGGTGACAATATTTTTGGAAGTCTTGTAACACTAATATTGTTGATGTTTACTATGTAGTTAATTAATATTATCTTCTTTTTACACTTTTATTAGTTACATGTGGCCATTATCTATCGTTTCCTTCAATATGTACAATCTTTTACCAGTCATACTGTATAATGTAGCTCCATTAACACTGTCAAAGAGTTGGTCGAGGAATAATATAGTTTCTGCTGTGTTAACTAACGTGTCACTGACAGGATTTCGTTCGGCATAGTGTGCTAAAAAAATAAAATGTTTTAATTAATATATAACTGTTGAACAGTTATAAAAACTATGACATAGGTGATTTGAAAGTGTTGCTTACAAAATGTTGAAGTATATGTCAAAGCAGCAGATACAGTCTGGCTAAAAACTCTTACACAGTTTTTGACCTGAAATTTCAAGAATATAAATTATTTATTTTATAAAATTAAAATAACCTAATAAACTCATTTGCAAAAAAAACGGGCGGTTTTGATTTTCATTCATATTTAAAAAGATACAATACCAAAAAGGTTTCAATCGTTTGTACACGTTACTGGCCGGTTTTAAAAATGCTGTGGTATTTAAAAAAGTACGTTCTAAATTCAATTTTTCATTTGATGTTCATTTTTACAGAAAACCCCTTTTTATCCTACATTTTTGGCGCGAAGTTCCAGAAGTTAACATCGACTTTCATAGCTTTTATTCAATTTTTATCGATTAATTTCATATCCTTGACTGTCAAAGCTTTATTTAATGCTGTTTGGCTGTATCAAAAATGGTAGATAAAGTGGTAAAAGCTACCAAAATTATTGCGCTGCTTGAAGAGGGTTGCAGCCAATGTTTCGTGGCTAGGAGGCTAAATGTTAGTCGCTCGACAGTCCAAAGGACCTGGCAGCGATATCAGGAGACTGGTTCCGTCGAGAGAAGGCCTGGTTCTGGAAGAAAACCATGTACCCAACCACGGGATGATCGTTTTCTTGTGAGTCGCGCATTGAGAAATCGCAAATCTTCGTATGTGGATCTTAAGAACAACCTCCAAGTAGTAAGAAATGTGCATATTAGTCTATGGACGGTCAGGAGGAGGCTTCTCGCTGCCAATATACGCAGTCACCGCCCGGCCCGCGGCCCCAAATTACTCCGTGAGCACAGAGTTCACAGGCTTAGGTTCGCTAGAAATTGTGAATCATGGACTCAAGACGATTGGAATAGGGTTTTGTTCTCTGATGAAGCCAGGATATCTCTGTTCGGTGAAGATCGACGTCGGCGAGTGCTAAGAAGACAAGGAGAACGCTTTGCAGAGGCATGTTTCGAAGAAATCACACCTTATGGTGGGGGCTCTGTTATGTTTTGGGCAGGAATAAATTCAATGGATCGTACAGAGTTAGTCTTCATTGAAAACGGCTCACTGACTGGGCATCGATACATAACGGAAGTTCTAACCCGCATTGGCCGCTCTAGGTGAAGACTCGATTTTTATGGACGACAATGCTCGCGCCCACCGATCCCGCGATGTTAATGCGTATGTGCAAGAGGTCGGCATTCGTCGTTTGGATTGGCCAGCTCGAAGTCCCGACCTCAATCCCATAGAGCATGTCTGGGACGTTCTGAAACGGCGTGTGAGATCAGTACACCCGGCTCCGCAGACCATCAGAGAGCTGAAGAATGTGATTACTGCGGAGTGGGAACGTATTCCGCAAGCAAGTATCCGGGATATACTCGCTAGCATGCCCAGACGAATTCAAGCTGTGATTTTAGCTAGAGGGGGTCACACTCGATACTAAACATTTATCTGCTTTTACTTTATTAAAGACTAGCAATCCGCCCTCGCTTCGCTTCGGATTCAGTCGCCTTACGCGCGTAGTTCCCGTTCCCGTGGGAATACCGGGATAAAATATAGCCTATGTTACTCCCTGATATTATAGCTTTCCAATGGTGAAAGAATTTTTAAAATCGGTCCAGTACTTTTTGAGTTTATTCGTTACATACAAACTTACAAATTTTACCTCTTTATAATATTAGTATAGAAAAAACAAACAAAAAAACTTTTTTATTTTTACTTCATGAGCATATGCACTACTAGCGAATATACACTACTAGCGAGGTTTAGCATTATTTCCCATAAATTGTATCTAAATTTTATGAAATACTGATGAAAACGATTATTTTCTTATTAATTTAGCAAATTGTGTGGATAAAACTACCTATAATTATCAAACAAAGAAATATTAACATTTGAAATGGTTCATTGCTTAGGTGCCCGTTTTTTTTGCAAATGAGTGTAGTATATATAACTTGATTTATATCATATTTTATGCATAGTTAATCTTATGAGATTCGGATGAGCATGTTAAATCTTATGCATTCTGTGTGGTGACCGAGTAAGAATACAAATCACCACTCCCTATCTTGCGCGTGGATTTAACATCTATGCAAGGGAAAGAAAACTCTAAATAAAACCCTATATCAACCTGTCTGGCCAGCATGATATAGTAAGGTCAATTTCCCTCCTATTTTGGAGGAGGCTCTAGCCCAATAGGGGGACTATATGAGCTGAAATGATGTTAAATCAGCTGATACTTCCATGTCCTAATACCTAACTAATCTAAATTTCCATAAGGCTATTGCCATCAACTGTAACACCAAGGTCTCTTCATAATTGGGCGATTACACAGTAGTTGCCACATTTGGCAAGCGAGTAGGCAATCACAGTAATAAGTTTTTGCTGGCTGTTGCCAACTGACCTGATGCTCGATGAGCTAATAAAATATAGAATAAAATGTCAAAAAAATTCACCTTCATTTTCTTTATCTTACCTGGAATAACATGTTGATCATTTAGTTTATGTAATAATCTGGCTTCTGTATGATTACAATCGGTTTTATGTACGTCAACAATGTCATTCCATTTTGATATTTTACCATTATAAAGTATATTTTTGGTAAGAAAATTATTTCTTAAGGATTAAGATGCGATGGATCATAAATTATATTCAAATTTAACTCGTTTATTGTAATTGTGCCATCTGAAATTAAATTATATTTAGTGCATTAATTGAAGTATTAAAATAAGACCTCATAAGATTTAAATGAACTTCGATATAAAATGATTTCATTATAAATCTTCCACCTAGATTACAAATGACAATTCTATCTAAAAGGTATTTAGGAAAGTATTCAAACAAAATAGCAGCAGTCTGGTAGAGATAAAAAGGTTGTCCATGTTAGTCTTTATTCCCTAGGACTTAGATGTCCAGTCATATTGAACCTTAAATAAGTGGGTAAATATTTGTTGATAGGGACCATAGATCCTAAATTGCTAATAACTATTTAATACAACATTAATCTACATTGTTAATAACTATTTAATTTTTAATTATATAATAATCCCACCAAAAACAAATGTAAAAAGGAGAGCCAAGTTCAATACAAAAATTATGCTTGACTATGGGCTTCGCCGCAAAAAGAATGGAGATCTAAATGAGTGCCAAGTTCTATGCAAAATCCAAATATGTATTTATAGGAACTAACATTATGAAAAAGTATTAAGGGTGTAGATCGTGAAAATCACCGAAAAGAGTATTACGATTTTTCATATTTAACCTATTTACATATGATTGATATCAATGATAATTTGTATATATTACAATCAAAGACCAATAAGTATGTTCATGCTTATATTAAACTCTTAAACCTAATAGTTGTTATATAATAAACGTCAACAAACGCACAAAATTGAGTAAAAATGCAAAAACATGACTTCGTATTTTTCAGATTTAACCCCATAAATCAACACAAATTGATAAAAAGAAACACTTTTTGAATACTGAAGAAACCAATAAGTATAGCTGTATACTTCTTTTTATACCTTTACAAACAAAGACTTCCTCTTTTAAAGCCCTAAAATCTAGATATATTTTAAGATAAACTTTTCATACACAAATGTATGGGATAAATCGTTCGTTTCATTCATGCAATCTCGGTGGTCACTACGGCAGTTCCTTTCTGTAAGTGGACGCGACACCACGCTTGTCGACTGCAGACAGCAGAATTACGTATTGTGAATTTGTGTTTTTTGTAAAAAACTGTAAGTATAACATTTTTATAATTAATTTATTTTCAGTTAGTAGAAAGTATCGATATAATGAATGTCTGAAAGAAAACCATGATGGAACTAGATATAAATCGTAAAAAATACAATATCTACACTAATAGGTATTATAAAGAGGAATGATTTGGATTTTTGTATGTAACGAATAAACTCAAAAAGTACTGGACCGATTTTAATAATTCTTTTATCATTCGAAAGCTACATTATCACTGAGTAACATAGGCTATTTTTTTCGCAGGACTGATTGAATTTGAGTGTCATGCCAGGGAAAAGAAAGTTTTGTACGCATTATAAAAATATGAAAGCCAAAAGATCTCGGAATAAAATGTAAGTTCCTCCCTACTTATTTATTATCGCATTTGAACAGGGTACATTAAAAAGCTAATACAATATGTCATATGATTTAGATCGCCCGATTCAGACATATACCTACAATAACATGTAAATATTGGTTTGTATTATCTATATCTATACTGATAAATAAAATTGAAGTATCTGTATGTAATATCAAAATAATAGGATTTTAAAAAAAAAAAAAAGGCGATACGGAGTTCGCCGGGTCGGCTAGTATTGTCTAAATATCAAATTGTGGAAGTAGGTAGGCGACAGCGCAACTTTGTCGACATACCTATACCGCCAAACAGACGCGAGGCGCCTAGCGTCTGGCTTAGGGTTGTACAAAATAAATAAAAAGTGGATAATATTGATGAATAATATTTCCAGTATTGAAAATAAAGAAAACCTTGGGGCCGAGACTCTGAGCAACAATGCTACGCGCTGTATAGAGGTAAGTTGTTATACGTAATTCTTGTAGACTTGTTACATAAATAAACAAACTACTTAGTTAGTGATGGGCGAAGACAAAATCTCAATACCTACCTATAGATTTTTTCTTGCAATATTTATTATTTTCATCGAGAGACAAACACCTTAGTACCGAAATACTTCTCAATTACTTTCTCAAAAGAAAATTTACGTTCAAATAGGTGACGTCATAAAAAAACAATACCTAATGCGTAAAGAAATTATAATTTCTATTCATCAGGAACCTAATATTGTATTAATTCTTTTGCATTTAAATTAATAATTTTTTTTTTTTAAAAAGTCAAGCCATTATCTTTCTTTACAGGAACTAGTTATTGAAAACGACCAAGAGGGAAAGGTGGATGAAATGGAAGTTGGGCGTAGAGTTGTAGACGTTTCTTTTTTTTTTTAAAGCTCTTCAGGCCATAGGGGACCACGGTCCAATGGATTGTAAGTTAAGTTACCTCAGTATAATAGGTGAAGTAAAAGTTGGTCTGGACTCAAAACTCATCATGAAATGTAGTATGTGTAGTATGAAATTTACTGTGTGTTTGATTGAAAAGAAAGAAGATAGAATGGAAGTGAATCATCAAATTGTATCTGGTATCATATCATCTGGTGGGAGCTACTATCAGTTAAAAACATTAACTGCCGCAGTAGCCCTACCAATCATGTCACCTTCATTATACAATGAAATTAATAATACGGTTTGCGATTGGTGGGAAAAGACAGCAGCACATTCCATGGCAGAAGCTGTCAAGGAAGAAGCGGAGTACGCAGTGTCTATAGGTAGTGTTGATAAAAATGGTACACCATTAATATCTGTTGCTGTTGACGGTTGTTGGAGCAAGAGATCTTATGGTAAGAATTTTTCCGCCTTGTCCGGCGCAGCTGCGATAATTGGCATTAAAACTAATATTGTTTTTTGGAGTTAAAAATAAATACTGCGTAGTTTGTGCACGAGCCGCAAAGAACGGCAGTCAGCCCTCGGAACACCGTTGTTTCAAGAATTATTCGGGATCATCTACCGGTATGGAATCGACCATAATAGTTGAGGGGGCATAATAGTTTAAACGTTCCATTGTTGATCACGGTGTAATTTATAATAAATTTGTAGCAGACGGCCATTCCAGTACTTATAAAAAAATATTAGATTCGCGACTGTACGGTAATTTAACAGTAGAGAAAATTGAATGCAAAAATCATCTTTTATGAAACTACTGCAATAGCTTGGAGAGACTGTCGAAAGACACTAAGTATCCTTGCGAATTGCGGAAATTCCTAAAAGAAAGGTATTTGCGTTTAAGAACGGGTGTAAAATGCGCTATTAAATATTGGGGCGATCAAAATCAGTCACTCGAAGAAAAAATAAAAAATCTTAGTGAAGATATCCTAAATGGTCCACAACACGTATTTGGTAATCACCAATATTGCAAGGAGTATTTCTGTAGACCTGATACTCGTCGAATAGAACCTGTTGGGTTGCTTCCAGCAATTGTTGGATGCGGATTAATGGACGCGGTACACATTTTAAGTAAAAGACTGTCATATCATTCTAGAAGTTTAATTCATAATTGTACAAGTAATATAGTTGAAAGTTTTAACGCAGTGATTACCAAATTAGTAGGGGGTAAGCGTGTAAATTATTCTTCCCGTGGTTCTTATGCGGGCCGATGCGCAGCTGCTGTTGTGTCTTTTAATACAGGATCGATTCATAGTAAAACTCATGAAGTAATATTTAAATCTAGTCCTAATCCTTTGATCGCGAAAGTGGAAAATTGTAATCGTAGAATCCGTTTAATTGCTAAACCTAAATTAAGATTGAAAAAGAGCCACAGCGCTATATCGAAAGACGCTCACTATGGACCAAACTGCGAAAAACCTGATCTGAGTCCAGAATTATATGAGAAAGCCAAGTCAATTTTTTTTAGCCGATTTAGTTGTCTTGTGCTGAAAGAGAGGAGCTTGAAAGGTCGACCCATTTGCAAAGAAGTAGTTCTGAGTGGATGAGTACAAGGAGAAAATTACTAACCTCATCATCGTTCGGGGAAGTTTGTAAAAAACGAGAGAGCACAAGTTGTGCTGTTCTTGTTCGTAAAATCGTTTATGGTAGTAATATCTCCAGTTTGCCTGCTGTACGGTACGGTATTGAAAACGAAGAAACCGCAATTAAACAGTTAGAAATTCAAGAGAATATTAGTATACAAGGTTGCGGTTTGTTCGTCGACGATCAATATGAATTTTGGTACTACACTAGATGGCATTTATGCAAACGGTTTAATTGAAATTAAGTGCCCACATTCTTTAGCTGGCATGACTCTTGATGAAGCAATGGCCAAACATACCTTTTGGGTTAAGGACAAGGCTTCCAAGGGTTATGTCATAAATAAAAATCATAACTGGTATTTCCAAATTCAGGGACAGGTACATATTACTAAAAGAAACGTTTGCATGCTTGGCATCTGGTTTGGTGCTACTGTACCTATGAAAGTTTATATTATAGAAAAGGACGACAAATTTTGGGAGGAGAAAATGGAGATGAAATTAGTTAGGTTTTATTACGATTGCCTACTTCCAGAATTAGTTGATCCTCGGCAGTCACGAAGCATGCCCATTCGTGACGCGCCCAGTATCATAGAGGCTATGAAAGAGAGGAAAGAAAGAGCTTTACGTGTTATGAAAGAGAAGAACGCCTAATGATTTTGAAAGATACAGGTAACTTAACTACCCAGCCAGTCGATTCACGTAAACACGCCAGTCCAAAAGTCGTTTTAACTTAGGAACTTAGAAATCGCCTTTTGGTTTTCTGTTTTAAACGCACTTACTTATCTAGTCTTGGATTGTCATAAATCTTCCAATAGCTCAATTACTATACAATTTCTGAGTTACCTGGTGTAAAGAATCATAAAAATTGGTTCAAAAATACAGCGAATTGAGAATTCTCCTTTTTTTAAGTCGGTTAAAAGGGCTAAATTTGCAAAAAACGAAGTGACGTCACTGCGCTACGGTTTTTATTACTTACGTGAATCGGGCAGCTGGTAACGTTTTCATTCTGATAGGTTTTGTGATAGCCATTGATTTTATCATCAAATTAGCAGAAATCAGAACTTGATCCGTAATCGAATGAAAAACCCTTAGAATTTTGAACTCATATTTCGTTATTGTTTAATTACATACTTTTAATTAGTATATTAATAATTTACAAACTTCTGTTAAAATTAGTAAATAAATGAATTATTTACTAATTTTTGTACAACCCTAGCACGCTTTTGAGATAATACGAGTAATGGCGACTCATATTTGTTATTGTGTAGTAAATAAATCATTTTTATACTTGTGTTTCATTTATTAACATTTTTTTTAAAACCCTAGGATTTTTTTTAGATATCGACGAGGTGATCGTAAACAAAAAGTAAGTATTTGAGTTTACGCAATAGGCACATTTCCTTGCGTAGAGATAAACACACTTCCTACTGAATTTGCAATTATTTTATTGAATATTTTACGAATTAGAATAAATTTTGGTAGTGAAATTACAAATAAATACATAGTTGGAATTTTAGGTAAGTAGAATACAAAAATGTCAGTCCGGACCTGCTCTTGATTGTATATTATATTATAAACTAGTAACCCGCCCTCGCTATCTTCGGCAATATTCACTTAAATTACATACTATAAAAAGCATATTGATCTATAATAAATGCACAATTTATTTAAGGTACTTAATTGGATAAGGATTAATGCTGTATTGTATAAAATCACTTAGTAAATAATCATTTTTAGTAGAGGATAAAAAATGGTTATGGTGGGTTATCCCTAAGAGATAGACATATGCCATCGTGGACTTTTTTGTTGAACTTTTTAAGATGGATAATACTGTAGTACATTATTTTGGTCTATCTCGTAGGGTTCAGCTAACGTTTGCAATATAAGCGCAAAAAACGTGCTTATTTACGACATCACATTAGAAACCTCTAAATTAATCAGCGTTTCTCTACTATATTATGCATGTATTATACATATAAACCTTCCTTAAGAATCATTCTATTTATTAAAAAAATTGCATCAAAATCCGTTGCGTAGTTTTAAAGATCTAAGCATACATAGGGACAGACAGACGGCGGATAGCGACTTTGTTTTATACTATACATAGTATCTTTTATACTATACATCATTACATTACAATGTAATGATAGAAAAACATAAAAATTGTGTCTCAACTACTCTTATTAATCTTTTAAAAAGAATCAACAGCTAGTTTCCAAAAATTCAACGTTATTGTTATGCTGTAAATATTCAAGTTCAATAACAATTTCTCAACGTGGAACGTTTGTTGCAAAACATTTTGAAAATCGCGCTCTCTAGGTCATTCATCCGCCCCGTCGGATGTTACATTAAACTTTGGCGCTGCGGTCGCTCGAAATCGAGATCTCAGGCCAACAATCTACACCCTTAAACTCTATTCCTTTTGTTCATTACCGTTCCCTACTGACCTAGGATGCGCAGTGGAAGGGAACACCAGGCCAGTGAGGGATACCAAATGGGTAATAACATTGGCTTGCGATTACGCAAGGCTATTTTAAGTTCTCCTAAATGATAGTACAAGAACAGATTTTAACACTTACGAGTAGATACCGCGGAGGTAGCTATAACGTAACCTAACTCAGCGTTCGGTCTGGCCAGACAAATAGAAACTAACTGAGGGGTTACTTAGCTTTGTATCCAAAAGCGCGGTGATGACAACGGCCTCGTACACTTCAAGGACCCAGGCTTGCTACTCGTACACACAATTTAATGTTCACAAATATATACTTAATTCTAATTAACTCGCGTACATAAGCGGTACACAAAACAAAGGGTGGCGCGCAATATTACAAATACCACGATTTCACGGCTTTAGTCCACAAAAGACATAGCAATTACAAAATATGTGCGTACGCGACCGTTACTTCCAACGCAAGTCGATCCGCGAACAAAGCGAAAGTGAAAGTGGAGTAACCAAAGGGGCGGAAACAAAACGACCCCGGGGCCGGCCGACGCGACGGCCCCGTGCCATCCGCGAACCAAAAGTCCAGCTTTAGTCCCAAAAAGGGCGGAAACAAAACGACCCCGGGGCCGGCCGACGCGCCGGCCCCGTGCCATCCGCGCACCAAAGTGAAAGTAAAAGTGGCGGCCGGCTCCGAGCCAACCGCGAACCACAAAAAACAGAACTACCCTACATGGATTTAATTATTAAACTAATATAAAAATGTTTGGTACCGAACATCTACCCGCCTCGGACAGGTCTACCTGGCCGCTAATCAATTGGTAAACGGGACAATGTTGCTACCGCTCTCTTCAGTACCGAACCGTCCACCTGAACCTCAGCAAAACGAGGCACATTATCTGCGCCATATACTAAATTTAAAATTCGGCCGCGACGCCAGCACAGTGGCGGCAAATTGGTATCTTTTATCAAAACGAGGTCACCAACTCGAGGTGGATTAGTCTTGTCAGTCCACTTAACGCGCTGCTGGAGAACATGAAGATATTCTAAGCTCCAACGCTTCCAAAAGCTTTGAGTAAGCTGTTGGACCAACTCAAACCGCGAGAGACGACTTGGTCTCACATCAACAAAGGGGTACTCAGGCAAAGCATTAAGTGGCTGACCAATCAAAAAATGACCCGGTGTGAGAACCTCCAAGTCACTCGGGTCTGAAGAGATCGGACACAACGGTCGCGAGTTCATTACGGCCTCTATCTTACAAAACACAGTTGCGAGTTCTTCAAATGTGAGTACAGACTCACCAATAACTCGTCGCAAATGTGCTTTAGCAACCTTAACTGCGGCTTCGAAAATACCACCCCAATGTGGGCATGCTGCCGGACTAAATTTCCAGGTTATACTACGACTGGTTAGTTTATTACCAATATTTGTGTGATTGCTGGCTAAAAAATCATGTACATCTTTCAAATAATTATTGGCTCCCTTAAAATTTGTGCCACAGTCCGAACGTATCAAAGAAGGCAGTCCTCTCCTTGAAACAAATCTATCAAGTGTCGCAACAAATGCCTCGGTGGAGAGGGATGACACTAATTCAAGGTGCGCCGCTTTAGTTGACAGACATACGAAGACACACAAATAGGCCTTGACTGTTTTACTGTTTCGTAGAGTTGAAGTCTTAACCAAAAAAGGACCTGCAAAGTCGGTGCCTACACCGGCGAACGGCCTCGATTCTCTGACACGATCAGAAGGGAGGTCACCCATCAAAGGTTGCATGGTACTAGCCTTCAGCCTGTAACAAGGCATGCAACGAAATACCACACTGCGAATCGTTCTTCGAGCAGACAAAATCCAAAATTCTCGCTGCAATATGGCTAATAAGGCGTTACAGCCAGCGTGAGAATTTCTAATGTGACGGTCCGTCACCAACAATTGCACAAAATGACCTTGCTTGGGTAACAATATAGGGTGCCGACTACCGTAGGGTAGACTAGAGTTTCTGAGGCGACCTCCAACACGTAAGACACCCGTGTTGTCCAAAAAGGGGCTCAACATACGCAAGTTCCTGTTAGTTTAGCCTTACCAGCTTTCAAAATTTCAATCTCCCTTTCAAAATATGTATCCTGTACCACACGTATCCAATGGCAAAAAGCCTCCTGTCGTTCTTGTGGTGATAGAAAAGCCTCTAATTTTTTGTTCCGTAAGTGCTTACAGTTGTAATAGAAGCGCTTAATCCAAGCTGTTACACTTACTAATTTATCGAGGGAGCTATACCGATTCAATAAGACATTTGGATCGAATACGCAAGCACGCCTCTCAACAGCGAGCAGTCGCAATCCAGGCAACGGACCTACGTCCAAAACCGGCGTCAGTGGCCATTCAGACTCTGAGCGTAATAACCATTCCGGTCCCCACCAAAGGGAGTGCGTTACCAAGGCGGGGGATGTACAACCCCGAGATGCACAATCAGCTGGGTTAAGCTCACCAGGCACATGCCTCCAAATCAAGGGAGTCTCAGATTTCTGAATTTGGGAGACTCGGTTCGCTACAAATACCTCTAAGGTGTGAACTGAAGCCTTTAACCAGCACAAAACAATTTGGCTGTCAGTCCACGCGTAAGTGGTGCTAATGTTCACAGTATGACGCAACAAATTCGACACGTGATTAAGAAGACGCACAAGAAGAGTAGCCCCTGCCAATTCAAGTTTAGGGATTGTCAAAGCAGTCCGTAGGGGTGCCACCTTGCTCTTCGCCATGACCAGTGAGATCTTCACTTGGCTGTCAGAACCCACCGTACGCAAATATACACAAGTGGCGTAACCCCGTTCAGAGGCGTCCGAGAAACCATGCAGAGTTGCCTGGTACTTTCCTGGAGGAAGCATAGAACGAGGGATCGATACCTCATTGATCGCAGGAAGTGAGGATACAAATTTGGTCCAGTCTTCCATCAAAGCTCCCCGAAGAGGTTCGTCCCAGCCTAGTCCTGCCATCCAAAGCCTTTGTAAAAGCATTTAGCCCAAAATATGACGGGACATATCCAACCATTTGGATCAAATGTTCTTGCAACCGTGGAAAGCACCAAACGCTTAGTCCAAATGCGCGGCAACTCTAAGTCAACATTGTAAGTGAATATGTCTGGGGCTGGTTTATACTGAATGCCGAGAACAGTCATCATAGCAGGGTTCTCGATATTCTCGAACAAATGCGGATCTTGCTGATGTTCATCCGGAAGTCCCTTCAAAAGCGCAGGTGAGTTGGATATCCACTTCCGTAACTCATAGCCCGCGGTGGCTAAGATGCCTATCAATTCATCCCGTAGAAGGATGGCCTCTTTCTCAGAGGGTGCACCAGTACAAATGTCATCGACATACAAATCCTCTTTCAAAATCGCGGCTGCGCGAGGAAACTTTAAGCGCTCCAGGTCCGCGAGCTCCCACAGAGACCGTATAGCCAAATAGGGGCTTGACTTTAACCCGTACGTGTTTGTATTGAGCTCATAAACAACCATGGGATCCTGGGGGCTTTCACGCCATAGAATCAACTGATACCGACGGTCATCCGGGTGAATAATCGTCTGTCTGAACATCATCCTTATGTCAGCCACAAATACAACCTGATGTCGACGAAACCGAGTGATGACGTCACAGAGATCCTTGATCAATTTAGGACCAGCATACAAACAATTGTTCAACGATACACGCGTTGAAGTTTGCGCAGAACCATCGAATACTGTACGCAATTTGCCATTTGATGCCTTAATTACAGCATGATGCGGTAGAAAGAAGTGATCCACTGTTTGCCAATCTAATTTCGACACAGACATGTGTCCCAACTCCTCATATTCACGCATAAAATCAATGTATTTCTCCTTTAGGAGAGCATCTCGAGCCATTCGGCGCTCCATAGCCAATAGTCGTTTCTCAGCAGCAGGCCGCGAGGTGCCAAGTGGTGGCCGTACGGCGAGAAACGGCAATCGAGTCATAATCTGACCAGTACGTAGGCGACTCGTATTGTTTTGGTAAAACAATTCGCACTCCTCATGCTCCGGATCAGTGCGCGGAGCCTGTGGTGGTTCTTCCACTTCCCAAAACCTCTGAACCGCATCAGAGAGAGCAGAGCCTACCATCAAGCCAATGTCAAGACGGGTATCCGTGAGGACCGGTCCCATCAGTGCAGAGCCAAATATGGTCGGGATGGCTACCATGCCTCCTGGTTGCATGACCTGAATGCTACCCAAGAATATGTTTCCCAGAACATCGGCGCCTAGCAACAAATCGACCGATCCAGGTATACCAAATTTGGGGTCTGCCAAGTTCAAACCCGACGCTAAACCAATAGCATACGGAGACAACTGCTTCTCCGGATGGGTGCCCAAAATATTGTTCATAACAATGGCTGAACACTCAAACAATGGGCTTGACGAGTTTATAGGAGAGAACGCACATAATACTTGGCCTTCAACATTGGCCACAACTGCGTTGCCAACACCTCTAGTGACATGAGGAAAATCACGCATACTTAGGCGTACCTGCCCCACCAACCAAGAAGACGCTATACACCCCTGAGAGCCTGTGTCCAGAATTGCCCGGACCACAACAGAGGCACCTGTCCGTCCCCAGACCCTTACAGAAGCAGTGGGTAGGAGTACGGTTTCAAACGGGGGTGGTGCATGACGGGGGGAGGCGCCGTGTTCCTAATGTCGTCTAGGCAGCGGGTGATTCTCATGTTCACGGGAAGCGTCATCAAAGGTAGGTACCCGCCCGTGACGATACGGGCGCGAATCGTGGTTATCACTCTTGCCACGGGCTTCCGATGACGGCGAGCATTGACCTTGTGGGCGCCTCGCTGCGGCAGAATCTACGACGCGCGGGGGTGAGCGACTAGGTCTCGAACTGCGGTTTTCATACCGGTGCCTTCGCTCATAACTACCCGTAGGTGAGCCTTGACGTTCATGTTCACGACCAATCCCATTATTATTCGCACAAAGAAGTTTCAAATGCTGGCCTCCGCAGTATGTACATGGGCGAGGATTAGGGCAATCGCGCTGGAAATGGTTTCCCAAACAAGAAAAGCACCAACCTCGAGCCTTAGCCAAACGCCTACGCGAGGCCACGTGCAGCGCAGTAAAATCTGAGCAACTGGCAACTTTATGACTCGGGGACTTGCAATAGGTGCACTCAGGTCGCGACTGTACAGCAGCAAAACGTGGTGGGTGACGAACCTCTGGCCTTCTAAAGGCGTGATTGCGGGTCGGAGCCGATGACCGCGGCAACTGTTGACCAAATGACCTGTCAACGACCGTCATGTCTACCATCCTACACTCGTCTTCCAAAAACTTCTTAAGGTCATCAAAAGCAGGCAAGTGAGTTGCATCATCACCTCCATATTTTTGCTCGAAACGAGCCCTAAGTTCCGCAGGAAGCTTTTTCAAAACAATATGCACCAGCATATATGACCAAGTGCTCACCGGAAGGTCTAACCTTTCCAGTGCGTTGATCGCAATCATCAATGGGTTCAATAAGTCGGACCTTAGAGCCGAGACCCTAGATACCACTGGCAGACCCAAGAGCTGACCAATGTGTGTATCTGCCAGGCAACGCTTATTTTGGTAACGCTTTATGAGAAGGTTACGTGCCACTAGGTAGTTTCCATCATTGATCTCCAGGTGCTGAACTAAACCTCTCGCCTCACCTTCCAACACGGAGAACAGGTAGGCCAATTTTTGAGCGGAACCTAAGTCAGAACGCGCGTGGACTAAGCTCTCAAACAAGTTTATGAAACCTAGCCATTGGTCCAAACGACCATCAAAACGCGGCAGGTCCAAAGTGGGCAGTTTACTCAATAAGCCCGACGTAGAAGGTTTCACATCCCTAGACGCGGGAGACTCACCCCTTTTCGACGCGGAAATTTCCCTAGCACGCTGTGAGATTCGATCTGCATAATCCATGATCTGGTCATAATCCGCGTGTACCAAGTCACGATACGTTTGTGGGTAATCTTCATCAGAAATATCTAAAATTTTTGTGTTGAAGTTACGGTACACATCATCAACAAATTGTAAGCGCGTATCCAATTTGCTGTACCTATCCAGGAGAGACTCATTTCGATCAGACCTATCAACCAAGGCGGTTGCAGTCGAGAACCATCTCAACTCAGAGCGCAGCTTACCTGCCGAGTCCTTAGCGCTAGCAAAAGCAGCCATAATAATCGAATAAAATAATTAAATTCCAACAAAAAAAAATATATATATAATCAACTAAATAAATCAACCAATTGAAACAACAATCAAAAAATACAAATTACAAAATTGAACAACAATTAAATTATTGCGCAAAGGGAAACGTTAATATTTGTCTGTATAAGTACCATAAACAAAACGCAAAATAATATTAAACTAATTGTCTATACAGTTCAATTCATTCGTTCATTCAATCACGAGACTGCACTACTCTGTGGCACAATGTACTACGCAAATTATTTTATTACTCTGTGGCACATTAAGTAAACAATGATATTCAAAATTTCAAATGTTGCAGTGAACTTATTTATATGATATTTTTAATAACTAATAACAATAAGTACACAAATGATCAATCACACAAATATTTAATGTGTATCTTTATACACCAGACTATTTATTAAACTGGGCCGTAATACGTAAAATTCAAGTAATTATATATCGATTTATTTTTCAACACGGGCACTTGTAGATATCAATACCAAACAAAATTACTAGATTCACTAGAACCACGCTCTGCTACCAGAAAGTATGTTCATTACCGTTCCCTACTGACCTAGGATGCGCAGTGGAAGGGAACACCAGGCCAGTGAGGGATACCAAATGGGTAATAACATTGGCTTGCGATTACGCAAGGCTATTTTAAGTTCTCCTAAATGATAGTACAAGAACAGATTTTAACACTTACGAGTAGATACCGCGGAGGTAGCTATAACGTAACCTAACTCAGCGTTCGGTCTGGCCAGACAAATAGAAACTAACTGAGGGGTTACTTAGCTTTGTATCCAAAAGCGCGGTGATGACAACGGCCTCGTACACTTCAAGGACCCAGGCTTGCTACTCGTACACACAATTTAATGTTCACAAATATATACTTAATTCTAATTAACTCGCGTACATAAGCGGTACACAAAACAAAGGGTGGCGCGCAATATTACAAATACCACGATTTCACGGCTTTAGTCCACAAAAGACATAGCAATTACAAAATATGTGCGTACGCGACCGTTACTTCCAACGCAAGTCGATCCGCGAACAAAGCGAAAGTGAAAGTGGAGTAACCAAAGGGGCGGAAACAAAACGACCCCGGGGCCGGCCGACGCGACGGCCCCGTGCCATCCGCGAACCAAAAGTCCAGCTTTAGTCCCAAAAAGGGCGGAAACAAAACGACCCCGGGGCCGGCCGACGCGCCGGCCCCGTGCCATCCGCGCACCAAAGTGAAAGTAAAAGTGGCGGCCGGCTCCGAGCCAACCGCGAACCACAAAAAACAGAACTACCCTACATGGATTTAATTATTAAACTAATATAAAAATGTTTGGTACCGAACACCTTTACTTTATTGGATACCTATAACAATTGCTGTTATTTAAAAAAAATGTGAGATTTTAAAATATATAAAATGTAAGTGCGCTTAAAGGGCTTATGCAGAATAAATGATTTGATTAAAATAAGTAATAGCTTTTAGGATTATCGGCAATGGATTTGGATTATATATAAATAGCGCCATACAATATATATGCCCTTGTGCATTAATGATGTATTAGACTTTTTACACAACCTATTGTTAACAAGTCATTTAGGAGTACTTTTCTCTAACATTTTCTTAAATAAATGTCGATTAATTTTTACGATCTCGTAAATGGAAAGTGATGAAAGTATTAATGTTTTATGTAAGTCAGGTTGACAAGTTTCAGATGACTTCAATCCTCTTTTGAGATCTGAATACAGTTTCTATATTGGTGAATTCTCCCAGAACATAGCACCATATCTCATAATAACCAACTATACCACGATATGCAGTTATTCTGACATCTATTTCTACTAATCGAGACCGTTGGGCAGACCGGCTGGAGGGGCCTCGATACGGTGTTTGGACCGTGGAGGCCTTCCCGCCAGTGCTGATGGAGTGGTTGGAAAGGCGACACGGGGTGCTTGCTGGATGGGTGGATGCTTCGGTAAGTACCTGTACAGGATCGCTAGGAGGGAGAGAACTCCGTCTGCCACCACTGTGATTGCGACGAGGACACGGCGCAGCATACGCTCGAGTCTGTGCCGCTTGGGCAGAGCCGCGTCGTGTGAACTCGTTCGCAATCATCGGTGCCGACCTGACGCTGCCGACCATCGCTAGGGAGATGCTCGGCAGCATCAGGAACTGGGACGCAGACGCAGTTTTCTGCGAAGCAGTGATCTCGCAGAAGGAAGCGGCGGGTCGCGCGCGCGAGGAACACAGCCTCGACGAAGCGACCCGCCGCCAGCGACTGGGGCGGTGCAGGCGGGAATACCTGCGTGCCATTCCGCCCTAGCCGAGGCCGCGGGTGACGTGACTGGTCACGTCACCCGCGTCTTAGTCCGTCACCCGCCGAGGCCAACCGCGTGAGGAAAGACCGACGTCCTCCCCGACGGAGGAACGTCGGTCGATGGGAGGGTACCCCGGGTAGGGGTATTCCGTCGGGCCGACCACTGATGACAAGTAACCCTTTTTTTTTAACGCTGTGGAAATGCAATTTACGCACTGCCCACCGCCGGTAACAGACGAGGGGGGTGTGTGGGACTCGCCGGTCACCTATGCAACCGGAATACCCACTAAAACCAACAGCGGTCCCTTCCGCGCTTTTGCGGAGTGCCGGAGAGATCGTCTAGTGGCATTCGATCCCCGGCATTCCTACGCAAGGCCGTCGGGCCACGTCCTGTCGTCGTTCAAGGCGGTGGAAGAAGATGCGCGTATCGGCGCCTCCTTCTCCCTGGTCGTCGCCTACGGAGCGAGTTAGCGGACTCAAGTGCCTCACGTTCCCGCTCCGCGGCCTCCTTCCGAGCGATGGCCTCCTCGCAGAAAGAGGCCATCGACGACCAGCACCTGTCGCTGTAGAGCATGTTTGATGTGATGCTCAGCAACGACAGGTCTGTTCCTATAACCGCCGACAGGTCGCGGCGCGGAGGCCCCCAGGCGGGACATACCTCCAGGGTATGACAAGTAACCCTGCTTTGGTGGTCGGCCTAACGACGAAGGCGACGTGGTGTTCGGGTGGGTTGCGGGTGTTGCGTGCTAAACGCCCCTCTATCGCCCCGGACGGAGTGGTGCGTGGAGCGCGCCGACAGCAGCCCAACCCAAAAAAATATCTGTTTCTACGATTGGTACTGCTGCTATTTTATATAATACGATATTGTAATTTGTATAGTATACCGATTCTTAGTTTAAGAGTATTTGTTCCCGTCTTGTATCTAATGCTAGACTTCTTAATGCTGATTGAAAGGCAGCACCTTGGTCACAAACTATTGCTTTTGGGATCAATCCACAGTTAACCACAGCAGATATCACATTTTTCAATATAATTATTAGGTCTGCTCCAGATGGAGCTCCTTGGCAATAGTAGAATGCTATGGTTTGTTGCCAGTTGTAAACTACCCCTGTGATCATGAAAACAAGAGCATGATCAGCGAACTCAGTTGTCTTTTGGTTGAGTTCCACAAAGCCATTTATGGTATCTCTATGCTTATCATATGTTAGGCCCGTTTCTAAGGACATTTCATCAAATATAACAGAGCATATCCTTTTCTTTTCTGTCCAAGTTGCAACCTGAAATTGAAAGCATTATAAGATTCAAAGACTGGGACATCAAGAGTATAGATATAATTTATATAAAATAGTTGAACGCGTTCTCCTTGCGGTGACGGAGCAAGAATACAATTTACCCGTCTCCTACTTGCCCATGGGTGTCATAATAGACGTCAAATTAAATTATAATATACAAATAACGTCTATCCAAGAAAAAGAAAATTTGTAATAAAATTCTATATCAATACGTTTGACCAGAGTGGTATAATAGATCAATTTCCCTCTTTTTGTGGAGGAGGCTCGAGCCCACCAGTGGGATATATACGAGATGTGATGATGATAATTGCGTAAGAGAATACATTGTTATGAAATTACACCTCAATCTATCTCTTACATTTGTAAGATTGTACTTAGTATAAATGTATGACATGTATAGTGTTAAAAGGAAGACTTAAATACTAACCCTATTTTTGATCATTTCAAATACTTGAGAACAGATCCCTGTTTGAATATTTAATTTGGCCACCATTTTGTTCAAAGTTGTTTTTGATGGTAATATAAAAATTTTGCTCAAAAATCGGTAACATTTAGGGCTTTGCTTCATTATTGACAAAGCTAACACTTTTTCTTCAATTAAAAATCGACGACCCTTTTTGCTTTTAATGCAAAGATTGATTTGCATTTTTATTATTTTGCTTGCATATGGATTAATGTTTTTATCAAGTTTTTAAATAATTTATTTTTACTGAACTTCTGAGCCCTATTAGCTCTTTGGTAGAAGCTTTTCAACTGTCTTGCTTTTTTATACTCTTTATAAATCATTTGAGCTGTTGGGGTCAAATCTTTTATAGTCTTAATTATCCTTTTCTTAGATTTACTCCTTTCAATAGAACCTGAAATCATTCAATATACTTATTATTTATATGTATTTTTATAAATATGTACTGAAATTTCATTATACTACATAGTATACGTTTTACTGGTTTATAGCAGTACTAGCTATATAAACTATGACCTATTCCTAAGTCTCTTATAGAAATAATATGTAACAATTTCTGTATTACGAAATATTTTAAATTTAATCTGCTCCAAAGGATATTTTATTAAATGATTTAACTCTTTTAGGACACGTTTCACCACCCCCTTTCATGCCTGTGTCGGGCAGACGGCCAGTTATAAAACATTGTGTTTAAAGAAGAACATGATGATGATGTTATATAGGCCCGCACCCGGTGGCTTTGGCTATACAATTTTCATCTCATTGGGGTTGAAATGCAAAAAAAAATTGAAATTTTGTAATCGAAACACACCACGATCATAAAATGAAATCCATCTCATAGTGATAAATCATTCATTTATATAAATTTCATATATATTATCAAGATAATACAACAATATTTCTTACTTGAGCACAGATTGGTGGATATATTTTGAGACAATTCTTGGCAATTATGTCCGGAACTAGAAGGTAACTCTTGTAAAACGTCTCTCGAACCAGAAGCAATATTTCTGTATCCTGTAATAAATATAAAACATAAGTCAAGGTAAATATTTTACATTACACCGCGTGACTGTATTACATCACTAGATAATGGAATTCAAGCTATTAATACAGTAATAGGTTTGAATCTGCATAAAAGCTAACAAGATAAGGACCATTTTTAAACTTGAGATCTTAATTTCCGAGTGTCGGTGTGCGCTGTTGGTAATCAGCAATCAAAATCAACATTAATATTAGTTGTTACTAAATGAAATACATGTCTAAACGATTATTAGTAGTGTTCGACTGAAATATTGCTTTCAGTTTCGGCTGACAATCGAGCCGAAGCTACGACCGAAATCGAAACTGAATTTGTAAACTTTACACGCTGCGCTCACGCTCATAATCATCTCACAATTTTAGTTCTGTGGGTTGCGAATTTCGCACTTTAAGGTAATCACTATAAAACAAGTATATTTTATTTCACTATTTATGTGATATAGGTTTTGTCTTTGCGTTTTTTTAGAAGCAAGTGAAACACAAGAGTGCCTTATCACCTAGATTTTGGCCGAGGCCGCGGGTGGCTGGCCCTGCGGCTTTAGTCCATCACCCGCCGAAGGGCTGACCGTGCGACGGCGACCGACGTCTGGCGGTATTCCGTCGGACCGACTACTGACAACAGTTAACTCTGCACCGGTGGTCGGCCCAAGGACGAAGACGACGTGCTGCAGCTGAGTCATCGGGACGCGCGACACCCCTCTACCACCCCGGACGGAATCCGGCAGCGAATGCACTGACCATGAACGACACCCCCAAAAATAAATGGATTTTGGATACCTGGATTTATTATAAATCGAAATTATTTTGTTCTTATTATTATGTATCTCCGATTCATGGCTATCTCCCAAAAAGGGCATATACCCGGTCCTTTGAAAGGCTTACATGGGGATATGGATCCAACACGCAGAGGCCTCTGGAGAAATTTAATGTAGAAATGGGATGGGACGTCTACCGATGACACTCCACGTCTGCACATAACACTCGTGGACTGCCAACGGTAGGTGTAAAACTATTGTGTGATGATGGTATCTAATTGATGGACTGGCTAAACTAAAAACTATTGATTGAAAAATTGTCGTCTGCCTTCAATACCTTTATCGTCTTGAACTTTGGCAGACGGTGACTCGCCAACTCACTGAATGGGCCCCCCCAAACGGTCGCCACAGGCACACAGGCCATACAGGCAACATCGGTGCAAGTGGCTTGGGGTGTCGAGCGGTGCGGCGCCGGTTTCACCATCGCAGTGATTTCCCCGTAATTATGCCCTTGAAAATTACACTTCTACCCCCGAGCTCTGGCGACCCCTCTCTGACCAGCCGTTCAAGGCAAGCCAGAGTAGATAATTCTGCGGGCACTCTTCGGATTCCACTCTAGCCAGCCAATAATAGCCAGCTGGATACGAGGCCCTGGCCGACTCTCTGGGACACTCAGGACCGCAGTGTCGCCACTCACATTCAGTACGCCACAAGCTGCCCTGCGGTTTATTGGCTTTTCTATAAATCTTGTGATACATTTCTTCTTTTATATCAAAAGAATTTACAAAGCCATATAATGTTCCTCCGAGTTTCACGTTAGTCTCATGTTAAGATAACGATTGGAGAGGGTTTATTATTATTATGTGTAGGTATATATATTTTGTTCAGAAATAATATTCCAAAATAATTTTTATAGTAATATTTTCTATTTTATGTATTACTAGCAATCCGCCCTTGCTTCGCTTCGGTTATAGGTTATAGTCGTTTTACCCGCGTAGTTCCCGTTCCCGTGGGAATACCAGGATAAAATATAGCCTAGTTTACGCCCTGATATTATAGCTTTCCATTGGTGAAAGAATTTTTGAAATCGGTCCAGCCGTTTTGAAGATTACCCGGAACAAACAGACAGACAGACAGACAAAAATTTTTTAATTGCTATTTTAGGCATAGGTGTCGTGCAAATAACCGTGTGAGCATGAAAAAAGCCTATTATTTTGACATTACAAACAGACACTCCAATTTTATTTGGCCTAAGGGTTGTCTTATGTGGAGACTGAATCCAAAACAATGGGAAGGAAAACCAATAGTTCAATAATTGCTCTATCTATGCAGTGAAATGTTTTTAATTGTTAAACAATTTTAATTGATTTAAATATAAATTCTATCAATCTAGATATGATGATTCAATTTACAAATGCACATTATCTGCTGTAATTTTTAAAAATATTGTGGATTTCATCCAATAAACTTTTATAATTTATAGAACCATATACCTAATGAAATTGTATTTATATTTTTAGATGACCAATTGGAAACTTATGACTTAAATCACTCTGATCATGAAAATGGAATCCATGATTCAGAGGCATATTTTGATTTGAATGTATCATACATTAAAATCAATAATTATCTAAGACAAAATAACAGAGTTGTTTTAAATAAAACTACTTTACGGATTTTATCGCGTTTGTATTTGATTTTTGATTACCCGAAGTTTCGAACACTTTACAGCGTTCATGGTCACGGGCGGACCAAGATGTCTCACGTCCAACAAGTCATCGTTACTGCAGAAAATTTATAATTATCTACCCGATACAGAAAATTAGTTATTAAATATTGACCCACATTTTGATACAAAATTTATTGCCAGTGCAAGAAGAAAATGATTCTATATGAAAAAATTATATTGTTTATGGCTAGTAATAATTAAACATTAAAATTAATAGTAATTATATTTAAAAACTAACTAATAATCTAGTATACTACCACCGGATCGGAACACGGCCACACTGAGAAAGATCTGGCAAGAAAACTCAGGTATGAGTGGTGGCGCTGTAGTCACGCGAACGACTTTCTCCGTATATATTAACAAAAATAAATATTAATAATGTTAAAAATCACTCATTGTTATTATAAACAAAAAGTATCTAGCAACTAGCATCCGTGAAAGTGTTATCTAAACTAAATACTTACTGTGAAATAAGATTTTTAGTGTTTAAAACTATCTTCGAACAGTGGCGAAAATGTATCTTTAAAAATCATAAATATCGATGAAAGCTCCCACAAAATTTTTATTACATCAACGCTTGATGATATTATACAAAAATAATTACTTTATATGCAATAATACATCGAAATACATCGAATTAATAGTGATAAAATACCTACAGTGCAAAATGTTTTAACTTTTAAAATAAAATTTGTTAACCCTCAACTGCGGATTTTTTCAGTACTATCAAAAGTTACATTTGAAATAATAGAAGAAGTATTTCATATGCTATTATAAACGTAGCGGTGGCGTCGCGGCATAAGTCAATGTAAACTTAGCAATCTATACTGTGTCGCGTTCGAACCCTGGCCTTCAAGCGCCTTTTTGAAACTTGATCGAAGTATTGCTACAATTTGTTATTGTACATAATCATTAAATAATATTTACAAACGTACAAACACAATATTAAAAAATAAAAGTATCTTAGTTTACCAAATATGAACTTCTTGGAAAATATAACGTTTCGTCGAAGGCGAACAAAATCTGATTCGTTAATGGATGAGAGTGATATAATGCAATCAGAAGCAATAACTAATACAAGTAACGAAAGTATGCCGGATATAACATATAGCGAAGATGAAGGAATATCTCAACTAAAAGAGCAAATAAGAAAATTATCGCTGGAGCTTAGTAGTGCTCACTCTGAAATTGAAACACTTTCTTTAGAGAATAATACTTTGAAAAAGAAGAATGAAGAACTAATTAAAAAAAACGAATTGTACAAAGTGGTTAATAACAGTCCAGCTTTAAGAACTACCCCAAAGAACAAGCGAAACTTAAAGCAGAATAAAAGTAAGCAAACTCAAACTGAAATGACTGATTTTAATCAGAAAAGTAATGAAATTATACAGCATGAAGAGAACAACTCAAAAATTAAATACACAAATATGGAACAACATAGAATATGCATACTGAGTACAAATAAGAAAAACGACTTACTATCGGTGGCAAAGAATACCTTCAAGTGCAAATATCAGATTTGTCATTACTTAAAACCTCATAGAAATACGGAACAACTTTTAAAAGGACTGAACTCGCAATTAAAAGATTATTCTATGAATGATTTCTGTATTATATTCCTTGGGGAAGAGGACTTTGGAACAACTAAAAATTATTATGACATTATTTGCCACATAAGAAGAGTTTTGCGTGACATACAGCACACGAACATCATCATCTGTTTACCAACATATAAGTATTCTTATTATTCTAGCATATATAATTTTAGAATAGAGACTTTTAATAATTTATTATACCTGGACATAATGACGCATGGTTATGCTTATTTATTAGATAGTAATTTGAATTTGAAATGTAATTACAGCATTTTTAATAGAAAATTAGGAACGATTAGTGACATCGGATTACAGACCATTTTTTACGATTTATTGAATCTTACTCTTGACATCATACAAAATAATGACAGTTTGCAACATTTCGACGTGTCCACTCCACATGAAACTGATACCAAATTAAACGATAATAATATTTTTTTTCTTAAGTAGACAACTATATATAATGCACCAAAATATTGCTGGTTTATTGTCAAAATCGGATACACTTTCGGTCTGTTTACACGAACTTATAGAACAAAATATACAGATTGATGTCTTGTGTATTAGCGAGCATTTTATGAAAAGTGGTAGTGAAAATCATCTTTATTTACATAACTACGTTTTAGCTACTTTTTTCAGTCGTCAAGAGAGTAAGAGGGGCGGAACGTGTATTTTGCTTAGAAATGGAATTGAATGGAAAGAACTACCGCGAATAACAAAAATGTCAAAGGCTAGTATTTTAGAATGCTGCGCACTAGAATTACCCAATTACAAGCTTGTTGTTGTTTGTGTCTATAGAGTACCAAATATAAATAATCTCAATGAATGTATTGCTATATTAGAAAAGATTACATGTGAATTAACAAAAAGAAAAAACATAAACATAATTTTAGCAGGAGACTTTAACGTAGACATTTTGAAAAATTCAAAGCAATCAATTGACTTCGAAGGTTTGTTACTGAATTTTAACTTAAAACTTGCCTTAAATCAACCTACCCGAATTAAGAGTGGAACCTGCATTGACAATTTTGCACATAACTTCAGCAGGCCTTGTGAGGCTACGCTGCTGGAATTAGCTTTATCGGATCATACAGCTCAAATACTAAAGTGTCCAATAAGAGCAGTAGCTGCTATTAATCGATGGCGTATCTCTAAACGAGATTATAGCAATGAAAATGTATCGAAATTTAAAAGTCATTTGAACAGTCTGTCTTATACAGACGTATATAAAGCCGTCGACCCAAATATCGCTTTTAACGCTTTTATGGAAATCTTTTTGCTGTTATACCAATTATGCTTTCCAGTGATACACGTCTACATTAACATTAATAAAAAAACAAAAATGGGTATCACGTGGTATTAAGATATGTAGCAAGAAGAAAAGCCATTTGTTGTGGCAATATAGGCCCTTCCACTGAGACTAAAAAATGTTTTAAAAATTACTGTAGATTGTATAAAAAGATTATTAATATGACTATATATTAATATATTAATATGATTAAAATAATTATAGAATAAAGACATCACTAAATAAATCAAAAGCAGTGTGGCAGATAATAAATGAAAATAAATTAAATATACCTAGAAATAACATAAATAAATTAAAAATTAATAATTAAATTATAACAGATCCTAAATATGTTGATAACCTGTTTAATGATTATTTTATTGATAAATTTCAGCCTATGACTAGCTTCAGTAACAATATCACAAAATACATTGTCAGTAAGAAGGACTCCATGTTTATGGCACCGAGTACACCTTACGACATAATAAAAATCATACTTTAACTAAAAAACACAAATAGCGTTGGGTATGATGGTGTTTCTACAAAAGTAGTTAAAGAAGTGGTCAATCAAATATGCAGTCCGTTAAGTTATATACTGAATCTGAGTATAAGTGAAGGTATATATCCAGATGCTTTAAAAACAACAGTAGTTAAGCCACTTTTTAAAAAACATGATAGATTATTATTAGAATGTTATAGACCCATTTCTCTGATTCCTATTTTTTTCAAAGATATTTGAGAAGTTTATGTATAAGGAACTAAATACGTACCTTGAAAAACATAATATTCTCTACAATGAGCAGAAAGGATTTAGGGAAAATAGAACAATTAATATGGCAATATATGACTTCTTACACATTGTTATGACTAAAATGGACAAGAAAACGCCAGTATGCGCGATTTTTTGCGACATGACGCAAGCTTTTGATCACGTCCTACATGACATATTAATAAAGAAGTTAGATGCTTATGGGGTGAGAGGAAATGTCCAAAAACTTTTTCAATCATATCTTCATAGACAAAATCAATTTACAGAAATACATAAAGTAAACACTGTTAGTAAACAGAATGAAATCTATGCTTCCCAAGACCGTATAGTTGATAACGGCGTCCCACAGGGAAGCGTTCTGGGACCTCTACTCTTCACAATCTATATTAATGACTTTCCTAGATCTGTAGATCATCCTATGACACTCTTTGCTGATGACAGTACAGTCATTATACCTTGTAGAAGTAAGGACACATATCAACGCGATATTAATAACACATTGACAAGCACCATAGTTGCAAGCAAGCACCAACTAATGTTTAAGCAATAATAATTTAAAAATTAATTTTAATAAAACTTTAATTATGCATTTTAGCCAACGATTATTACCATTTGAATTTGACATAAAACACAACAATTTTACCATTCAGGCAGTTAATGCCACGAAATTTTTGGGACTTACAATTGACAGAAATTTGAATTGGAAATCTCATATAGACATCACAAATAAAAAAATTTGTAGTAGTGCATATGCCTTATACACGTTATCACGCGTAATAAATACAGATGCGATGCTTGCTGCGTACTATGGCTTAGTGGAATCCACACTCGGATACGGTGTAATATTCTGGGGTAACTCGGCTGATAGAAACATCATCTTTAAAGGTCAGAAAAGATGCCTTAGAAGCATGTTTTTATTAAAAAGTACTGAAAGTTGCGTGCCTTTCTTTAAACAGTACAAAATTCTTACCTTGCCGTCGCTTTACATATTGGAAGTGGTTACCTTTGTTAAAAGCAATCCAAACCTATTCCCTCGCTTAGATGATGCCGTAGTCCGAAATAGGCGAGACAACACAAAACTACGATTGCATTCATCAAAGACTGCACTTATGGGCAAGAGTATCTTCTGCATGGCTCCTATAATTTATAATAGATTGCCAAAAAAATGGAGGGATTTGAACGCCAATGAATTAAAAATGAGACTAAAATCATGTTTATCTAACAGAGCGTACTATGACATAACGGAATTTTGGAGGATCCAGATTTAATTTGAACATTGCTGTATTATTATTTTGGCTTATATATTGACTTATTTGACATTTACATATGTTACTAATTGACTTCATATTGATTATTACGACTGTTTTTCATTTATATTGTTTTGATTATGCAATTATATAACTTGACTATTGTTTATTATTATTATTCGGTTTGCGTTGATTATTATGTTTTTTTATTGATTCTCACATTGGCTGCTATTATTTGACCATTTACTTTTCTTTCTTAATTACATGTTTAGTAGCTGGCCAGATTTGTGATAATATCTTCTCTGACTTATATTTGTACGCCACACAGTCGGCAAACATGTCTGAACATCTTAACTGTAACATCTTGCATGCACCTAATAGTTTGTATGTATACACATGTTTCACAAATAAATGTTTACTTTACTTTACTTTAACATGTTCAAATTTAAAAAAATAATTTATCTTATGTACATGATACCCAGCTCTGTTACCACTTACAGTTCACTGTCCAATATAACTGTTATTTATATGCAAATTATTAGTTGTATTATAAATTGAATTTTTAGTAAAAGCATTTCGATTTTACCATAATGATAACATATTTAGTAACATATAATACAACCTTAGAATAATAACATATAGAAGGTAAGTCCACACACAAAAAGTGAGGCATTTCGATTGGAGCCTAATGGAGCCTACACCGGAACAGTCCCGTAATGTACAAGTCATTGCACTGCACGAACGTACGCAACTCTTAAAAAATAAATAGGTAATTATGACGGCTTGTGCATTCAAATGGTGCCACAACACATTTGAAAAACATAAAAAGGTTTTTAACATTACTTTTAAAAGTATTTCGATGATTTATATTAATAAAAACAAAATTTGATATCATAATTAGTATAGTGGTTTCCGTGTGTACGTGTGTTATCGTCTGCCCGCCATTAGTATTTTTAGATTCAAATTTTTAAAGTTCGAAGTACTGACACTATCCTTCTATACGTTATTATTCTAAGAATACAACTATAATACTATTAGAGTTTGATTGACCGCAGTGTATAATTATAATATTCAACTATATAAGAATAATAGCAGTAAATTCATAGCATTTTTGCACTGAGTCTTAGTCTTTATAGCAGAAAATAGTTGTGAAGTCAGAAAGATTCTAAAGAAGTGCTCATTGATGCCACTTGCATAGTAACTTTATAGCACAAAGCTGTTTATAACCTTTTGAAGTTTTTCTATTTTGTCTTGATTATTATAGTAATAAATACATACTGTTACACCATAATATCCAAAGCTTAATTCTATATTTAGAGCTAATTTATTAATTATAGCCACCTAACAACTTAAAATGTTTAATTTCTACTCATCATTATTAACAGCTTAGTTCTTTAAAAACATATTTAAATAAAAGTATTGAAATAAACGAAGTAAATACATGTGTTTTTAAGTACTTTACAAGTTACTTACCGGCATTTTCACGGGTTGGTATTCCATGTAGAATATCGTCCTCAGTAAATAAAGTAGGAACGGCTTTGCCAGTAAGACGTAATTTGGAAGTAATATATGCCTTTTCAAAGTGTTTGCTGCAAACAAACAAATTCGATAGCTGCTCTGGAGACATATTCTTCAAATCATCACGGTTAAGACACTTTAACCACAAAGAGAGTCTTTTCTCGTTGCGTGGAAAACGATGTAAAATAGCGTCCTGTCGCGAACTTTTACACACACAGCACTCGTAATACATTTTGCAGAAAGCGAAATGCTAGACGAAGTGATTCAGTGAACTATATTACAGATATTATGGAAAGGAAACAAACGTACCTATTCACTCAATCAACACAATCACAGATTAAAGGACACTACGTATCAGATAGACATCTGGCGAACAAAATTAGTAGACTTCATGGAAATAATAAGTACTACGTACAACTTCAAAAAATGTTAACGCTCTTGTTAACTTCTGTTAAACTGAACTTTCGTTAACTTTAGTCCGTTACATTAGTCAAGTTCAAGGCGCTGCTTTGTCCACGTGACACACACTACATATTATTACTTCTTGCGATAGTCTTGCGATAAGTTGATTTGCACCTACAGCAAGCATTGCGAACGAATTGAACGATTGCTTCGACTTATAATTTTGAAACTACCGCGATCGTTTACGCCACCAGAAAAATCTAAGACGATTTTCGTACACACTATCGATAAAACTGCAAACTGTCTGCGCAGTCGAATCCCTACGATATATCATTGTCGTGTATACCGACCCTTACTCCTCCGTCGCCACATAGGCACGCAAACAGTATAGTCTAAATCAGTGGTTCTCAAACTTTTTAAATGACGGAACCCTTTTGGGAAGCAAAATACTTGATGGAACCCTACAATAAAACAATTATTTTTATAAGTGTATTCTATATTAATCAGCATAATAAAAGTACAATGTATCAGTTACTAATTATTATTTACTTCACCACTTGGTAAGGACAATAATAGAAAACATTAAAAAAGAAAAAATCTAACTAGTGGGAGGTATGAAACTGTTTTTTATTTTTCATCAATTGCTTGATATCAGGTTTGATGGAAGAAAGTTGGAGTCTCATATCAGCTTCGGCGTCCAGTCTATTGCGATATTTTGTTTTCGTGGCTGCGTAGGTAGAGAATCCTGTTTCGCACAAATATGTAGTTGGGAACGGGAGAAGAATATCCAGAGCCATTTGGCCAAGCATTGCATATTCATCTTGGATTCTGCACCAAAAATCATTAAGAGGCGTCGTTTTGAACAATGACTCCATACTTGTGTCTGATGACATTTCTAAAAGAGATTCATATATCTCATTTGACATGTTTTCAGGCTTTTCCAAGTTGGGTAAAAAAGGATTATGAATCCAGGAGTTCACTTTAATTTTTGTATTGTGTTCTTCGGGAAAATACTTTTCAAAAGATGCGCGCATCGAACT